>JAJKFI010000083.1:1339749-1367764 GCA_029204185.1 Lerista edwardsae
GTTGGTTGGTTGGTTGGTTGGTTGGTTGGTTGGTTGGTTGGTTGGTTAGAATGATATTGGCTCCCTGACGAGCTGGACTCTCAGCGCATCATCACAACGTGTTAAAATTCCATTTCCAAGGTTGAAGATGAACTGAGCTCTCCTGTGGTGGTCTTTAAGTTTTCTCCAGAGCTTCCACGCATAGGTGAGTGGCAAGTTAGACAAAAGGCACGATCATCTCACATGTCTTATTTGTCCTGTTTGTTACAATTTTACCATGAGCGGTTTTTGCTAATGATTTTTGCTCATGGTTTTTGCTCATGCTCAAAGACCTGCACAAAAGTGTCGCGCTCCCCTAATCGGATCTAAATAGCTTGCTTTGAGTCACACCAATCATCCAAAGGCTCGATGAACTGATGTGCTATTTTGCTGCATGGCCCAGCACACTGAGAGTTCAATCCTAACCTGGAGTTAGGCCAGCAGTTTGGCCAGCACAAGGGCCACCAAAAAGCACATTTGGACCACTCTCGGAGTCAGGGAGGATGGCACACATCAGTGTGCTGCCTCTCTGACTCCAAGAGTGGTCCAAACATACTTTATGGTGTCCTTCGTGCCGGCCAAACTGTGCTGTCCTAACTGTGCTGTCCTAACTCCAGGTTAGGATTGTGTTTTGAACCACCTCCATAGTCCTTAACTGACCCCTGATCTCCCTCCCCCTAGCATGGAAATATCAAGGGTAAATATTTTGTGCATACTTTGGAGAACATGTGGTACTCTAGATCAGAGTCACTAACCATCCACTAAAAGTGAAATCTCTACCTTTGTAGTTTTCTAGGGCTGTTTGCTTTGCAAATTATGGTCCATTGATGTTTGTTTCTTAGAGTCCGTAAAGGAGTTTCGTTCAGAACATTCAGGGCATACAAGCTGCGTTGCAGTTTTACATTACTAAAATGAAGTTTAGGTATCTCCCAGTAGGGGCTGCCCATGGAGTTATAATAAACATGGAGAAGAAATGACGTCATATTCTTGAAACTTCCGGTCTGGTCTAACAATATGGCCGACGCAACTCCATGGGTCTAACAATATGGCTGACTAATTATGCGGAATTAAACCTTGTAAGTGCATATTAACTCATAATTAGGTTACCAATGATGTTTCTCCATGATCACACGTTGTTATTTTGGTAAGTTTTTACTTCAGGAGTAAACGATTCAGTCCTAAACACTACGCGCAAAGCAATCTGAAATGCTTGGAATCAGCATTTTGAGTATAAAAACATGGCCGCTAAGCCCGCCCCCTCTGGTCTCACTTCGTTCCTATCTAACTGCATGGGCAGGGCCACCCCCTGGGGCTGCCCTCCCTGGGTGCGTTGCTCCCCTCGCTATTCCCAGACAGTGTGAACAAAGAACTTTTTAAGGCCCATGGGAGGATACCACTTGGCTAGTATCATAGCTGGGTTAACCTCCTTCCCAGATGTTTAACAAGGCTTCTGATGAGCATGGATGTGGAATGTGCTGTTATCAATGTTCAGTTGCATTGATGTCTTCAGCCTCTGCTATGTTGATTTCCTAGGGTAAGGTTTGTTTTTCCCTTTCATTGAATTCAGATCAGATGTTGCATCCTGCACAAGTACCTTCCTTAACTGGCAACGAACGCGATGTTTGTGATACCTTTAATCAGTGGGTAGGTATGTGTGTTCCTTCCCTCTCTCCAGATGCACCAAACACTGGTAGACTAGAAGCCGGAGAACAGTCTCTGCGACAGTGAAACCCTATCCCAACCGTACTTGCAAACCGCCCAGTAAAAATAAAGATGGATAAAGATCTATCCTTCGCCTTCGTCATCAAAATAGAACTTCCACAGTATGAACTATTGTACATTGAGTCTCATTCTAGAGCAGTCACCAAGACCCCCTTAGAAAAGATCCCTAGATGGGACTGACCCAAGGGTTTGATCGCCTCTGGACCAGCCACTGTGCATCACCAGTCGCAGTACTGTCATCGCAGCCCAGAATGGCTCTGATGACGAGTGGGAGAGGCCGCTTGCACGGCGCATTGCTGCACCTGCAGTACATACAGCTACACACAGTGCACACAGCGATACGGACTAGGGTCAGGAAAATTATTATTATTATTATTTATTAGATTTCTACCCCGCCTTTTAGCCCGGAGGCACACAAGGCGGCACTACAGTACAAAAACACAATATAAAAGTTAACATCAAAAAGCAATTTAAAAACAATATTAAAACCATACAATAAAACAAAATTAAAAACAAAACAATACAATTTAAAAACAACAAGCCCAGTGGATCATAAAAAATATAACAAACCAGCCAGCCAGCCAGCCTGCCTGTCAACAGTTAAAAGCTTTTTGGAATAAAAAGGTCTTCAGCCCCCGCCGAAATGTTAACAAAGAGGGAGCAGTTCTCAATTCTAAGGGGAGGGTGTTCCAGAGTTGGGGGGCCACCACCGAGAAGGCCCTCTTCCTGGCCGCCGCCCCTCTCACTTCTCCTGGTGGCGGCAAAGTCAAAAAGGCCCCCCCCAGATGACCTAAGAGTACGGGTAGGATTATATGGAAGGAGGCGGTCCCTCAAATACCCTGGGCCCGAGCCGTACTTTAAAAGTCAAAACCAGCACCTTGAATTGGGCCCGGAACAGAACCGGCAGCCAGTGTAGTTGCCGAAGCAACGGCTCGACAGAGTCAAACCGACGTGCCCCAGCAACCACCCGAGCCGCCGCGTTCTGTACTAGTTGTAATTTCCGGACCATCTTCAAAGGCAGCCCCACGCAGAGCGCATTGCAATAGTCTAATCTAGATGTCACTAGGGCATGGGTCACTGTGGCCAGGTCCGCACAGCTCAGGTACTATGAGCTGTGCTAATAAGCTAATAAGTCAATGAGCTAATAAGTCAAGCTAATGGGAGTTAAATACAGGTTGAGCCTAATTCTCAGCAGATTTTACATCCACGGGTTTGGCTCAATGCAGGCCCCCCAGAAGTAATGTTTTTGGCGGAAATGGCCTTTCTGAGGCTGCGTGCAAGTACAATTTCGGCAGGTCTTAGAAAGCCCTCTGGACGCTCCAGTTGTATCTGCAGGGATGTGTGGGCAAAATCCGCCAGTTTAATTACCCGCGGATTTTTTTAACCCGCGAGGGTTCTGGAAACTTAACCCTTACGGATAAAAAGGCCCGATGGTCAAGCTCGGCATGACGGCTGCTTCGTATGTTCCTGTGGTCCATCACGCCCCTTTAACTCTGCCTTGTTTCTGCAGCTGGGAGAGCAGCTGGCCCAGTTGGTGCCAGCCAGTGGGGTGGACATCGTGGAACTGGAAGACGAAGGCACGTGTGTGCGCTTTAGCCCACTGATGACATCCGCAGGTAACCGGGGCATTCGCTCATGTTCCTACCATGTACACCTTCTTACTTACAGTGCAAGGATCGCGCCGTCCTTAACTACGTGTGTGTTCTGTTTGCTTGTTCTTGATTAGTGTTCTTCAACCTTGGGGTTGGGACCCCAGTGGGGTTACGAAGCCTCAATTTTGGGGTCGCAGCAACTTACGGGAATGAAAAGGGTTGAAGACCACTGGACCTAGAGCACCACCGGGTACAGGGGGGCATCTGTTGTACCCCTTCAGGTACCAGGAGACTGTGCCCCATGCCTGCTGTGGTTCTCGGCAATTGTGCTAAAACAGTTTCAGTGCCAGCCTTAAGGATACCTTTTTCTGTTCTTTCTAATAAGAATATTTAGGGTGCAGTCCTAACCTGGAGTTAGGCCGGCACAGTTTGGCCAGCACAAGGGCCACTGTAAAGGATTTTTGGACCACTCTCACTGACTCGGAGAGTGGTTCAAAAGCGCTTTACGGTGGCCCTTGTGCTGGCCAAACTTTGCTGGCCTAACTCCAGGTTAGGATTGCGCCCTTAGTTACAGTGTGAACAGTGCTGAGAGTGGGCGGGGAGGGTCCGGGGAGGAGGCGGGACTGAGGGTGGGGTCCCCAGCCTCAGTCGTTATTTATTTATTTATTTATTTTGAAGATGATTTTATTAATTTTATAATAAAGATATAGGTAAGGATAGTGAATTACATAGGGGGGAAAAACAAAGGGTTGAACAATAGGAAAAGTTGGAGGTAGTTCGAGAATTACAATTATAAACATCAGTCGTTATTTATGTATATACTGGAATCATGGAACAAAGAAGGTTGAAACTCACAGTTCTATGTAACTGTTGACAAACTGGAATTAATGGCCATTTTGACCACAGATGTCACTGCATTCACACATGCCTAGTTTAAAGCCCAAACAAGCTCTGGACTGGGCTCGCTCAAGGCCCCCCTCCCGTGCGAACTTGGCTGTGCCTTGACATCCGGCTCAGGGGCCCCTGCCCTCCAAACCATCACCATTAGAAATCCAAACAGATGGCGGAGATGGGGCTTCTTCCGTGGTGGCGCGGAGCTGGAACAGTCTCCTTAATGAGATCCGTCAGGCTCCCTCTCTATGTTCAGGTAGGTTCCGGAAACGGACTGGTTTAGCCAACGATTTGCCACTCCGCCAGCACCACCTCTTTAGGCAGGTTGCCCAAAGCAATGTGCGTCTTTGCTGTCTCGCGTGCCAATGAATTGAGTCCTTCAGTTTTAGGAACGGAGGTGCAAGACGTCGATCAGCTGGTGGACTGCTTAAAAATGAAGATTCCAGTGCTGATGTGTACGCTGCAATTAAGGGATGAATTTGAGCAGGAGGTGAAAAGGACTGTCGGTTTGTCCTATGTGGAAGACCTCGGCTGGCCTGGCCTGGGTGTTGTACGGTGAGCATGTTCTTGCCAAGGCTTGTCGTGCATCATTGTCAGAATTTTAGGTTGTGGACAGATGTGCGTGTCTTCAGAAGTGAGCCTGCTGTAAGAATCGGTTCTTTATGTTTCCAGTTTGGTTAGACCAGTGTTATTCAAACTGTGGGTCTGGACCCACTTGGTGGGGCGCGACCTGATGTCAGGTGGGTCGCGGAAAGCTGACAGCAGCCATCTTGGAAACTGCAGCCCTCAGTCTTGCAATATATATTCCTTTTGTGAGTGTTAACAGTTCAAATTTTCAAGTGAGGGTTTTTTTTTTTTAATTGTTCTTAGTTCAGCATTTTTTCATATTTTGTCCTAATCTTGCTTTCTGTCAAAGATGTTTCATGGTTGTGCGTTTGCTTCAGTCCAAGAATGCCAGTTTGCATTCTAGGAGTAGCACATAATTTCTGCTTGATTATGGCACTTCCGTCTATGACATCATTTCCAGGTTAATGACATCACTTCCGGTGGTTCCCAGCATGACTGCCATTCTAAAAAGTGGGTCCCAGTCTAAAACGTTTGAGAACCACTGGATTAGACCATCACACTCAATACAAAGTAATGAACTTTTCATTACAAGGGCCATATAATATATTTTACATACTTTTGTGGGCCAAAAAAAAAAGTTTTATAAATGAACGAATATGTTTTGCCTGGATCTTTTTTTTGTAATCGGCATGATATGATTCAGAACAAAAGACAAACATGACAATGACAAAGAAACAATGCCGTGCTTAAACTGAGAAAAGATGTATAATGAGTAAAAATGTCAAACGTTAGCAAATGCTCTGACAAAAAAAAAGTTGCTGTGGGCCGAATAAAATCTTTGGGCAGGCCGGATTTGGTCCCCAGGCCATAGTTTGCAGACCCCTGAATTAGACTGAATGCTGATTTGCTGACCTATCCAGAATTCACAAAGCCACGTCTTTTCTCCTATCTGGAGCCAAAATATTTTTGCAGTTCTGTGGAGTTCACAATTTTCACTGTTGCCCCCAGCCACACATAGAACTCTACATGTTTCTTTCAAATTGCTTTTGAAAGGTACGAGGGGCAAAATGAAAGCAAGCCGGAAAAAGAAGCGGAGAAGATAAACAATGGACTTCTAAAAAAGTTAAACGAGCTGGAATCAGATCTGTCATTTTCTTCAGGTAATTAAACCATCTTTGAACTGCTCTTGTGCAGGCAGGATGTTGGCGAGTCTAAATTTCTGCATGTCCCCAAGCATCAACCATCAGTACTTGTTTCTTTGCAAAACTGGGAAAAAATATCTTTAGCTTCCCTTTCTGAAATGATAGATAATTTTTATTTTTTTTTCCTATAATGTGGCCTTTTAAAATAAGAGCTGGAATGGTGGAGAGACAAGAGGCAGTTGTGAGTGAGGCAGAGGTCACGCATGTGGGGCATTGCCATGTGTTGTCATTTCACCTGGCTGCTTCTGAAAGGCACAGCTACAGATTGTTGTTGTTCAGTCGCGAAGTCGTGCCCGACTCTTCGCGACCCCCTGGACCACAGCACGCCAGGCCTCCCTGTCCTCCACTAGCTTCCGGAGTTCGCCCAACTTCATGTTCATTGCTTTGGTGACACTATCTGACCCTCTCATCCTCTGCCGCCCCCTTCTCCTTTTGCCTTCAATCTTTCCCAGCAGGAGGGTCTTTTCCAAAGAGTCCTCTCTTCTCATGAGGTGGCCAAAGTATCAGAGCTTCAGCTTCAGGATTTGTCCTTCCAGGGAGCAATCAGGTTTGACTTCCTGTAGGATGGACCGATTGGACCTCTTTGCAGTCCAGGGGACTCTCAAGAGTCTTCTCCAACACCATAATTCGAAAGCATCTATTCTTCGGCGCTCTGCCTTTCTTATGGTCCAGCTCTCACAGCCATACATTGCTACTGGGAAAACCATAGCTTTGACTATGCAAACCTTTGTTGGCAGGGTGATGTCTCGGCTTTTTATTAAGTTGTCTAAGAGCCAACTTTTAGAGCCTTTTAAAAAAGGACGCAAAAAAACCGCTTTAAATGAAATCATGCTGTTAAATAGCATTCAGCCTTTTAAAAAAGCTTCTCTTACCATGGCAAGAGCCATTCTTCAGGGGCTTAGAGCAATTAGTATCCATTAGCTGAGGTAAGACCTCTTCCCTTTGCACTGGCAAAAAAAAAAAATGCAAAACGGAAGTGTTGAATCACACTTCCCAGATGAGGGAGGAGGTCTTATCTCAGAGCTAATGAAAGGCTAATGAAAGCCTTGCCATGGTAAGAAAAGCTTTTTTAGAAATGCTTTTTTTAAACGCTTAATTAACAGCACGTGTTTGTTTAACAAAGAGCCTTTACCGTCTGAGGTCGTGCTGAGTCAAATCTGTGATGAGAAGGCTCCTCCTGTAGTGGGGTACCAAACATGAAATGCTAGCGCTTGGGGATTTTTTTTTTCCAGTGGAACTAACCTGCTTCCTGTTTCTTTTCTTTTAATAATCCTGGATATATTTTCTTTTAATAATCCTGGATATTGATCCTAGGTCATAGGGTCAGTTGTCTGAGGACACTGGGGCTGGACACTGAGCTCAAAGGTCCTCCCTGTTAAACCGAGTTCTGCAGCTTCTGATGGTTTCAAAAGAGATGCAGGTTGGCAAGGAAACTGTGTAAAATCTCATTCTGCTTTCTCTCCCACCCCCAGGCCCAGAATTTGGAGGGGAGAAAAACTGTGTTTATATTGGGATGGTAACAGAGGATCTCGATGTGTCAGAGCTGGTGGAAACGATTGCAGCCACAGGCCGAGAAATTGAGGAAAATTCCAGGGTAGGTACTGAAGGCCTTCTGGCCTGCACTATGACTGCGTAATCGGCAGAAACATACCCTCCTCATTTATCTTGCACCTCATTTTCTTGTAGATGCAGATTATTGGTAATGTCAGCTCAGTGGCTTGTCAACAGGAGGCCCATCTTTTAATTGGAGCAGTTAAAATATGCCAGTCTTTAAAAAAGGCAACCATTTCCTGCTCTGCCTTCTGACTTAGGGCGCAATCCTAACCTGGAGTTAGGCCAGCACAGTTAGGCCAGCAAAGTTTGGCCGGCGCAAGGACCCGCTGTAAAGTGCATTTGGACCACTCTCAGACTCAGAGAGGATGGCGCCCGTCTGTGTGCTGGCCTCTCCGACTCCCGAGAGTGGTCCAAAGATACTTGATGGTGTCCCTTATGCTGGCAAAACGTTGCAGGCCTAACTCCAGGTTAAGATTGCACTCTGAATTATTTGAACATAAGAACATAAGAAGAGCCCTGCTGGATCAGGCCAAAGGCCCATCTAGTCCAGCTTCCTGTATCTCACAGCGGCCCACCAGGTGCCCCAGGGAGGCATGAGACAACAAGATGCTTGCATCCTGTTGCCACTCCCTTGCACCCAGTACTCTGAAGTAGCCTACTACTAATGTAAGGAGGCTACAACCCATCATTGCCTATAGCCCACGATGGACTTTTCTTCCAGAAATCTGTCCAATCCCCTCTTAAAGGCATCAAGACCAGATGCCATCACCACCTCCTGTGGCAAAGAGTTCCACAGATTAGCTACCCTCTGGGTAAAAAGTACTTCCTTTTGTTTTACCTCTCCCAATCCTCAGTTTTAGCGGATGCCCCCTGGTTCTGGTGTTTTGAGAGATTTGCCTACCTTGTGAGCCACTTAACCCTTTGAGGAGGGTGCTAAGGCAAGCTACAAATCCCCAACAGGAAGTTGAAAATGGCTGTTTCCTCTTTTCCTTCGGCTGCTGTTTTGGCGCCACGTTTTCCTTCCCCTTCGTGCAATAATTCCCCAGGGGAATAATAATATTCCCCAGCAATAAGGAGCTAACTGGCATTCAGCGAATGGGTTTCTGTCCTGTTTTTAACCAGCTGCTGGAAAACATGACTGAGATCGTTCGCAAAGGGATCCAGGAAGCCCAAGTCCAGTTACAGAAGGCGAATGAGGAGCGGCTCCTGGAAGAGGTGAGCCCTGCGTGATCCTTGCCCCACAGCCACCAAATGCTGCCCCCCCCCACATTGCTGCTTTTGCTAGAGGTTGATGTTTTCTTTCCCCGTCATCCACGTCTCTTTGTCCAGGGGGTGCTCAGGCAGATTCCTGTCGTGGGCTCTGTGCTGAACTGGTTTTCTCCGTTTCACGCTTCGGCAAAGGGAAGGACGTTCAACCTGACGGCAGGTAGACGAATTTCGTCCGAGATGCGCTATTGTCAAACAAAGTTTAGCAGGCAGCATAGACCAGGGGAGTCAAACGTAAGGCCTGGGGGCCCTTGGACTCTTCCAGCACCACCATCAGCTGCTCTCCGAGCTGTGCTTGAGGTGTCACTGCTGAATTGGCAGTGGTGGACACATTCATTAACGAGTGGCGTGGCTAGTTCCCCCCTCCCTTGAAGGTCTCCCACACATCCATCAGTGACAGAGCACCTTCATTCGTAAATGAAAGCTCAGTCCTCCCTAGATGTGAGGGTCCAGCCTGACGACTCTCTACCCTCTTTCCTTGTCAGGTTCCCTGGAGTCTACCGAGCCCACCTATGTCTCCAAAGTGCAAGGCACCGGGATCACCCCGCCGCCCACCCCCACAAAAGGACGCTCCAAGCAGAGGCTGCCCGGTGAGTCTTCCACGCGGTGCCTTTCCAGAGACGTTTGCTAACGAGAGTTGTTTGCTTTGGGTCAGTTGTTTGCTTTGGGTCAGGGTGGTGCAGCGTTGGACAAGGACCTCGGTTCAAATACCGAGGCAGACTCAATATTCGCTGCTCGCTCATGTGCTCTCTCTCTCTCTCTCACGCAGGGCGCAATCCTAATCTGCCGGCAAAGTTTGGCCGGCACATGGGCCACCGTAAAGCGTGTTTGGACCACTCTCTGTGTCAGGGAGGATGGCGCACGTCTTTGTGCTGGTCTCTCTGACTCCAAGAGTGGTCCAAACATACCTTACAGTGTCCCTTGTGCTGGCCAGACTTTGCTTTATTTACCACATATTTACCTCAGAATTTTACCTCAGAATGCCAGATACAAGGGATTGGCGTTTGGACCACTCTCAGAGTCAGGGAGGATGGCACACGTCTGTGTGCCAGCCTCTCTGACTCCCAGAGTGGTACAAACATACTTTACGGTGTCCCTTGTGCTGGCCAGATTTTGCTTTATTTACCTCAGAAATTTACCTCAGAATGCCAGATACAAGGGAGTGGTGTTTGGACCACTCTGGGAGTCAGGGAGGATGGCGCACGTCTGTGTGCCGGCTCTCTGACTCAGAGACTGGTCCAAACTTCGCTGGCCTAACTCCAGGCTAGGATTGCACCCACACGCACACAACAGAGTTGCATGAGCATCAGGGAGTAGGGGAGGGAGCTGTGTATGCCGCCCCAAGCACATTGGGTAAAGGAGTGCTTCCCAATCTCCCCCAACGACCCCCAACATGCAAATGCCGGATGGTCATGGCCAAGGCGTTTAGAAACTGCACAGCATGCTGCCAATGAAGCTGAAAGAGGGCCTTTCCCAGCACATGAAGACTGCATGCAAGAGCTCGACCCACCAAGCGGAGCCTCTTATCTTAGTCCGTAGCCTCTTGTGTGGTCTCACGGCTGGCCAACCAACAGCCCACGATGCCCCAGCAAGATGCCCAGGATGCCATAATACATGGTTTGGGAACCCCTGGCGTACATGGTGGGATGTGTTACTGTTCGCAATAGAAAAGATACCTATGAATATAGAAAGCATCTGAAGCTAGTGTGCTGGGTCAGACCATTGTTTGGAGGATGCTGGGGTGTGGGTATTGAACCTGGGACCTTCTGCCTGCTAAGAGATGTTCTGCCACTTGGTTATAATCCTTTCTGACCTCCAGCGAAGACTAGGAGAAGCCCTTGTCTTAAGCCCTGAAAAACTGCTGTGGGTTGGTAACAAGAGTGAGGCAGATGGACCAGTAGAAAGCAGGTTCCTATGTTTACCGTTGCCTGCTTTTGCCATCATGAGGACTAGAATCTTTCTTCCTGAATTTTTGCTTTTAACGAGAATCTCGGGGCGCTAAATGCTGCACTTCTCCCCATGTTGTTGTTGCTCTCCGTCTGCACTTGCAAAAGCCATGTCTACCTTGACCGCTAAAGTCGCATTAACTGTTGACGACACTTACAAGGGGAGAAGTGACCCAAATTGAGAGGCCCAATTGTGTGCACGTGTAACGCGGTGTTGTCCATTATCGTCCCAGGGCAAAAGCTCTTTAAAAGGTCGTTGAGGAGCTCAGACGGGTTCAGCGAGACCAGTTCTGTGAGTCACCTTGAAGATTTGGACCCGCGGCCCGGCACGTCCTCCGCCAGGCAAGAAAACCCAGAGCCGCTGGATGAGAGCCTTCATCAAAGCCGGGAGACGGCGGAAGACCCTGCGGTTGAGCAGTCCCAGGCACTGGGCAAGGAACCCACTAAATCGGAGGAGCAAGAGAGTCTCAGATAAAAGCCCTGACCCTGTGCATTTCAGACTTTGTACAGAAAATTTACTTCCTCTGCAGCGGAGGAACCGAATGATGAATTTGCAATGTGAACCGTGCCACAGCTAGTTCAATAATAACTACTGTTGCTTGTGATTGAGTGGAGATTTTGCACAAAGGTTCGTGGAAGAAATCTTCTTGTTTCCTTCGCCTTCCCCACTGCCCTCTGTTGACGATTCACTTGTCGGTTGCTTTGGGGGGGTCCTGCGCATGTTTAGATAGCCAAGGTTGGCAAGATGAGATTCCGGGGCTGCGGTGTTTTGAGGGGCGCACGCGCGTCTGCCCCTCGACCACGAGTTTTGCAGGTGGTGTTTGGGTCTCGACTGCAGGCTGGCACCCTAAGGAAGTTTTGCTTCTCTAGCAAGAAACATCGTTTTGCTTGGTTTTTAAGTTTGAATGACCAGTTGCACTTGGTGCTAAGTCCTCAGTCTCTCAATTTGAATAAATCTACTTGTTGGTTAATCTTTTTTTTTTTTTAATTCCCATTTTGATAGCTTCAGTGGTAAAACAAGCCTGTAGTTGTCCCGATTAGATGTTTAATTTCACGCTTTCTTTGCTGAATCCTTTACTTTTAAAAATTCTGCAGACCAGCTCTGTGTGAGAGAGAGCACGTGGGCACGAGTACGTTGTGTTGCCATTTTTTTTCCTCTTGTGCCTGCTATCCCTCTTGCACGAGGACTATCACAAGATGCTCCTTGCAACTACTCGGAGAATGTAGAACTCCAAAAATTCACATTTCCTGCCTCTCTTTCCAGCACCACTGAAACCCCAGTTAGGTACCAGTAGAGTATCACAGCCATCAGAGTCTCTTTGTCTTCTGAAAGATGTTGTTAAATACTTGAACCTGACTTGGACACATGTGTGCTGTTTTCTCATTGTCTAGATTTTTTTTTCTGGACAGTCTGCTTATGTTTGTTAGATATTGTAAATACTCAGAGAGAATTTACTAGGTTATATATATGCCGTTGCACTATTTAAAACACACAGGCGCAACAATTCGCTTCCGCATCAGAGGGCAGACATCGGAAACCAGTTTCTTCTCCCAAGAATTGTGTCTTGGCTGTAGGTGGGTCGCACTACGTTCCTCTGAGCTTGCCTCGGTTCTGCAGTCAGGAAAGCTCCTGGAGAAGCTTAAGAGTGAGTCCATCACAGGTGTCCTCACTCTCCACAGGAGTCTTTCGCTCCACAGTATTTGTTTTTGACATCCAACTGGTTAATATTTGGGATTCCACCAAGTTCCTGTGTACATGCTGGTTCCGTTCTCGATGTCTGTACTGAAGTTGGAATCTGCCAGCGCTGTTGCGCATGTGTGTAATTCCTGTTTGGTGAAAGACCCCCCCCCCTTTAATGTACTTCAATGGTTACAGCTTCTTCCTTGCAGTTGGGTATTTGTATCAACTAAAGTCTATTCGTAACTGGCGAGATGAATTTCTTCTTCCACCCCCCACCCCCCGCCCAGTTAGTGAGCTAAAAAGTGGTGGTGATTTTTGATTGGTGGTTGATGATGCTCCTCCATCACCCGGCTTTCATAGGGTCACAGTGTGACCCTTGGTAAGTGTGTTGCTTACAGATACCCACACAACCAACCACAGAAAGAGGACACTGTCTACTAGACATATCACGTAGCCTGGTTGATGAAACACAAGAGTGTTGTGACAAGGGACCCTTCTGCTCCCTGTTCTGAAGGCAGAAGCAGGGTAGAAATGAGTTGTGTGCGGTCTTCGCCGTATCAACTAGCTTGGTCCTCTTCCACAACAGCCAAAAGATGTAGCCCTGCCTGAGGATGATGCTTGATGACACATTGGCTTACTATTGGCTGAACAAGCTCTGGCATTAAGGGGGACAGGCGTTCTAAGTTTGATGTGTTAACCAAATCAGGGTGGGATTTTTCTTTTTAAGAGTGCAAATTTTAACCGTCTTCCTCAACCATTTAATTTTGGTGCAATGAATTATCTTAACTTGGGGACACTATGGGGAAAGCAGTTTAAAAAAAAAGTTATAATGGTTAATACAAATTTTCATGTTTTTATATCTGACAAATTGTTAAGCCAGTTTTGCTGGCGCATAGACCTAATTTAGATACTTCCCAAATGCTTCAATAAAGGTTCTTCCAATTGTTATATCTGAGCTTAAGATTTTTGCTAGTAAGATTGTCTCTTTTTAAAAAACAAAACATGGAAGGGGGGGGGAATCTGTGGGAATTTTGCCCAGGGCAAACTTTCTTCCCAGTGAGATTGAGAACCTCAAAAGCCAGAACCATTTTTGAAACACACAAAAAAAGCAATGGAACTAGATGTATTATATAGGGTAGACTGTCTTTCCTATTTACAGCAAAAGCATGGAGTGGGAGAAGAAACTTGTTCAAGGTCCACCTCATCTAAGACCGTTAGCGCTGTCTGTACAGGCATGCCCTGGTAGCTGCTCGGGTTCCGGGCCAGACCCTACTGTTGAGACGTGAAACTGAATGCTGGGGACGCTTTTTTAAAGATAGGGGAACACCAGTGGTTTTGCTGAAACAAGGTTGAAGAGGAGATTTGATTAATGTTAATCTGCTGTTGCTGAGCTTTCGACCGGAAGGTTGGGAGTTCAAGACTGCGTGACGGAGTGAGCTCCCGTTGCTTGTCCCAGCTCCTGCCAACCTAGCAGTTCAAAAGCACTTCAATGCAAGTAGATAAATAGGGACCACTTCGGGGGGAAGGTAACGGCGTTCTGTGCGCTACGGCGTAGAGTCATGCCAGCCACATGACCACGGAAGCTTGTCCTCAGACAAAACACCGGCTCTACAGGCTTTGAAACGGAGATGAGCACCGCCCCCTGCAGTCGGTCACGACTAGACCATTCGGTCGTGGGGAAACCTTTACCTTTACCTTATTATATCTTTTTCATAGGCGTCCCAGGATAACTGAAACAGTGGATACTGGGGCCCAATTCTATCCAGCATAGGAGCAACAGCTCCAAACAGCTACTTCTGCATCCTATGCTAGATGCTAGCAGGTCTCTTACTCTGAGTAAAGCCACAGCCTGTTCAATGGGGCTTCTTGCATCTGCGCCAGCTAAATTGTTGGCACAGACTCAAGCCATCCCTTGTTGGGCTTTTGAGTGGCTAGGAGCCAGCAGTCCCACCCAGGGCCTGTCCTCCCCCCTGCACCTGTGCTGTGCTTACCTTTGCTCCAGCAGCATCTGGGGCTCTATATATGGCGCTCTCGGGGTAGTGCGGGTGTTGCAGGCACAGAGCCGGCCCCTGGGCAGCCAAAGCCGAAGTCTCATTGATGCACAATGGAATTAAACTTTGGACCAAGCCTTCAGTAAGAAGCCGGACCACCGAAGATGAACCCAAATTTTATTCAGCCGGGAGACACAGTAGTCAGGTCAGCGTTCCAACAAAGAAAATGAACAGAGACCATCCCAAGCTCAATGCCCTTGACAGGAGCAACAAAAGCATAAATGCATGGAAGATAAATGTAAAAAAGAAATTAAGGGTGAGCAACAGCATGAAAAGTGTACATTCTTATGGGAGTACTGACTGCTTACAAATGTTGTCCAGCTGGAGAGAACTCAGACTTGTTCAATAACATCTTTAGCCCCCCTTTTCTTCAGCATGGTTTGCGCCCTGGGGCATTGCACACAGTTTGCATCTTAAGTAACAAGGAAGTAGGAAGGATGCCCCAACGGCTACAGGTGTCAGGGTGCGGTCCTTACCTGGAGTGAGGCCAGCAAAGTTTGGCTGGCACAAGGGCCACCATAAAGTATGTTTGGACCACCCTCGGCGTCAGAGTCCAGCACGCAGATGTGCGCCAACCTCCCTGACTCCGAGAGTGGTCCAAACGCGCTTTATGGTGTCCCTTGTGCCAGCCAAATTTTGCTGGCCTAACTGTGCCTCCAATGAGTTTTGCTGCACAGAGAAACCTTCTCAACACAACTCTTGCCTCTTATCCCAATTGCAGTCTGAAACAGAACTGCCCAGCCCATCGTTCTCTATATAAAATGGCGACTCTCTTGCACCATTGAGCATGTGCACAGTTTCCCCCATGCCCCGGCCATGTGCATAATAGTTCCTTGTTCTCTCTAAGCGATGAGGCTGTCCTGGGGTCATATATTCCTTCCACCAAGCTCCAGGCAGACCAAAGGTTACAAGTCGTAAAAAGATCAATTGTTTGGAAAGAGAGGAACCTTCTCAGAACTGTAGTTCATGATTATTATTTGGGACCCAGAGCGGGGAAAAAAAACACACACACACAAAATAGGTAAGGCAACTGATGGGTATGGCTGCGGCTTACTTCTTACAGAGCCAACCTGTCCATGGAAAACGGCAGCTGTTTCACAAATCAGAACATGATCTTGCCATCGGTATAAAGCAGGGAGGTTGAATCAATTTGAAGCACTGGGGAGAGACACCCCCCCCCCCGCTAGGCGCTAAGAAACTTGGTCCTACGCCCGTGGAAGGCCATTCACCTTTCGTACTGAACCATTTTGGAATCAAGTGACCGCTGTGATGGGAACAGCTGGCCAACAATTGTGCCTCTGTTAAAATACTCGTTTCCACCAACCTGCCGATAGAGCCTTAGCCCCCCTCCCATCCTCCTTTGGCATGAGCATGCGTGCAAGTTCCACCTCGCCGTAGGCTAGATCTGGTCTGAAGAGACTCTCTCCCAGAGGCCGTCTTCGTTTTTTCTGTAGAGCCTGGGCTTCCTGCTGGGGAATAAGGTCTTGTCCGGAAAGGGGTGCTCTTTTAAATACATCAGGGCCGCTCGAATGTGAGAAACAAAGTGAGGCGGTTCGGCAGCAGGAGACGTGGAGAGATTCTGCCCAAAAAAAAACACCAAAACACCGTAATGAGCTATGCCTGCTTTGGTTAATACATTTAGGGCACAATCTAAGGCTTGCTTTGGAATGATGCACGTAGCCTGCAGAGGCCCAGAGCTGTTGTGAAAGTAGGCAGTTGTGTTGGCCCTGCGACACAGTCACAACACCCGGGCCAGTCAGGTCTGCGCTGGCCAAGTTCAGCCAAGGGGGAGGGATGGAACAGGGCAGAGGAAGGGATTTCCAGTGGGCGGAACAGCTGGGGGAGAGGGGAGGAGCCTGCCTGAAGCTGCCGCCAACTTTGGACTAGTCTCACAGCCCAATTCTAACCTATCCGGGCTAACTTACTTGCAATATGGTTTGATCGTCTTTTTCCAACCAGAACGCCACGTGTGGGAAAGGCATCCAGTAATAAGGCCCAATGCAGAGCTGCTCCTTTTTGGAGTCATAAATGTTGACCATCTACAGTGGGAAAATATACAGGAAGCTGCCTTAAAAACCAAGTTCAGTTCCGAGCGGCCGAGCCAGAGATTTCTGGGATTCCCATTGGCCATTCACCTTGGTGCCTGTTAAGCCACTGGCCGATCGCAAATCTTCATCGGGTCCCTTATCTGGAAACGTTGCCGGGAAAATGTCTCCTGTTTTAACATTCACAGCTAGAAAACCAAATTGGAACACATGGTAGTTTAATTCTGAGACAGACATTACACAGGCCAACAGGCATTCTGCAGAGTATATTTGGGGTGCTGATTCCAAAAAGGGCATCCATTTTGCCCTATCATGTCTCGTTTTGGAGGTTTGGCATAGCTTGTTGGTAAATGGTTCAAGCAGCTTCCTTGTGAGGAAGCCTATCTCATGGCTTAAAATAACTACAGATGGAGCCTTTTTATTCATTCCAGGAGCCCTCACAGATGCCAAAAACTGTATTAAATCAAATCCATTTAAAAAAACAAAATATCCCTTTTAATTAGCAGTCAGTTTAAAAAAAAAAAAAGCTTTTCTTACCCTGTCAATGGAACTGCGGGCATTCTCCTGGGGTTAGGAGCAGATTAGTATCAATTCTGAGATATGTCCTCTTCCCTCAACCCTGGAGTGAGGTGGAAAAATGCAAAATGGAAATGATTCCCAGGTTCCTGAAGTTAATCTCAGAGCTTAATACTAATTTGCTCTAAGCCCCTGGAGAATGCCTGCAGCCACATTGCCATGGTAAGAGAAGACTTAAAAAAAACACTGAATGCTAATTAAAGGGATGTGTTTGTTTAAGTCAAACAGCTCTTCTGTGGTGGCTCCGTGCCGACTGCTGAGTCAAATAAATGGATGGAAGGTTGTACCTGTATATATTTTGAAAGAAGTTTTTATATCCTTCAATTTGGCAGGCATGTGTTATTTTTGACATCCCTTAATGTCTTTGGCCACTACCAGGACATCCCAACTCGTGAGACTGAAAGCACAGTCCTCACCTGGAGTTAGACCGGCACAGAAAAGCAAAACGGGGCTCTTGCTTTCAACTGAAAGCTGAGTTACATTGACACTGTATTACAAAATCTACTTACCAATTCCATAAATAAGTGGAAAGTGATTGCCTTTTTCTTGCCGGTCATTTAATTCTGTTATAGAAAGTGAGAGAAAAGAAGATGCTGTGGTTATGAGAATGACCTGTTCCTAGCTGAGTCAGACCATTTGGCTGCTTTTCAGTCAGAATAGCTCACAAAGCAGTTTACATAATTAAAATCAGTTCAATGGCTTCTTGTCCTGAAACAGCTCACGATCATTAAAAATCATACAGAAGAGACCCCAAGCAACAGCCACTGGAAAAAAGCTGGAGCAAAGAGGGACATAAGAACATAAGAAGAGGATCAGGCCAAGGGCCCACCTAGTCCAGCTTCCTATATCCCACAGTGGTTCACCAGATGCCTCAGGGAACACAAAAGACTACAAGTTGCCTTAGTTCTGTTGCCACTCCCTTGCACCTGGCATTCTGAGGTAAAATTCTGAGGTAAATAAAAAGAAGAAATTGCTATCCTGTCTGTGGCGAGAGAGCTATAATAACTTGCAACCCAATCTGGGCCTTAAGAACATAAGAAATGCCCCACTGGATCAGGCCAAAGGTCTATCTAGTCCAGCATCCTGTATCTCACAGATGCCTCAGGGAGCACACAAGACAACAAGATGCCTGCATCCTGTTGCCACTCCCTTGAAGTAGCCTACTTGTAACGTGAGGAGGTTGCACCACCCATCATGGCCTGTAGCCCATGATGGACTTTTCCTCCAGAAATCTGTCCAGTCCCCTTTTAAAGGCCCCTAGGCCGGACGCCATCACCTCCTCCTGCGGCAAGGAGTTCCACAGATTAGTGAAGCCAGACAGTGACTCTCCGGCTGCTAAATATAAGGGGATACCACGTTACCCCTGCTAACTGGGCAAAGAGGCACCTTTAAACACCAGTAGTGTCTAACACTATAACTGTTGCAGTGTCAACGTCACCTGGAAGTAACACTTCTCCACAACTTCAAGATACCAAATGCCAGGCAGGGACAAAGCCCAGCATTTGTTTTCATTACCTGTCACACAAAAGGTCATTAGACAGATGCTCTCTTGCAGGCGGTCAAATGCTCCTAGAAACAACAGCAAGAAAGAGAATAAAACTTACATTGTGGCAACTTCATATGTAAATTATGTGTAGGGGTGGGTACTTTTGTTGTTGAAAACTGCTTTTTGGCGGTTAAAATATTCGAATAAATACACAAAACACTGCATTTTGATGTTTATGACATTTTCCAGAAATTAGGACTGTTTTTCAGGTAGGAATAATGTTGTGGCTGCATCTACTGACACTATATTACCTATATCATCTACCTAGTACACTTTTAAAGCATTTAAAATTAATAAAAATGAGAACTTGGAATGAGACGGTAGAATAAAAATACATAACACTGCAATTTGCCATTTTAAGAAATTATGGGGGGAAATATCACTCAAAAAACCCACCCCTAATTACCTGGACTAGAATTCCACATAATGTGTGGGTTCTTGTAATAATTTCACTTCCTGCTTAATTACATCACTTCCTGCCCGAGGTCTTAGAGGGGTCCGGACCATGGAGTTATAATAACTGGAGAAGCCATGACGTCACATTCTTGAAGCCATGGTCCGGTCTAACAATATGGCCGACGCATGGGTCTGGTCTAACAATATGGCCGACTCAGATCATTGCCACGAAGGAGGATTGCCGCGGATTCTCGAATAAAAATCTCCCTGCACGCGTGTAAAAGTTAATTTCAACGTCTTTAATCATGCCTGCGTGTTCTGCATACTTTTACATGCGTGCAGGGAGATTTTTATTCGAGAATCTGCGGCAATCCTCCTTCGCGGCAATGATCTGAGTCGGCCATATTGTTAGACCAGACCCATGCGTCGGCCATATTGTTAGACCGGACCATGGCTTCACTTCGTCCCTATTAACTGCATGGGCAGGGCCAACCCCTGGTCCGGACAGGTTTTTGAACCTAAGAAGGGGGTCTCGGTGCAAAAGAAGGTTGGGAACCACTGTTGTTGAGACACCCACTCCAGCTCTCCTGCTTAATGCAGATAATCTAGGCTACGACTCTGCTTGAAGACCCAGCGAAGACTCGCCACCCTTTAGGCACTTGGTTTCTAGATCGAAAGAAGCCATTATAAACACCACCGGGAAAACTACCAAAATGCTCAGAGCTTGACCCAGAAAGTAGGAAGGAAAAAAAAACACTGAACTTACTAAGGAGTTGCTTGGTGAGCCGCTGGGATAAGAGTCTGTCGTCATTGAAACCGCCAACCAGATGGACCTCCAACCTAACGTACAGAGACAGTAGCTAGTATCGGCCTCATTGCCGCCAGCAAGGAAAGACCAGACTGCGAAAGTTCCATCTGAATGTAACCCTTCTTGAAAGATGGGAACCTCTTTGTGATTTGTAAAAAACCCCTTGGGGTTTAGAAAAAAGCCTGCCTACATAAACTGCCTTGAATCAAAGTCGAAGGAGCAATCCAATGACCAAGAAAGGCGGTATATAAATACCAGTATTATTAATTATTATTATTAGTTCTTGATGGCTTATTATGTGATAGTCCTAGATACAGCAAATTAATAACACAAAATGCATTACGCTGACCTTCCACATTCCGTGTTTGGGGAGAGCACCTTGACGGCGTTCATGATTAACAAGACTTCCGTTTCTGTGTCCGATCCATCGCAGTGAGTCAGACAGATAGCCCCACTGCCTGAAAAAAACACCCAGAAATGATACGTATATTCCCACTGACCGCATTTTGTCCGCCACTTTAACTGTTCATTAAGAAAACAACGCAATTAAAGGCCAATTCCGGCCACACGGTGTCCTTGGCTGTGCGCCTGCTAAACAGCAGGCCACATCTCAAAGAGGACATAGCGGAAAAGGTGCGGAAGAGAGCGACGAAAATGATTACTGGGCTGGAGCACCTCCCTTATGAAGAAAGACTGCAGCGTTTGGGGCTCTTCAGTCTAGAAAAAAGGCTCCTGGGGGGGAGCTTGATTGAGACACAACATTATGCATCGGGTGGATTGAGGGATGTTCTTTTCCTTCTCACACAACACCAGAACCGGGGCACATCCTCTAAAATTGAGGGTTGGGAGAAGTTAGAATGGATAAAAGGAAATACTTTTTTACCCAGAAGGTTATTAATCTGTGGAACTCCTTGCCACAGGAGGTGGCGATGGCATCTGGCCTAGGCGCCTTTAAAAGGGGACTGGGCAGATTTCTGGAGGAAAAGTCCATCGTGGGCTACAGGCCATGATGTGGGGTGGGGGGGTGCAACCTCCTTACGCTAAAAGTAGACCTGCGCTTTAGTACCTGTATGCCTCAGCACCACCAAATGGCAGGTGGTGGCGTCATCGGATCCCAGAACAGCCACGGAACCTGGTCAGAAGCAAGGAACAAATTAAGACCCGGACTGTTGCTCCCGGATCCCAGCAGCCGGCCCGCCTAGACGTCCACTTGCCATCTTTCGGCGTGGTCGCTGCAAACTCCCTTTGCCGGACGTAGAGGAGTCCTTTCGGTCCCACCGTTTGCGCAGGCTGGCTTCGCAGCAGCTTGGCTCGCTCCTGTTAAGGGGCATGAAGCGTCCAGTGGTCTTTTGCATGCCGTGACCCCAACCAACAAATAAGGAACTGGGGACCGACCCACTGCCAACCCCGCCCCCATCCCGGGACCTGATCTGCCCCCATTGCCTTGCTTGTGGCTCCCTCTTCCGCCTTGCAAGGGACCTTGCAGAAAAATGCAAGCGGCAGCTCACCTCCAGCTCCGGGTGGGTGTAAATGAGCTCCCTGGTGGGCTGGGAGAGATCGATCCGCTCCCCATTAATCAACAAGGGCATCCTTCCTGCCCAGGCTGCGATCCTGCAGACTTCCTGCCCGGGGCTTCCCCAGCTGAGCTCTGCCAGGCGGCGGAGGGGGGCGGGGGAAAGAGAGGCCTGCAAAGCCGCCTGGGAAATGTAGTCCAGGTTTGCAGTGGCTCAGCAAAAAAAGATACAACCATGGAGGTAAGATAACATGGATACAACCTACTTTTTGGTGGTTCTCTGTTCCTTCTAAAATGGAGCCAAGCAGTGGCGTTTCTACAGGGATGGCAAAGCTCTAAGTTTTGCAAGAAGCCTTACCTTGCAGTGGAAATCCCTCCTCTCCTGCACCGTTTTAGCCAATCTTGGCGTTGCTTACTGGCTACAGCAGCAAGGGAAAGGAGGGATTTACATGACAGGGTAAGGCTTCTTGCAACACTTACATCTTTGCCATCCCTGTAGAAACGCCTCTGGAGCCAAGCTGCTGGAAAAAAAAATGGGAACACTGCAGGGAGGGGGGAGGGGGGAATCTGTTCTGCATCTTACTTTTTCCAAAATATCTAATGGTGTCCGCTCCCCTAATAATGGGGTTCCCAGATGCAAACTGGGACAGTGTGCCTATACCAGTGGAATTCAAACATTTTAGACCGGGACCCACTTTTGAGAAAGGCACTTGTGTTGGGACCCACCGGAAGGGATGCCATTCACCTGGAAGTGATGTCATGGCCGGAAGTGAGGAAGGAAGGGCCGTCATTGTGACATCATAAAATGACACTCCTGGAATGCAAACCGGCACTCTTGGACGGCAGCAATGGCACAACCAGGAAACATCCCCGACAGAAAGCAAGATTGGGGCAAAATATGATGTCAAAGCACTGAAATAAAAACAAAATTGGAAAAAAAAAACACTCTCACTTGGAAAGTCAAAACTCACGAAAGGAATGGAACAAGAGGAAGGTCTGCAGTTTCCAAGATGGCTGCTCCCAGCCTTTCACAACCCACCTAACATCAGATTGCAACCCACCAAGTGGGTCCCGACCCACAGTTTGAATAACACTGGCCTGTACCTTTAACCTTTGTAAAGAAGAGGTCTACATAGTCAGTCCTCTTTATATGCAAACTCGCTGATCTGCGATGGGGAGCCCTGCTACTGCTTACCTCGTTATCTGTGCCTCTGTCCTCATCATCCACTACGCCAGGGGTGGCCGACCCACAGCGCACCATGCGCCACTTTTTATGTAGAAAACCCTAAAGGTGCCACTCCACCATAACGGTACCCCCCACTCAGTGATGTCATGCTAGGGGGTACGCGGGGGTACGCGAGTACCGGTTCCTAGGATTACGGCTGGCCCCGCCCATTCGCCCGCCCACTCGTCGACTCCGCCCCCTGCAACGTTTGAATTTCCTGCACGTTTGAGTTGCCTGCATGTTCTCAGAGCCAGGCAGGCAGGCAGTGAGCAGAGCCTTGCCTTGCCACTGAAAAATGAGCTGCTCTGGGGTTTTGGAACTGTTGGGTCACTTTAACATGATGCCAGTCCTCCTTAACATGTTCTGGGGGTGCTGAGGAATACTGTTGCAACTGTTGGGTCAGTTTAAAATCGCCTGAGTCCTCAAAAAGGGCTTTTTTCATGTCACTTCCTGCCACGACATCACTTCTGGCTTATGATGTCACTTCTGGTGGGCGGGTCCCGACACGTGCCAATCAAAAGTGAGTACCTGTTCTTAAATCATTTAGATGACACCACTGCCCCCACTCATGGTTACCAGAAATGATATATATCAGTGGATCTCAAGCTTTTTAGACTGGGACCTGCTTTTTAGAATGGCACTCATATTGGGACCCAGTGGAAATGAGGTCATTAACCTGGAAGTGATGTCACAGGCAGAAGTGCCATCATGCAGCGGGAATTGCCGTCTCCCCTCTCCTCAGTTTCTCTTCTTCTGTTTCTCCTCTAAGGGAAGGAGCTGAGATTGGCACATCTGGCACTCCACTTTAGGTGCCAGGAGATCGTGGGGCCATCTATGAACATGCGTCAGGGACCTACAACGCCCCAGAGACTTGGATATCAGGGGTCCAGCCAGGCATTCCCCTCTCAATTCTCCAGGGTGCTTCAAGTCAGCCTCCAAAAGAACCCGCCTCCCTTCTCACCGGTCCTGGAAGAGTGAGGACTAGCCTGCAGTTAGGGGTCCAGGTGTTCTTAGTACCTGCAGGATCCAGGTGATAGCACTGCCACGGGGGCGGCACACCCCTTGCCCATCTTTTGTCCCCTGAAAGCCACTTCCAACAACAGTCAGAGGTGCTAATGTGGCTTTTTTTTTCTTTTCTTTTTTGGCGCAGACAGAAGAACACATACAGAACACCACAGACTTCTGACTCTCGAAAGGAGAAAAAAAAGCACATGATTATTTCTTTATCCAGTTGCTTTTACAAAAGGAAAAAAAAAAAAAACGTTGGCTGCGAACAAGTTGCTCAAAAGGAACGAGAAGGAGAATTTGCGGCCAAGGCTTCACTTCCCCGGGAGTGTTCCTATCTCGGCACGAACATCAGCCTGCAAAAGAAAAAAATGCATGCAATGTAGATCTTTTCGAGACTGCTCTGTAGAGCTGTAGACAATGCAGACAGTCCCTGGTTTCCCCAGGTCCCTCTGCAGGCCTTACATGGCTTTCTGAGGGTCGGGGGGGGCACATTTGTGGGGTGGGGGAATCGGAGTCCATTCAAGTGTGTGCTGTATTTCTGTGGTGTGTGTTGGAGCTGGGAGGAATCTTAGCCCATTCATTCATTCATTCATTCATTCATTCACCTAAGTTCTGTCTCTAATGTACTTATTTAAATTTTTACATTTGTAATTAAGAACATAAGAAGAGCTCCGCTGGATCAGGCCAAAGGCCCATCTAGTCCAGCTTCCTGTATCTCACAGCGGCCCACCAGGTGCCCCAGGGAGGCATGAGACAACAAGATGCTTGCATCCTGTTGCCACTCCCTTGCACCCAGTACTCTGAAGTAGCCTACTACTAATGTAAGGAGGTTGCACAATCCATCACTGCCTACAGCCCACGATGGACTTTTCTTCCAGAAATCTGTCCAATCCCCTCTTAAAGGCATCTAGACTAGAGCCCATCACCACCTCCTGTGGCAAAGAGTTCCACAGATTAACCACCCGCTGGGTAAAAAAGTACTTCCTTTTATCTGTTTTAACTCAAACAACCCTCAGTTTCAGCGGATGCCCCCTGGTTCTGGTGTTTTGAGAGAGGGAAAAGAACATCCCTCTATTGACTCTGTAATCCATGGGGTTCCAGACCACCTGATCTGCCTTCTGAGAAACCTTTATGCGGGTCAGGAAGCAACAGTTAGAACTGGACATGGAACAACCGGCTGGTTTCAAATAGGGAAAGGAGTACGACAAGGCTGTATACTGTCACCCTGCTTATTTAACTTATACGCAGAGTACATAATGAGGAAGGCAGGGCTGGAAGACTCACAAGCTGGAATCAAGATTGCTGGGAGAAACATCAACAACCTCAGATATGCAGACGATACCACTCTACTGGCAGAAAGTGAGGAAGACCTAAAGAACCTTTTGATGAGGGTGAAAGAGGAAAGTGCCAAAATTGGTTTGAAGCTCAACATTAAAAAGACTAAGATCATGGCAACCACTCCCATCACTTCCTGGCAAATAGAAGGGGAAGAAATGGAAGCAGTGACAGACTTTATTTTCCTGGGCTCCAAGATCACCGCAGATGGTGACTGCAGCCATGAAATTAAAAGACGTTTACTTCTTGGGAAGAAAGCTATGGTGAACCTAGATAGCTTAATCAAAAGCCGAGACATCACCCTGCCAACAAAGGTTCGCATAGTCAAAGCGATGGTTTTCCCAGTAGCCATGTATGGCTGTGAGAGCTGGACCATAAGAAAGGCAGAGCGTCGAAGAATCGATGCTTTTGAATTATGGTGTTGGAGAAGACTCTTGAGAGTCCCCTGGACTGCAAAGAGATCCAATCGGTCAATTCTCCAGGAAGTCAAGCCTGATTGCTCCCTGGAAGGACAAATGCTGAAGCTGAAGCTCCAATACTTTGGCCACCTGATGAGAAGAGAGGACTCTTTAGAAAAGACCCTCATGCTGGGAAAGATTGAGGGCAAAAGGAGAAGGGGGCGACAGAGGATGAGATGGTTAGATAGTGTCACCGAAGCAATGAATATGAAATTGGGCGAACTCAGGAAGCTAGTGGAGGACAGGGAGGCCTGGCGTGCTGTGGTCCATGGGGTCGCGAAGAGTCGGACACGACTTAGCGACTGAACAACAACAACTATTGACTCTATCCCTTCCGTGCATAATTTTGTATGTCTCAATCATGTCCCCCCGAATTATTTATTCGGCCCTTGACCCCATTTCAGAGATTTGATGCAGCCCTCTGGCTAAAAAAGTTTGGAGACCCCTGGACCGGACGCTCTCAAAGCCCCCTTTCAACCAACACTCCATGTATAGGTCTGAGCATTCCCCCGGATGGGAGACTGTTTTGAAGCTCCATGGAAGCCGTCTTGAGTTCCAGGATGGCAGATCAGAGAAATATCAATGCAAGACACAAAAGACGGTCCCATAGCAAATAGGTTCCTGCTTACTTACTGCCTGGCTCAGTCTTGTCAACACTGGGATGAGGTGGAGCAGTTCTTGGTCCTGAGGATCACCCAACCAACGCGGGATCAGGATCACATTGGTTGGCTTGGCCGAATGGGGGGAGAGAAAAAAGCATATACAGCTTCTATGTGGCGGCGGCGGTGGTGGTGGGAGTCTATACTCATGTCCTTAAGCGTGCAATCCTGACCTGGAGTCAGGCCGACACAGTTAGGCCAGCAAAGTTTGGCTGGCTCAAGGGACACCTTAAAGCACGTTTGGACCACTCTCGGAGTCAGGGAGGATGGCACACGTCTGTGTGCTGGCCTCTCTGACTCTGAGGGTGGTCCAAACATACTTGACGGTGTCCCTTGTGCTGGCCAGACTTTGCTTTATTTACCTCATATTTACCTCAGAATTTTACCTCAGAATGCCAGATACAAGGGAGTGGCGTTTGGACCACTCTCGGAGTCAGGGAGGATGGCGCACGTCTGTGTGCTGGCCTCTCCGACTCTGAGAGTGGTCCAAACATACTTTACGGTGTCCCTTGTGCCGGCCAAACTTTGCTGGCCTAACTGTGCCGGCCTAACTCCAGGTTAGGAATGTGCTCTTTGGAATTTAAATACTTCTTAAATATTGCCGCTTTTAAACGTCTGACGTTTGTCACATGGCTCTTACATTGAGCAAGTTTGGTCACCTTTGATCTAGGGCATGGGTATCAAATGTAAGGCCCACAGCTGAACGCCAGCCCCCCAGAAGCAATTTATCCACCTCCCATTATAATTGGGCTCTCTTATCTCTCGAAATTACTAACAGGATTTGCACATTTCCTCTTCCAGCATTTGCCGCTAATGAGTTCCTATAGGAAAACGAAGTGCTTATTTCCAGCCATCATCTGCTTAATGACATCACTTCCTGAACAGTGATGCCACTTCTGGCCCCCAGCAGGTACCTTGAATGCGATTCAGCCCGCTATATGAAATGAGTGTGACACCCCTGCTCTAGAGCGTCCCTTCACCAAATCATTTGTCCGTGTGTGACACGCACGTTGTGAGATGGATGCGTGTGGGGTTCATGTGGGAAAAAGATGGCGGCTGTTTGATGAGGGAGGGTGCTTGGAGAATGTGAGCCGGGGGCTGTTGGGAGAGAGAGATGCTTGGCCAGCAAGTCAACCTAAAATGTGTAGCCACGTATACCGGGATGTGGTTTGAGAATTCAGCCTGATCGTTACCTGGTAAGGAAATGCTTCGAGGCCGGTGGCAACTGCCACAACTCTGTCCAGGTCTCTCTCCAACACGGAGAGATCCTTTATGTAGGAGCCCTGGTGACAGAGACAGTCCTCTTGGTACAGCTGGTGCCTGGCAGAAGAGACGCCGTTGAACCCGGTGCCATTTGCGTGCAAAGCTGTCCCCCAAATGGCACAAACTGACAAAACTGACAGGGCTAAGTGGTGCTGTCAAGGTTAACAAGTCCGTTGTGGCAAGAATTTCTGCAGCTGTCCTTTGTTCGGGGATGGGACGGTCCAAGAGCCAATGGGTGGATTTAAGGCAGGGCTGGCCCATGTCCACATCAGTCCACTAAACTGGAAACATGGGGATGGACAGAAGAGGAGGAGGAGGTGTTGGCAGACAGAGGTGGGCACCCCCTATCAACCTGCTACCTGAGGTTATCTCCTCAGCTGGCCTCGGGATTGGGCCAACCCTGGCTGGAGGGGCCAATGGTATGATTTGAGAAAAAGCAACTTCTTATCTCTATCCCACACACCTGATCAGCTTCCTCAGCGGTCCAAGGCACTCAAGAATTTTATCCGCATACTCTTGCTTGGCTGCAGTGAAGATAAAGACCTGGAAGAAGAGCAGGAGAAAGCCATGAGCAGATTTTGAAACTTAAGCACCAGGGCCACCACAAACTGCATTTGGACCACTCTTGGAGTCAGGGAGGACAGCTCACGTCTGTGTGCTGGCCTCTCTGACTCCGAGAGTGGTCCAAACGTA
>JAJKFI010000083.1:1383614-1395162 GCA_029204185.1 Lerista edwardsae
ATAATAATAATAATAATAATAATAATAATAATAATAATAATAATAATGGTAGTTATATACCACCTTTCTTGGTCATTAGATTGCTCCTTTGACTTTAATTCAAGGCGGTTTACGTAGGCAGGCGTTTTCTAACACTAAAGGGTTTTTACAAATCATAAAGAGGTTCTATCTTTCAAGAACTACTACATTCAGATGAAACTTTCATAGTCCAGTCTTTCTGGCTGCACGATCGCCTTCCCGCCGGCTGATAAATGGCTTCTTTGCTCTCACCAAAGAAACAGCTGGCCCAGCACAACTCCCCTCTCACAGGCAGCTGGAGACAGCTCAGCTCAGATCTTATCGGTCACATTTTTTTCAAGGTCTGCCGCACACGGAAACTTCCGGTGTTCTCAAACTGGCGACCTCCGGATCTTATCTTTGGGCTTAACAGCGGTTTTTACCCTCTCGACTAGACCTCCTGCCATAAGGCACTTCTACCACCGCCAACAAAATAGCTGGCGCAGACTTGAGGAGGCCCATTGGCGGGCCAGCACCCTTACCTGGGGGAAGGGGGCGGCTGTCCCCTTCTCCTAAGGTGCCTTCTAAGCCTGCTGTGGGGCCAGCAGGATGCAGTGGTAGCCATTATGGCACTGCTTCTCCTACTGGAGACCAGCAGCACAGAAGTGGGCTGCCAGCCTGTTGTATTTGGAACAAATATTGATTCAGCGAATCACTCCAAAACAAGGACAACTCAGCTAGTTGAGAAGATTTAGCCGAGAGGGTTAATGCCTCCGTTTGCCGGAAGATAACACCTGAAGATCTCAAGGTCGTGAGCTCGGGACTGCCGGAAGTCAGACCTTGGAAACTGCGGCTGATTAAAAGCTGAGTTCCAGCTGCCTCGTGGGAGGAGGAGTGTGCTGAAGTCAGCTGCGTCTCTGGTGGCAGCAGGGAAGCCTCATCAGCCAGCAGACGACAGACGGGTGGCTAAAGAAAGAAGGCTAAATCCAGAAAGAAAGACCTGTAGGAGTGTTGTTCTTGGAAGATAGAACATTCTGTAAATTGTAAAAACCTTCGGGTTTGTGAGAAAGTCTGCCTATGTAAACCGCCTTGAGTTCAATCATTAGAGAAATCTAGTGATATTAAGAAAGGCGGTATATAAATAAATGTATTATTATTATTATTATTAGTTGGCAAGGAGAGGAAGGGAATGGAAGCACAAGTCTGGGGGTGCCCCATCCAGTTCAAGCGAGAGGGAGAAAGAAAAAAAAAAAGATTACGCACCAGTTTAAAGCTACAGAGGTAGAACATGACAAACTGCACGTGGCAAGAGCTGTGGGTCGGCAGAACGAGCTTATCAAATATGGCCACAAGATCCCGATACAAGTCCTTCATGGCGCCAATATCAAGCTTGCCTGGGAACAGAAATCATGTTTAGGGTGTGCCTTGCCAGGACAGACGAGCGCACCCGTTTTCATCCTGTCTCCCCCACCCACCCACCCCCCACCCCAAAATAGGTTGCACCACTCCAATTAAGAAAGCATTCCTTTTAATGATAGAACATGCCCAGGGGTGCTGGGGGCTCAAGAAACATTGATCCATCTTTTTTCCCACTGCCCCTTACATGACTATGCTCGATATAAGTTTTTTTTCCTTTTGTAAGTTTGGGGACCATTTGAAGGATGGAGTGGCATTGCTAACTCTTTTCCTCAGGACTTCAGACCCGACTCTCATTCAACATGTAGCAGAGTTTTTGTCCTCTATAGTAAAAATTAATAATAAACGTCGAGAGACAGAAGAGTGTTCTTAAAATTTTTTTATCTTATTACTTATCTCAGCTTTGGAGAGGTAGCCAACTGTTTGTTGTTGTCTGTTTTATGGTCCGCTTGCTGGTTGTTTTATATGCCAATAAAGGTTTTGTGAAAGCTATGGTTTTCCCCGTAGCAATGTATGGCTGTGAGAGCTGGACCATACGAAAGGCAGAGCGCCGAAGAATAGATGCTTTTGAATTATGGTGTTGGAGAAGACTCTTGAGAGTCCCCTGGACTGCAAGGAGGTCCAATCGGTCCATCCTACAGGAAGTCAAGCCCGATTGCTCCCTGGAAGGACAAATCCTGAAGCTGAAGCTCCAATACTTTGGCCACCTCATGAGAAGAGAGGACTCTTTAGAAAAGACCCTCATGCTGGGAAAGATCGAAGGCAGAAGGAGAAGGGGGAGGCAGAGGATGAGATGGTTAGAGAGTGTCACCGAAGCGATGAACATGAAATTGGGCGAACTCTGGAAGCTGGTGGAGGACAGGGAGGCCTGGCGTGCTGTGGTCCAGGGGGTCGCGAAGAGTCGGGCACGACTTAGCGACTGAACAACAACGAACAAAAGGTTTTTTGAATTGTGAAGAAAGCTGAACAGAAAAGAGACTAGAATTTCGAAGCGCACCTGATATACCATGACGTTGCTAATGGCAAGGCAATTGCATTCATGCTGGCTGCATTCTCAGAGCCAGTGAAGATGCTCCAGTATGCCACATGGAACGAACCAGCTGGACTCATCTGAAGTCAGCACGCAGATTGGCAATACCAGAAGCAGCAGAGTCCCTGCTGGTTTGCTTGTTTGCTTATTTATCTATCTATCTATCACACACACACACACACACACACTCTCTCGCTGGTTTATATAGCTGTAAGATGCACTAACCTCGGCTGTAACATGCCCCTCCATCTACACCAGGGGGCTCCAAACTCCAGCCCGCGGGCCAGATCCAGTCCCCCCCCCCGACAGCATGCCAGGTGCCCCCAAGATTTGCCGTCCCACTCGGGAGGATCACGAAAACCCAATCTACAAGCCCCCAGAGGTCTTTGTGCCGAGTGGCCCCTGCACGCAACGCCACACGCAAGGCGTTCTGGGGTGGCAGACCCTGGAAGCGGCTCATCGTGAAGAAGACCCTTGGGGGCTGTAGTCGGGGTCTTTGCGTGCGTCCCGGACGGAACAGCAAACGCAGTTTGTGCCGGGGGTGCTTTTGGCCGGCAGAGCCGTCTCCAGTTTGGAGACCGCCGATCTACAACCAACATCACCAGCAAGCAGAGCTGGTCCACCCCCAAGATCAAGAACATCCTCTTCCTACATTCTTCTAACGCCCTGGATTCAAAAGCGGGAGTGTCTAGGGAAAGGAGAGTGGTTGGCTAGCTCCAAACCACCACTCTCCTCTCCACTTCCTGTTCGGCCCCCCTTCTGAATCAGTAAGAACGGCAGAAAAGATACGCTGTCGGACAAGAGGACAGCATTTAAGGCTGCACTGTGCTACACGGGGGGCAGGCAACAAAGAGAATTTGGCAACCCATCCATGGAGTTATAATAAACATGGAGAAGAAATGACATCATATTCTTGAAACTTCCGGTCTGGTCTAACAATATGGCTGACGCAACTCCATGGGTCTAATCATGGGTCTAACAATATGGCTGACTCAGATCATATAATTATGCGGAATTAAACCTTGTAATTGCATATTAAATCATAATATGGTTACCAATAACGTTTCTACACGATCACACGTTTTTATTTTGGTAAGTTTTTACTTCAGGAGTAAACTATTAAATCCTAAACACTACGCGCAAAGCAATCTGAAATGCTTGGAATCAGCATTTTGAGTATAAAAACATGGCCACTAAGCCCGCCCCCCTCTGGCCTCACTTCATTCCTATCTAACTGCATGGGCAGGGCCACCACCTGATCCCATCTCAGATGGGGTGAGGTCTTGCCCATTCTGCCAGGAAGTGGCCTTGAAGGTTATGTTCTCCCACCAATTTGATGCGGCCTCTTCACTGTCAATCTCGGAAAGGGGAGACTGCAAAACAGTCGTCATTACCATTGACGTGGCAGACATCTTTGACGTACGAAAACAAAACGATCATCATGATGTCCAGGCGTTCTGCAATGGGATGAGCCATCACCTCATATTTCTCTGGGCCTTCCCCATCTTCATCCTGTCACAATACAAAAATACCAGAGAAAGCACGCTGCTTTGCTGCAGGAACAAGGAACTCAGGCACATCCTCGCCTCTGCTCATATGGCCAAGAATTTCGTTGGGTTTTTTTTAACGTGGCTTATGCAAACCTGAGAACCGCGGTTTAAATGCTGGTTTCCAAACCGGGATACGAAACCACAGTTTGAAGCTGGCTTCCATTTGGGGTGGAATCCAAAGGTAAACCAGAGCCTGACACTTCAGCTTCACACAAGGAGGAGCTTCACATCAAGGAGGGAAGGAAAAGGACAAGTCAAGGTCTCTTTTACTCAGCAAGAGACCAAGATTTTCGATTCCTTCTGAACCAGCCCAATGAGGGCATTTGCATTGCTTTTACATTTCTGTAAACCGCAGTTACATTTCTTTCCGACTACAGAAGAATGGAAGAACGGGCTCGGAAGAATGTGCCTTTGGCCAGATCTAGCACAGGCCTTCTTATGGCAAATACATTTTTTAAAAACAGTAAAAAAAACCTCAGGGGCTATTTAGCTACATACTCAAAATGTCAAGAGAACATGAGAAGAATCGCCCAGATCCAGACCAAACCACCCATCTTCAAGGTTCTCCATTATTTCTTCCCATCAGCCAACAACAAATCCCTCACAATGAGGTACAACTTTAATGCACACACTCTCTCTCTCTGTTTAACAAGCCAGCTTACCATCTCAAAGAGTCTTTCCTCCGTGGAAAGATCTTCCTTTTCAGCCTCTTCCATAGTTTCAATCTCTTTTCTGGGGGCACTCACCTGTTGGAAGCAGAAAGCCAATGCACTCACATATTCAAATGCACATCAAACACGGAGGCATACACAAATATATTTCAGGGGTGGGCTTCCACCCCTGGCAGCATCTCCAGGCAGGGCTGGGAAATACCCCTCTCTGAATTCCGGAGAACTGCGGCCAGTCAGGGTCGACGGCGCCAAGCTTAACAGACTGCTAGCCTGACTCAATATGGCAGCTTCTTATATTCCAAAGCATACCATGATGGCCACAAAAGGGTGTCTCAAAGCAGAGGCCTGCACACTATGGACTGCGGCGCACCAAGAAAATTGTCTGGATTCCGCTTGGGAGAATCACGAAGACCCCGACTACAGCCCACCGGGGTCTTTGCACTAAGCCGCTTCTGGGGTCAAACACCCCAGCATGCCTCGTTTTGCCGCGTTCTTTTTGCCGCAAAGACCCCTGGGGGCTGTAGTCGGGGTCTTCGCATTCCCTCGAGAGGAACAGAAAATGCTGTTCACGTTTTCTGAGGATTCGGAGGGGACCAGATGGCCGGAGTTTGGAGCCCCCTGCCTAAGAGGAACGTAACTTTTTTTAAATGATAAATATCCAAATTGTTTTAGCCATGTAGATTTTTTTTTAAAAGGTCTACGTTTCTTTAAATATCTCATATCATCAGTCATCGTCCATCAATCAGGGCGTGATCCTAACCTGGAGTTAGGGCGGCACAGCTTGGACGGCACCAGGGCCACCATAAAGTGCGCTTGGACCACTCTCGGAGTCAGGGAGGATGGTGCATGTCTGTGTGCTGGCCTCTCTGACTTCGAGAGTGGTCCAAACATACTTTATGGTGTCCCTTGTGCTGGCCAGACTTTGCTGGCCTAACTGTGCTTTATTTACCTCATATTTACCTCAGAATTTTACCTCAGAATGCCAGATACAAGGGAGTGGCATTTGGACCGCTCTCGGAGCCAGGGAGGATGGTGCACGTCCGTGTGCTGACCTCTCTGACTCTGAGAGTGGTCCAAACATACTTTACGGTGTCCCTTGTGCTGGCCAGACTTTGCTTTACTTACCTCATATTTACCTCAGAATTTTACCTCAGAATGCCAGATACAAGGGAGTGGTCCAAACATACTTTACGGTGTCCCTTGTGCCAGCCTAACTTTGCTGGCCTAACTGTGTCGGCCTAACTTAGGATTGCGCCCTCAGTGCTACCAGCTGACGTCAAGCACACAGCTTGAGAGGGCACAAGCCCTGTGCCAACCACTCACCCATGGATAAATTTAAGGTCACCAGCAGCAATCGGCTCAAGACAAAAGACCAGAGATCAGTTTTTGCGAACCCGCCCAGCCAAAGAGTCGTGCATTGCACACCAATTAAAGGAGCGGCGAAGGATTAGGCGCATGCCAGTAATTTCTCAAAGCGTGGACCTCCCGTCTTCCTCGGACACAATTATGAATCCATATTTTCTTTGGCTGAAAATGCAGTCTTTAAAAAAAGGACAGTCCGTTATGAAGCGACAAAAGCTCACCACACGCGCCATACTTACATCAATCTTGAGCAGCTTTTCAATAACGAGCTCCAGAATGTCATGTCGCAGTGTTGGGATGTATCCGGTCACCCGCAGGATGTTATGCATGTAGCATTGCTGCCATGTGAACGTTCCCACAAGGATTATGTAAAGAAAGGAGAAAGTCAGTTTTTGCAAGCACTGAAAATTTAAGCAACGGAGTGGCAAGTTTCACTGATCTGTATTTTAAAACCATCACAGATAGTGTTTTCCTTTAAAAAAAAAAAGGCTTTTGTTTGTCACAGTCATAGAATCACAGAGTTGGAAGGGGCTGCTGAGGTCAACCTACTTGAAGCAGGATAATCCTCTCTGGGACACCTTCAAAAGGTGCCTGGAGAACCCACCACATCCCCCAGTAATTGGTTCCATTGTCAAACTGCTCTTACTATCCAGAATTTTTTTCACTATTGTCATGAACAGCAGGGGAACAGGCCGGTCCTGTTCCATTTTGGTGCCTGTCCTTCCCTACCCACTCTCTGGGTTCCTGACGATGGGAAAGTGTCCTGGAGTCTGTTTTGGGAAAGGTTCCTGGAGTCTGTTTTGTCTTGCTTGCGGCCCAAGGCGAGATAGAAGAGGCCTAGCCGGGAAACCGAAACCTATCAAGGGCATCCTTCCCTGAACCAGGAGCTGTTTTGCTTCTAGCTGAGAAGAAGGAGGAAGGGACTGTTTTGCCCTCTTCACCCCTGGTTCTGTCTTCTGCTGGGTGAGTGATAGCTAGAATGTAATTCTAGGAGATAGCTGTTTTCTTATTTTGCATTAAGCACCATGGAGTTATGCTTTGCTTTGGCCTGTTTTGAATGGCCTCGTTAAGCCTCTATGCTGTAGTTTAATAGATCATTACATTTTACTCCATGGTGTGCCTCGTGTGCTGGGAGCGGGGGGTAGCTGAATCCAGTCTTGACGCTGGGCTACACTACTGGTTGGGCTAAAGGAATGCCTCCTGGGCCACTGGAGGTTGCTCATCCCACAATCCCTAGGGGCAGTCTAAAGGGGCCAAGCTCCTCGGTAACATAATACTATCTAACCTAAATCTTGTCTCCTACAGCTTAAGCCCATTAGAGTGTTTTGTACGCAGACAGGAGAGCTGTCCGGCAGACATAACTATGGGAGCAACGCATCGCTGTAGCCCAAACTTTTTGCACTCGGATCACACCTCCTTCAAAACTTACACTATTATTCCCCACCTGCCCCACACCAACCATGTGTTTCCAAGCGCAACCAAATAAGACTGGTGATCAGAAGTACTCAGAAGTACTCAGGTGTGTCACACGGGTTTTAGGCAACAACCACTTATCATGATTCAGGGGATAGACTCAATGCAGGCAACATGTATCAGACTCAATTCAATTCAATTCCACCTTTATTGGCATGAGCTGTATCAGACTCATTGAGCCCTGAGGCTGCAAGATTCACCCTCTTTCACAGGGGCTTTGAAAGGATCCATGAACGGAATCCATACCTGATTCAAAGGGCGGGGGGAGAACATAGGAAAGGCGGCCCTCTTACCAGAGTCCTCTCCGATTTATTAACAAAGGGAAACTTCTCAACCAGCACTGGCATGAGAAACTGTGGCGTCCTGAAATACAGAACATAGAGGAAGGTTTACAACAGTGGTCTTCAACCTTTTCCATGCCACAACATCAATCAATCAATCAATCAATCCCCACTCTGTTGGTCCTGTCGCCTATTGTTATTATTATTATTAATTGAATTTGTACCCCACCTTTTTTCCCGAAGGCACTCAAGGCGGCATTACAACAATACAGTAAAATATAAAAACTTAACATAAAAACAATTTAAAAACAATATTAAAATAATACAATAAAACAAAAATTAAAACAAAACAACAAAATTTAAAAACAAGCCCTGTGGATCATAAAATATAACCAGCCAGCCAGCCAGCCTGTCAACAGTTAAAAGCTTTTTGAAATAAAAAGGTCTTCAGCCCCCGCCGAAATGTTAACAAAGAGGGGGCAGTTCTCAATTCTCAATTCTTGCTGGTAAGAATTCTTGCCTATCCACCCACACTATCACCACCCACTCTCGGCTCCCAGCACTGTTCACTGTAACTAAATATTCCTATGACGGAAAAAAGTTTGGCACTAGTGAAAGCTATTTCCGCACAATTGCCCAGGATCACCTTAAAACCACCACCACTTGCAGCTATGAAGCAGCAGGCAAATTACAATATACTTACAAAGGGACGTATCTTGCAATTGTTTGCAAAGCTCGATGGCACGTACTGAAGCAGTTGGAAACATCTGCAAGAAGGGAAACGTAAAGGTAAAAAGGGCCCATACTTTTTTTTGCCAACACAACTACAGCTTTGGTCTCAAGCAATGTTTCAAACTCACTTTCGTCGTCGCTGTCCGAATCAGAAACATCGACGTTGTTCTCTCGTACGGCTATTCGGGCTAGGAAGGAAACAGGCTTATCGTGAGAAAGTGTTACATGCACCACTTAAAGTTACAGTTTTGTTCAGAGGTCCACAAACACTGGCTTGGGTCACCGATTCTCTGTGTTCACCATCAAACTCCCCTTCTCCTCTCCAGAGTTTCCTCCAGTATGCTCAAAGGGCTGGAGAAAGTGGCAAGATTTCCTTTCCCTCTGCGTAGGCGTGTGGGGAAGGTGGGAAACGATGGGAGGAGAATCCCATGCCCCCCTCCCCCTGGAAACTTGTAAAGATTTCTATCTTCTCAAAAACAGCAGTGGAAATGAGACCTCCAAGAAGGGGATTTGCAGGATGCCAAGTTTCCTGTTGCCAAGACTGAGCCAACTGCCCCAAGCAAGTGGATTTGTGGACTGCTTGTCTCACAGCACAAGCAAGTTACAAAATACTGTCCAAGGCCCAGGCTGTCATCATTGATGTTTCTGGTTAAGAGGCACGGAAATTTTTGTATGTACAAGTCTAGCCTCCTTTTTTTAGGGCACAATCCTAACCTGGAGTTAGGTCATCACAGTTAGGCCAACAAGGTTTGGCTGGCACAAGGGACACCATAGAGCACGTTTGGACCACTCTCAGAGTCAGGGAGGACGGTGCTCATCTGTGTGCTGGCTTCTCTGACTCCGAGAGTGGCCCAAACGTATTTTACAGGGTCCCTTGTGCCAGTCAAACTTTGCTGGCCTAACTGTGCCGGCCTTACTCTAGGTTAGGGACGTGGTGGTGCAGCGAGTTAATCCGCTGTCGCTGGGCTTTCGACCGCAAGGTTGGGAGTTTGAGACTGCGTGACGGAGTGAGCTCCCGTTGCTTGTCCCAGCTCCTGCCAACCTAGCAGTTCGAAAGCACCTAAAATGCAAGTAGATAAATAGGAACCACTTTGGTGGGAAGGTAACGGCGTTCCGTGCGCTACGGCGTAGAATCATGCTGGCCACCATGATCGGACAAAAACGCCGGCTCACAGGCTTTGAAACGGAAATGAGCACCGCCCCCTACAGTCGGTCACGACTAGACCATTCGGTCGTGGGGAAACCTTTATCTTTTACTCTAGGTTAGAAATGTGCCCTCTATCTCATAAGGAGAAAGGGGACACAGAGAAGCAACATAAAAATTAAACCCTGCAAGCAAAATTTACAAAGGAATCCTGGTTCGCTAATTAAAAGCAGTTTATTTGAATATACCAATGAATAATGGGAAACACATCGAAAACTCACGGGGGACAAAGTGCGAGACGATCATAGCGAGGCAGGGCCGCAGGTAGATTGTCTGTGCTGTCACCAAGCTACTCAGGAAAGCCAAGTATTCCTCCACCACAACCTGGCTCCTTCCCAGCCATGGCAACTTCTGCATGGTTAAATACGCATCCAACATTAGAACACATGCTGTCAAGTCTGGATTGAAAAGAACCATCTGGTGGAATCAGCACGTTCTTACCAGCAAGATACTGACGAGCTGTTCAAACTCCTTCGTCAGCTGTGTCACCGAAGTCCGGAATTCACCAAGCCAGTTAATTACCTGGTCATCCTGAAAACAGAAAAGATGTGGTTTTTTTCTTTTCTTTTACGGTTTGACATTACAGAAGTGTCAAAAATTTTACTGAGGGAGGCATTTCAGAACACAGCCCTTTCCTGTATGTTCCTGTTCTCAGGATTATGTACAGTTAACCTCTCTAAATATTGGACAGAAGCCAGAGCAGCAGATAAAATATTTAACACTAACGTCAACTTCAGCGATGGGACCTACAAATGAACAAGGGGAAAGCTGGGCGGGACTTACGTGGGGCTTCCGCGTGATTGGCTGCCCGTCCGTAGCATTCCGCAGCTGTCCTGGCCTGGCCTGGGGGGGGCTGCCCCCGGTTAGCGTCCCCCCCGCTGCTTGCCCAGGCACCCGGCACGACCCTCACCTGTCCCCCGCGGCGAGCAGGAGCCCCCCCCAGGCCAGGGCAGCCGCGGAATGCTACGGACGGGCTGCCACTCAAGCGGAAGCCCGCCTACATCCCGCCCAGCGTTCCCCTTGTTCATTTGTAGATCCCATCGCTGGTCAACTTGGCCATAAAGCGAACATATGACTCACATATGACACATATGACACAGCCCTTACACTGAGGGCACAATCCTAACCTGAAGTTTGGCCGGCACAATTAGTGCCGGTATACTTTACGGTGTCCCTTGTGCCGGCCTAACTGTGCCGGCCTAACTCAGGTTAGCATTGTGATCTCAGAGATATCTAGAAGGGCGATTGTGGGAAATGGGGCACTGCGGAATTTCTGTGCATTTGATCCTTGCAAAGCTCTACAGCATCACACCAGAATATTTGCATGGAAAAATCCCGTACTTTTATATCTGGATCCAACAGCTGATGCTTCAACAAATCAAAGTCAGTTGTCTCACCCTAAAACAGAAAAGCAACATAACAAGCCTGAAGTTATATTGTGGCAAGTCATACATAGCGGATGAGAAAAAACAGCACAGAGGCTAAAGGTACAATCTTAAACACACTGTCCTGTGAGTAAGCCCCACTGAATACAATGTGACACTTATTCCTGAATAAACATGCATAGGATTGTGCTGAGAATCAAACTTCCCTGGTTTGAACCTGATCTCGGCCATGATTCATGGAGAGACAAGCTACTGCCTCTCAACCTCAGTCTTTGCCAACTGCAATACAATGGTTCAGGCTGCACTTACATGATTTATCAGAATGTTTATAGTTCATCTTTCCCCTCCATATGAGGAGGTGCCCCAACTGGCTTAGAATATTTTTTCCTACAAATACTTGTACGTACTTGTGTATATACTTGTCTGTGTATGTGTGTGTGTGTGTGT
>JAJKFI010000083.1:1400854-1417938 GCA_029204185.1 Lerista edwardsae
TTATTATTATTATTATTATTATTATTATTATTATTATTATTATTATTCCTTTTGTGTTAACAGTTTAAGTGTTCAAGTGAGTTTTTTAAAATTTTGTTTTTAGTTCACTGCTTTTAACATAATATTTTGTCCTAAACTTGCTTTCGGTCAGGGATGTTTCATGATTGTACAATTGCTGCAGTCCAAGAATGCCAATTTGCATTTCAGGAGTGTCAGTTAATTATGTTACAATGACGGCTTGATGATGTCACTTCCTGCCATAACAGCAATTCCAGGTTAATGACATTGGTGGGTCCCTACACAATTGCCATTCTAACAAGTGGGTCCCGGTCTAAAAAGCTTGAATACCACTGACCTAGGGTACAGTTTAACATGTGAACAGACCTGTTTGGGGATTCATGTCTTGCCTATAAATTTTGAGAATAAATTATCCAAACCATACCCTTCCCCCATACTTCCCCAGCATCAGGAATAAGTACAAAATTCAATGAACACATTGCTACAAGATAAAGACTTCCAGGTTGAATGTTTTATATCACCCTTGGGAAACATCTGAGGGGTTTTCTGTTCCACACGATGGACTCAACGGTCACCGTAACAATAAATATCTGGTAGGTTCACATCCAGCAGTGATCAACTTTGGTACCAAGGACATTGGTTGCCTAGCTTAGTTCATTTATTGTGTGTTCGTGTTCCCATGGGTGATGCTGTCACCCACTTCAGCTGCAGCCCTCAAGCCCACCATGTTAAGATCTTGCCTTCTCATGGTCCCAAATTGTAACCGAGTCCTTGAATATATCTTCTAAGTAGGACTCTACAAGAGGATGATGACGGCTTCCCATCGAGGGCTATAAAATAGACGCCTGGGGGCAAAGTGGTGACCCTGGAAAGGCTTGGCGCACTTGTTCTCTTCTCCCTTCCTTTTGAAGCGGTGTCTTCCAGGGTGGAAGGGAGGGGTGTTGTTCTACGAGCACTTATGAAATACAGGGGAAGCTGGATGTTTGCATTGCTTGGTTGGCGCGGCCGGCCTCTCAGGTGGACAGGACATCCTGGGGGTCGTGTCTCCAGGTCTCCTCTTTTTGGTTTTCTTGACTCCTTCCATCAGGGAACGCCTGACGTTCTCCTTGGCCATCGACTGTTCCAACGCGGTGAGCAGAACTTTTTGGGTAATGGTGGGTTCATGTATTTTCTTCCTCAAGCGGTTGGCCTCGGAGGATACTTCTTGGCAGATGTCTTCCACGCAGGAACTCAGCACGCCTCTGGCCTTTTTGGTTAATTGGCAGACCCTCGCGGTGCTGCAGGTCATTCTTCCGTGACTGGTCTTCTCATGTTGCTTAGATCTTGTCTTCCTCCCTGGCTTGGCTTGTGGCTTCTTTCGTTTGGCCTGGTTACGCTGAGTCTTCCTCTGGGAGCACTTACGGTTTGTGTTTTTCTTTTTGACGTAGGCCATGATGCTGTTTGGTTCTGCTCAGCTCAGCCTCCCATCTGCAACTGGAGCTAGGTTGTCCCTAAAGAGGAGCCATATATAGCCACAGATATGCAAAGTAGGGGTCCTCTCTCCAGACCTGATTGGCTGGCCGGAACAATGCTGAATTGCTGCTTCATAGAGCACGATGATGGAAATGCCAGGATTGTACAAGGGTTTTCATGGACTTTGCACATTTGCACCTGCAGCTGGTTCCCTTAGCATACATTTTCTTAGGACGCAATCCTAACCTGGAGTGAGGCCAGCACAGTTAGGCCAGCACAGTTTGGCCTGCACAAGGGACACCGCAAAGTATGTTTGGACCACTCTCAGAGAGGCCAGCATACAGACATGCGCAGTGATGTCATTCAGGGGGAACGGACCAGAACGGGTGTTCCGGATCCTAACGGGCTCCGTGGCTGGTTCCGGGTTCCCGACAAGTGCCAATCAAAAGTGAGTTCCTGTTCCTAAATCATCTGAATGACACCACTGGACATGCGCCATCCTTCCTGACTCCGAGAGTGGTCCAAACATGCTTTAGGTGGCCCTTGTGCCTGCCCAACTGTGCTGGTCTAACTTGTGCCAGCCTCACTCCAGGTTAGGATTGCATCCATAGTGTCAGCAGATGCAGCCACAGTAGTATTTCTAATAGAAAAAGTAATCTATTTTGATTTCTGGGAGATATATTAAAACACCAAAACGCGGTGCATTGTGATTTTATTCACATATTTTAACCCAGGAAAGGTAGTGTTTTGTGTTCTTATACAATGTTTAACAAAACAACAACAACAACAACAACAACAACAACAACAACAACAACCCCATTGACGCTAAGAGCGCAATACTAAACTGGAGTTAGGCTGGCATAAACTAAGCCAGCAAAGTTTGGCCAGCATAAGTGCGTTTGGACCACTCTCTGAGTCAGGGAGGATGGCGCACGTCTGAGTGCCAGCCTCTCAGACTCAGAGTGTGGTCCAAATGCGTTTTACGGTGTCCCTTGTGCTGGCCGAACTTTGCTGGCTTAGCTTATGCCGGCCTAACTCAGTTTCTCCGGAAGCTAGTGGAGGACAGGGAGGCCTGGGGTGCTGTGGTCCAGGGGGGCGCGACTTAGCGACTGAACAATAACAACAACAACAACTCAGTTTAGGACTGCGCCCTAAGTCGTGTCCGACTCTTGCCAAGAAAACCCCACGGAGTAGTTCACCCCTATGTACTGTATGTAAATTATTTCTGTTTCATAGGAAGAGATAACATTTGGTGTGAGACAACAGGGGTGGATTGTTGTGTGTGTGCATAAATAAACACACGCACACGTACTGAATTGATCATAGTTTCAACCACAGAACATTTATTCCTTTTGCATTCAGAGTAGAGAAGCCCGCGCAGGCGCAGCGCGTCAGGGAGCAGCTCTCCCTCCGCTCCAGGCGGGTGGGCTGGGAGGGGGGCGTGGCCACATGTCGGCAGCAGCGGGTGGACTTCCGTGTCTCGCGTGTTTTGCTTCCGGCGCTCGAGCATCCACTTCCGGGCCTGGAATGTCCCTCGAAGTCCTCTTGCTGGGCGGCGGCAGCTCCCGAGCGGCTTTTCTGCGGTGCCGGCGAGCGCCATGAGCGGTGAGCGAGCTCGGCTGGGGGGCCGCAAGCGCGGGGCGGCAGTGGGGCGCCGGCAGTGGCTCCCCCCGACAGTCCCTTCCCTGCTTCAGCCCCCCGAGTCGGGGGCCCGAGAGGGCGAGGGAGCCGCTTCTTGCCGGGCTGGACCCTCGCGCTGCCCTGCTCGGCATCGCCGGCCCGGACTGGCAGCCTCACAGCAGAGCTCGCACGGAGGACTGCCTCCCGCTGTGCCCAGAGCCAGGGCTGAGCCCCGGAGCCTATGGGCGAGACAGTAGTGGAGCGAGAGAGCGAGCGAGAGCGCAAGCAGTGTGCAGGGTGACCAGATGCCCTAACCACAAAGGAGGACACAGCACCCCAAAATGTAGCACATTCCAGAAAAATCCCGTTTTTCCAAATAAAAGTTACCAAATTCCGTTACCAAATAAAAGCTATAAACACCCATCTGTGTTGATTTTGGGGTGTCTTGTCCTCCTTTAATGAAACCTGACTGTGTGTGTGTGTGTGGGTGAGAGAGAGAGGGGGGGGTAACTAATGTGCAGAATGCTCAGGGTGATCAGATGCCACAACCACAAAGAAGGACACAGCACCCCAAAACGTAGCACATTCCAGAAAAATATAGGATGTTTCCAAGTACAAGCTAAAAACACCCATCTGTGTTGATTTTGGGGTGTCTTGTCCTCCTCTAATGCAACCCCATGATGTGTGTGTGTGTGTGTGTGTGTGTGTGTGTGTGTGTGAGTGAGAGAGAGAGAGAGAGAGAGAGAGAGAGAGAGAGAGAAACTAATGTGCAGAGTGTTCAGGGTGATCAGATGCCACAACCACAAAGGAGGACACAGCACTCCAAAATGTATTGCACTCAAGAAAAATGTAGGATGTTTCCAAATAAAAGCTAAAAACACCCATCTGTGTTGATTTTTGGGGTGCCTTGTCCTCCTTTAATGCAATCCAATGAACAAAGGACAAACAGAAGCAAGTGATGTGGGCAGCCCCTCTTGATGCTGGCACTGCTGGTATGTCTTGAAATGTAGGACATTTTCAGATTTTCCCAGGACAGGAGGTTGAAATGTAGGACATGTCCTGGGAAAAAAGAGGACATCTGGTCACTCCTCGAGGCCAGGGTGCTCAAATGCATGACTGGCTCAGAGAATGGAATGTCATTAGGCCTGTGCGCAAAGTGCTCTAGGGCTGCTGCCTGAGGGAAGCTGAGACTTGGAGAGCATATTATGTGCTGCACGTAATGGGCTTTTCCTAGGAAGTCACCTTATGCTGCGTCAGACTATGAGTTGATTTAGGGATGACTCTTGTATATGCTGACTAGTTCCAGCCATCCAGCATTTCAGAGGATAGTCTTTCCTAGCCCTCTGGAAATACTGCCTGAAATCGGGACCTTTTGTATGCTAAATATCTATTCTGCTACTCAGCTTTCTCCCCCACACTGTTTTTTTTTTGGGGGGGGAAGGGGTATTTGTAAGTGGGTGATGCCCTGCCTGTTCTCAGAGGTGCTGTCATTTTTTTGGCCTTTCCATATGGTTCAGTCTTCTGGCACTGGTCATTCAGCACAAGCTTGTAGGCAAGCTTGTAAGTTCTCCGTTGGTAGAGTTGTTTTGAAAATGGTATTATTTTAGAAGCAAGCTGATTTTGTTTAGGAAGACTCAGAGCACAGTCCTACGCATGTCTGCTCAGAAGTAAGTCCCACTGTGTTCAATGGAGCTGACTCCCAGGAAAGTGCGTATATCTTACTCACCAGAAACATCTATCCATGGGTTATAGCAGTGTTCTTCAGCTTTGGGGTTGGGACCCCAATGGGCTCGCAAAGCCTCAGTTGTGGGGTCACGGCAGCTTATGAGAATGAAAAAAGGTGAAGGCCACTGGAGTAGAGCACCCTTTGGTAAAGGAGAAGGCGTCTGATGTACCCCTTCAGGTACCAGGAAACGGTGCCCCAGCCCTGCTCAGGTTCTTAGCAATTGTGCTAAAATGGCTTTCATGGCAGCTTTTTCTATTTTATGCAATAAGACTATTTAGTTACAGTGAACAGCACTGGGAACAGGCAGTGGGTGGCAATGGGGGGGGCCGCCCCCCCCCCCGCCCCCCCCCCCCAACAATAGGGTCCCCAGCCTCATACCTTTTTCATATATTGGGATCATGGTGTGAGAAAGGTGGAAGGTGACTGGGTTATAGGATTCAGTGCTCTGGTACAGTGCTTGTAGACACCCTTTTTGTTGGTTACAGGCAGCGGCGTCATTCACCCGGTACGCTGGGCGGGTGGTAACTTTGAGCGGCGGTCCGCCCGTTGCGTCACGCCACGTTCCACAACGGGCGGACTGCCGCTCAAAGGTAAGTCCCGCCCAGCGTACCGGGTGAATGACGCTGCTGGTTACAGGGTTCACCCTCTAGGGCAGTGATAGTGAACCTATGACATGCGAGTCAAAGGTGGCACACCACACTGTTTGGGGTGACACATCAGCAATCACCACTACCTGACAAAAACTGAGTTTGTTTTGCTCATTTTTCATTTTTGTAATTACTTGATGTTTCATTATATAATACATAGCACCACACACGATTGGACTATAAGGTGAAGGTTTCCCCACGACCTATTGGTCTAGTCGTGACCGACTGTAGGGGGCGGTGCTCATCTCCGTTTCTAAGCCTGTAGAGCTGGCGTTTGTCCTGAGGACAAGCTTCCTTTTTCATGTGGCCAGTATGACTATACGCCGTAGCGCAGGGAACGCCGTCACCTTCCCCCCGAAGTGGTCCCTATTTATCTACTTGTATTTAGGTGCTTTCGAACTGCTAGGTTGGCGGGAGCTGGGATAAGGAATGGGAGCTCACTCAGTCATGCAGTCTTGAACTCCCAACGTTCCGGTCGGAAAGCCCAGCAGCAGCGGTTTAACCTGCAGCGCCACCACATCCCCACCACCACTATATTTTTGTTTAAATACATGAATATAAAGAATTGCTTCTCTTTTGTTTGGGAGGGAAATTGACGCACCAGCAGAGTTAAGTTAAGCATTTTCCTACGTTTTGACACACTGAGCCCAAAAGGTTCGCCATCACCGCTATAGGGCTTGGTCCCCTGGCCTTAAGTATTCTGCGCATTGCTCAGTGGCACCCTGATTTCTAATCCCTCCATAGGTTTTAGGGCTCAGCCTTTGCAGTTACCGTTTTGCACGGCTGAAGGCAGTCTTATCTCCTAATTCTAATCCTAACCCTTCGAAGGTTAGCAGGTTCAGTCTTCTGACACTGGGCGTTCTGCACAAGCTTCTGCCTGTGCGTGGAGATTAGGCCACTCCTTGATTTTCCCCTGGTTATAGGGCTCAGCAATCTTGGCACTGTGATCAAAAACCGGGTTAAACCTTGACTGAAACTGACCGATGGCACAATCATGTACTCCTGCTCTTTTCTCTTGCTTCCAACTGCTCAGGTTTTTGTCCACTTCTGAAAGCCAAGTAAAGTTGTTTCTCTTCTGCTTCTTCCCCCCCCAACCCCCCTACCTTCCCTTCTGGAGTTTTTATTTCATCCATAACTTAAATTGCTTATCCCAGTCAGCGGCAAATTATTGGTTCCAGTTTATAATTGGAATCAGTTACTGGTCATTAGTGTTCCTGACGCATATTTCTCATTGAGACATTGATCCGACCAAGAACTGAATTCACTTATGTGTTAAGTGTTGGGTTACGGTATGTTTTTGTTTTGCTTAACGTCGCTCTCTTTCAAAAAGAAATTGTGTGTTGCATTTATAAAAGGTAAAGGTTTCCCAACGACCAAATGGTCTAGTCGTGACCGACTGTAGGGGGCAGTGGTCATCTCCGTTTCAAAGCCTATAGAGCCAGCGTTTGTCCGAGGACAAGCTCCCGTGGTCATATGGCCGACATGACTTTACGCTGTAGCGCACGGAACACTGTTACCTTCCCACCGAAGTGGTCCCTATTTATCTACTTGCATTTAGGTGCTTTTGAACTGCTGGGTTGGCAGGAGCTGGGACAAGCCACGGGAGCTCACTCTGTCGCGCAGTCTTGAACTCCCAACCTTCCGGTCGGAAAGACCAGCAACAGCGGTATAACCTGCGCCATAAATGTGACCAAAAATGCTTGTGTACCATGGATAGCTATGCAGCTACATTTCACGTTGCTTTCTAAAATGCTGGCAAAATGTCATGGGGAGCACAGGAATAATGTTGCTGGAGATGTCAGATTCTCTATTTGCTGTTGCCCTAAAGACCAATGCATTTATCATGCAGTCTTTGTGGACTGCAGTTCTCATAGCTCCTTCCGCAAGTAAATGTATTGGGGATCCCAGACTTCCGTTCGCATTTGCCATGGCTGTTTCTCTGGCAGCAGGAGTAGTTTTCTTGGCAGGATAACCCACAGATTCCCCCAGGCTGTGTTGTTGGAACTGGGAGGTACCTTGAACGAGTGCCAGGAATATTCTCGGCCCCCAGACCTTTCCAGTCTTTGATTGTGTGGTTATTGAGAGGTACAGTACCTGTGGTGGCATAACAGAGTCTCTGTGGAGCTGATTAAAGGTAAAGGTTTCCCCACGACCGAATGGTCTAGTCATGGCCGCCTGTAGGGGGCGGTGCTCATCTCCGTTTCAAAGCCTGTAGAGCCGGCGTTTTTTTTTTTTTGTCCGATCATGTGGCCAGCATGACTCTACGCCGTAGCGCACGGAACGCCGTTCCCTTCCCACCGAAGTGGTCCCTATTTATCTACTTGCATTTTTTAGGTGCTTTCGAACCGCTAGGTTGGCAGGAGCTGGGACAAGCAACGGGAGCTCACTCCGTCACGCAGTCTCAAACTCCCAACCTTGCGGTTGAAAGCCCAGCAACAGTGGATTAACTCGCTGTGCCACCACGTCCCTTGCATTACTCACCACAAATTACTCACCACAAATGAGAGTTGCGGTGGAGTGTGTGAGAAGGCCAGCCGGCAAAAGAACGGGATACCACCCTGAGGACCTGTCCAGGCTTGACTTGTGATTGTCTGCTGAGGCTTGATGGCAGGCAGCCAAAGGAGAGAACAACACTGTGAAGGCTACATCTGGGACTGAGGATTGGCAGATCACAAGAATACTGTATATTGGAATGAAAGCATTTTGTCCATCTCAGAGGGCTTTCTTATACTGCCAGTCAAAAGGTAGATAGGATAGGCATTAAAAGTGTCTTTTTATCTGAAGCAGTTTACTTTGTAAAGTGGGGAGGGGCTGTAGCTCACTTATGTAGTTCTGCAGGCAGAATTTCCTTTGACTTCCCAGTTTCCTCTTGCTTCTCCTCCTCTGGTTATTGAGTCCTAGTTAATTATTGGTTCAGTCACTCTCTCCTTTCTTGAGGCATAATGTTAGCTGATGCCACTCTGTCCTGGTTTGTTGACTCAGCTACAAGAGCCCAGTGCTTGGCTTAGTTCTCCTTCCTTTAGGAAACCTGGTTCATGGCCAAACCTCTCGGGTTGTTTCGACCACTCTCGGAGTCAGAGAGAACAGCACACAGACGTGCGCCATCCTCCCTGGCTCCAAGAGTGGTCTAAACGCACTTTACGGTGGGCCGGGTACTGGCCAAACTTTGCTGGCTTAGTTTATGTTGGCCCAACTCCAGTTTAGGACTGCGCTCTGGGTCAAATCACTCTTACAACCTGACTTCTGAGGTCTTTGGTGCAAGGCCAAAAGTGATTAGGTGCAAAGACTAGCCTTATGAGCCATGGTATGCTGCTGTGAAGGCTATATCTGTGCAGCAGTCACAAGGTGATGTAGCGGGGCATCGGAGACGTACAGAATGTTTCCCGGATGAGTGGTATGGGTTACATCGGTCTGTTTTTATTCCATGCTATTTTTCCAATTCTCCAAGAGTGAATTGTAGTGTTCTCTCCCCCCCCCCCACACAACCCCAGTCCCACTTTAATGAGATGTGTGTCGTGATGGCGTCTGGCCTAGGTACCTTTCAAAGGGGATTGGACAGATTTCTGGAGGAAAAGTCCATCGTGGGCTATAGGCCATGATGGGGGTTGCAACCTCCTTAATAGTAGGCTTAGGATGCCAGGTGCAAGGGAGTGACAACAGGTTGCAGGTATCTAGTTGTCTTGTGTGTTCCTTGAGGCATCTGGGGGGCCACTGTGAAATATCGGAAGCTGGACTACATGGACCTTTGGCCTGATCCAGCAGAGCTCTTCTTTTTAAGGTCCAGATTGTGTTGCAAGTTATTATAGCTCCCTTCCCACAGACAGGGTAGCAAATTCTCTTTTATTCACCTCATATTTACCTCAGAATTTTACCTCAGAATGCCAGGTACAAGGGAGTGTCAATAGGATGCAGGCATCTTGTTGTCTTGTTGTGCTCCCTGAGGCATCTGGTGGGCTGCTCTGAGATCCAGGAAGCTGGACTAGATGGGCCTTTGGCCTGATCCAGCAAGGCTTTTGTTAGGTTCTTATATTCTTAATGAATTATTGGGGGGGGGGGGCGGAATGGGCAGGGCAGGGGGTAGTGGGAGATGCTATAACGTCACCTGTCCTTCCTTGAATTGTAGGATTGCAGAACAATGTTGCCAAGAGACAGTTTCTGCTGGAGAGATTGTTGGATGCTGTTAAACAGGTAAGTAGTGGAGACTGCAGGGGAAACAGGGTGCCCTCTGTAGGAAGCCTTACAAGCTCAGGGCTTCCCTTCCTCAAGAAAGTAGGGAACAAATGCAGCAGTGGTAGAACTTGACAGTGTCTTTTTCTGAAACCCTGGAGATCTGTAGCCAGCCAGTATAGACCCAGGCTTTTCGACAAGTCATATAGATTATGTACTATTATTACTAAGCACTCATGTATACTAGCTTTCCTCAGTGCTCCACTGATCCTTGAAATTGCCAAGCATAGGTTATTTTTGGCCATTAAAAATGATAAAAATACACCCGTGTACCTAGGGAGATGCTCAAGCCTGTGGTTATAGTCTGTTTTCCATTTTGGATTGACCACATTTTGCTTACAAACTGATGGTCTCAGAAGCACCCAGGTTTGGTCATCAGAGTGTATACTGAGTAGCTTTTTCTGTTAAGTATTAAGATGTTTATAAATGAATGCAAGTGTTGGCATTTATTTTAATGTGCCTCTGTTTTGCAGTGCCAGATCAGGTTTGGAGGACGAAAGGAGATTGCTTCTGATTTGGACAGCAGGTAAGTCTGAAGGGAAGTGTGCCCATGATGGAATCATTGCATAAATGCCCATTGAGTGCAGCCCACTGGCCTGAAGCTGAGGGAACAACCCTAACCTGGAGTTAGGCCGGCACAGTTAGGCCAGCAAAGTTTGATTGGCACAAGGGACACTGTCAAGAGCATTTGGACCACTCTCGGAGTCAGGGAGGATGGTGCGCATCTGTGTGCTGGCCTCCCTGACTCCAAGAGTGGTCCAGACATACTTTACGGTGTCCCTTGTGCTGGCCAGACTTTGCTTTATTTACCTCATATTTACCTCAGAATTTTACCTCAGAAATTTACCTCAGAATGCCAGATACAAGGGAGTGGCATTTGGACCACTCTCGGAGTCAGGGAGGATGGCGCGCGTCTGTGTCTGACCTCTCTGACTCTGAGAGTGGTCCAAACATACTTTACGGTGTCCCTTACGCTGGCCAAACTTTGCTGGCCTAACTGTGCCAGCCTAACCCCAGGTTAGGATTGTGCTCTAGTGTTATTGGCTAGCCAAATTTGGGCATGGGAGCACTGATGAGCGGAAGGTAGACCTGGGTATTATGGTCAGTTGTTGGGCCATTTGCAGTAAATTGTCAGAGGTTTCTGACATCTGCCTGTTTTCCCAAAAGCTGTAGCAAAACTGCTTTTTCAACCCCTGAACTAGACTGTTGGAATTCCTGATCTGCAGTCCCACTGCTGTAGATCTGGATCATTCTGGGTCAGTTCACCAGACTTCCTTTGAGCAGCTAAAGCGTCTCTCCCTGGCCATTTCTAAGGCTAGGGAACAAATTTATTGTTATTCAATAGTATTTATCAATCAGTAGTATTTATATACCACTTTTCAGCACAAAGTCCACAGGCTTTTAGGTTTACAGGCTAATAATAACATTAAAGTGAAATGGCTCCCTGTCCCAAAAGGGCTCACAACCTAAAAAAAAATGCAGAAACACCCCTAGCAACAGCCATTAGAAAAGACACTGCGCAGGGGTGAAAAGGGACAATTACTCTCCCCCTGCTAAATATAAGAGGGACCCACTTGGAAAAGTGCCTCTTGCCCAGTTAGCAGGGTATCTACATCAGTGGGAATGTGAGACGGCTCACAATATTAAAATTACAAACAATAAAATATGATAAACCACACAAAAACAGGATAAAATATTAAAGCAATATAAAAACAATTTTAAAATGAACAATTGCAAGTTAAAAATGCCAGCCCAGCATGTCAGTATCTAAATGCTTCCTTAAATAGAAAATTCTTACGACCCTGCTGAAAGATTGCCAGAGAGGGGAGCTTTTCTTAGTTCCAAGGGGAGGGAATTCCACAACCGTGGAGCCACCTTTGAGAAGGCCCTGTTTCGGACCGCAATCCCCTTCGCCTCGCCTGGTGGCGGCCCAATCAGAAGGGTCCTCTCTTGATGACCTACGAGTATGGGTAGGATGATATGGAAGGAGGTGGTCCCTCAAATACTCTGGACCCAAGCAGAAAAGGGCTTTAAAAGTCAAAACTAGCACTTTGAATTGGGCCCGGAAACGAACCGGCCGCTAATGTAGCTGCTGATGCAACACTAGCATCAAGTGTGACAATCCACTCCTTGTGTAGGCAACGGAAGTAGTTCATAGCCATTAGGAACAGGAGAGGCCCCTCTGAAGAGTACCTGTGCTAGTCCAAGAAACAGCCTTGTAACACCTAAAACCCTTACTAGTATTGCCTTTTTGGGGGGGGGACGGGACTGTGATCTACTTCATCAGGGATGTGAACTGCAGGACACAAAACCCAATGCTGAGATAAATCTCCTAGGCTTTCAGATGCTATAGCGTTCTTTGCCACTGAAGATCAGTATCGCCAAGGAAACGATTCTTCCTTGTGAAAATAGTTTTTGGTCGTTCTCTTAGAATGTGCTGGCCAGGCAAATGAACGTTTCAGGCTTATTCTGGGGAAGTGAGAGTGGTTTCGCTTCTACATTTTTTTAAAAAAAGTTCCTATTATTTGGAAAATATTTATAGAACAAAAAGTCCAGCAGAAATCTGAGGGCACAATTCTAACCTGGAGTTAGGCCAGCGCAAGTTAAGCCAGCAAATTTTGGCCGGCACAGGAGCCTCTGTAAAGTGCAACCCTGACACAACCAAACAACCACTGCACTAGAATAAAGAACTTGGAGGAGAAACGACAATGAGGAACAGGCAAAAAAAGGTGTCAGTATGCCTTTATAATTCAAGCAGGCGCTTGCAAGTAAGCCTGTGGCCAGCTATAAGGTGAGGCCAATTAAACATCTACTTGAACCACCTTTATAGGGATGCTGATCAGAACAGTGAGCAGAGGATACAGAATTTGTAGGAACCCCCTGAAGAGGCTTTCCACAGGTGAAAGTGAAGCATTGTGGCTTCCTGTCCCAAAAGGGCTCACAATCTTAAGAAAAAAATGCAGAACACCCCCAGCAACAGCCACTCAAAAAGACACTGAGCAGGGGTAAAAAGGGACAATCCCACAATGTGTTTTAATCATAGAGTAAAGATAACAAGAGGCGGCATGTTGTCCTTTTCTTGAAGCCATGGGTATACAAATATGGCTGACTCATATCTTTCCCGCCAAGGAGGTCGATTGCCGCGAATTCACGAATAAAAATCTCCCTGCACGTTTGTAAAAGTTAATTTCAACCTCTTTAAGCATGCCTGCGTGTTCTGCATACGGGTGTGCGAATCGCTGAACGAAAAATGGGATTTAATTTCCACGGAAAGATTCATGTATTCTCATTACATCGGCTCAATAATTTTTGCCCACCCTCCCCTTTTTTTCTTTCCTTCCCGTTCACACTTTATTTTTGCTTGTGTAGATTTAAATAGTCTGTCAAAATAGTGCACTCTGAGTTAAAATAGACAGCATTTCGTCCGGTGTATTCAGTAATGTAATTACGCGGAATTAAACCTTGGAATTGCATATTGAATCATAATAAGGTTACCAATGATGTTTCTACATGATCACACGTTGTTATTTTCGTAAGTTTTTATTTCAGGAGTAAACTATTCATGACTAAACAGTACGCGAAAACCAATCTGAAATGCTTGGAATCAGCATTGTTTTGAGTAAACGAACATGACTGCTAAGCCCGCCCCCGGCCTCATTTGGTTCCCTATCGATTCTTAAAGCATGCCGCCTCTTGTTATCTATACACTCTGGTTTTAATCCATGGCTGGACGACCTGAGCAACGTTTTAAATTACGTCTGACCCCCTGTATTTCTCTTTAAGATGGCTTCCTGTTTTGCAGGGTGACATGCCTGTGTGCCCAGTTTGAATCCGTACTTCAGCATGGGTTGAAGAGGACCGGGGGATTAGCTCTGACAGCCGCCGCCATCAAACAAGCCGTGGGTTTTTCCAGTAAAACTGAAATGGGTAATGTTGTTGTTTTTGTTGTTGTTCAATTGCTAAGTCGTGTCCGACTCTTCGCGACCCCCTGGACCGCAGCACGGCAGGCCTCCCTGTCCTCTGCTAGCTTCCGGAGTTCGCCCAATTTCATGTTCATCGCTTCGGTGACATTGTCTAACCATCTCATCTTCTGCTGCCCCCTTCTCCTTTTGCCTTCCAATCTTTCCCAGCATTAGGGTCTTTTCTAAAGAATCCTCTCTTCTCAAGAGGTGGCCAAAGTATTGGAGCTTCAGCTTCATGATTTGTCCTTCCAGGGAGCAATCAGGCTTGACTTCCTGTAGGATGGACTGATTGGATCTCTTTGCAGTCCAGGGGACTCTCGAGAGTCTTCTCCAACACTATAATTCAAAAGAAATGGGTAATACAGACCTGCAATGTGCATGACATTTTTTTTTAAAAGCATATATAGTTCAACACTTGTCTGTATTTCTAGTGGATCCAATTCTGGCAGTATGGCTTGAATTGAGAACAAATAAGATTTATCTCAAGGCGGTTTACATAGGCAGACTTTATTCAGAAACCCGAAGGTTTTCACAATTTTTACAGAAATGTTATATCTTCCAAGAACTACACACATACAGATGGATCTTTCTGGATTTAGTCCTTCTTTCTGGCCACCCGTTTGTCTTCTTGCTGGCTGATAAGCGGCTTCCCTGCTCCCACCAGAGAAGCGGCTGAACTTTGGCACAACTCCCCCTCACACAAGGCAGTCGGAGACAGCTCAGCTGTTAATCAGTCGCAATTAACGAGGTCTGCTGCTCACAGGGACTTCCGGCTGTCCCGAACTGGCGACCTTCAGATCTTCAGCTCTTATGTTCAGGCAAACGGAGGCATTAACCCTCTCGTCTAAATCTTCTGCCCTGAAATAGCTGCTGTTTCAGTATTTCATCCTCATTTTTGAGAATGTGCAGGTGGACCCCCATATCAGTAGAGGGGGGGGGGCTCCCTAATCTTCCTTTATTCTTATTTTGGGTTCTTCTTGCTTGGGGGGTGGTGGTCAGGGGAGAACCATATACTTAACATAGGATTAGTGGTCCAAACATACTTGACTGTGTCCCTTGTGCCAGTCAAACCTGGCTGGCCTAACTGTGCCGGCCTAACTCCAGGTGAGGATTGGGCCCTGAGTGCTCTTTCTGTGTGGCTTCCCCTGCAGTTTCCTTGCGGGAAATGCTGATTTTATTTTTCCATTCAACCGCCCCCCTGCCGAATATTCTGTTTTCTCCATTCCTCTGATCTGTGCTGTGTAGCAAATACTTTGAGTGGGCTTGCCACGTGGGTGATTTGGAAGGCTTTTGTGATCTTTGTACCCATTCTGAGGTTTTTCATTTCCTGGGAATCTGGCTTTAATACTATAGTTACAGAACAGATGCTTATCCCGAGAGCTCAGTGTTAGTTAAAAATTTTCCCTGAACTAGCAGGTGGAAATCTCTCTCCTCAAGTTTGGCTTGTTGTTGTTCAGTCGCTAAGTCGTGTCCAACTCCTCACGACCCCCTGGACCACAGCACGCCAGGCCTCCCTGTCCTCCACTAGCTTCCAGAGTTCGCCCAATTTCACGTTCATTGCTTCGGTGACACTGTCAAACCATCTCATCCTCTGCCGCCCCCTTTTCCTTTTGCCTTCAATCTTTCCCAGCAGGAGGGTCTTTTCTAAAGAGTCCTCTCTTCTCATGAGGTGGCCAAAGTATTGGAGCTTCAGCTTCAGTCTTTGTCCTTCCAAGGAGCAATCAGGCTTGACTTCCTGGAGGATTGCCCGATTGGATCTCCTTGCAGTCCAGGGGACTCTCAAGAGTCTTCTCCAACACCATAATTGGATAGCATCTGTTCTTCGGCGCTCTGCCTTTCTTATGGTCCAGCTCTCACATCCATACATTGCTACTGGGAAAACCATAGCTTTGACTATGCGAACCTTTGTTGGCAGGATGATGTCTCAGCTTTTTATTAAGTTGGCTTACCATGTGATAAATAAATGGTTAGCATAGATGAACTTTGGACATAGAGCAATAGGCTTGGCAGGTAAAAAGAGAGGGACGCTATGTGAATAGTATCAATTCCATGCAGGAAGATGTAGTGAGATTAAAATTCATTCTGTTTTCGAAGTTCCAAGTCAATAATTAACAATAATAATTGTGTCAATATTTGCTTGAATACCCAGTGTGCTGGTGTGTGGATTAAAAAGCATGATTTTAATATTATGGTAAAATGGTCACAAGGACTAGCACCTTGAAAAGGGAGTTGGTGGCGGCTGCTTTTCATTTTCATTTTCTTTCTAAATTTTATGGGGAAAAAGAGAACTCCGGAAATCTTAAGTGTCCTTTCAACCTGTACTCTTTCAGAGCCTGTGTTCTGGTATTATGTGAAAGAAGTTCTTAATAAACATGAGTTGCAGCGTTTCTACTCGTTGAAGAGCATTACAACCGATGTTGGCCGAGGCCGCGCCTGGTTGCGCTGCGCACTGAACGAACATTCCTTGGAAAGATACTTTCACATGCTGCTGGCGGATAAAAACAGGCTTAGGTAACTACCACTCGATTGTTTTTCTAATGCACTATTTTGGGGTGACACATGAGCCCCCTGTTTTGTGTGTCTTCGGTCCTGAGCTGAAAGAGATTGCTCAGTTGCAAGGTCCTTCCTGAAGGCCTTGATTTTGCTCACTGAAGTGCTGCTGTGTATTTTAGCAACACATTTTATTGTTCTTTTAATTGGGATGTTGGGTGTTTTTTAAATGTGTGATTTAGTGACTCACATTTAGGGCGCAATCCTAACCTGGAGTTAGGCTGGCACAGAGGCCAGCGAAGTTTGGCCGGCACTAGGGCCAGCACTCTCAGAGTCAGAGAGGCCAGCACAACTTCGAGAGTGGTTCAAACGTGCTTTACGGTGGCCGTTGTGCTGGCCAAACTTTGCTGGCCTAACCGGGCCAGCCTAACTCAAACGTTTTAGACCACTTTGTAGAATGACACTCGTATCAAGACCCACTGGAAGTGATGCCATTAACCTAGAAGTGATGTCATGGCAGGAAGTGACATCATCAAGCAGGAAGTGCTGTCATTGTGACATAATTAAATGACAGTCTTGAAATGCAAGTTGGCATTCTTGGACTGCAGCAACATCACAGCCATGAAACATCCCTGACAAAGAGCAGGATTAGGACAAAAGATGATGTAAAAGCACTGAACGAAAAGCACAATTAAAGAAAAAACCCTCACTTGAAAATTTAAACTGTTAGCCCTCACAAAAGGAATATAGCAAGAATAAGGTCTGCAGCTTCCAAGATGGCTGCTCCCAGCTTTCCGCGACCCTTCTGACATCAGGTGGCAAACCACCAAGTGGGTGCCGACCCACAGTTTGAATAACACTGGATTATAGCACTACCAGGGGCGTAGTGGCGCAGCGAGTTAATCCGCTGCTGCTGGGCTTTCGACCGCAAGGTTGGGAGTT
>JAJKFI010000083.1:1440756-1451429 GCA_029204185.1 Lerista edwardsae
ATAAATAAATAAATAAATAAATAAATAAATAAATAAATAAATAAATAAATACCATTATTTAAAAAATAAAGTTTTACTTCTTTAAGACAGTGGATAACACGACCAGCTCAGAAACTTCAGGACTGCAGTCCAACACAGAAGAGCAAACAGCTGTCCCAACACCACCAGCGGGAAACTTGTGTCTGTCTAAAAATCATTCTCCCCTCTTCCCCGGCACAGAAAAACCAGCCTGGCAGCAAAATCCTCTGCGTGCGCGCACACACACTTGGGCGCAAGTCTCATGGAAGTCCACCGAGGTGCCTACTTCCGAGGAAGCCCGACCACGATCGGACTGCAGAGGGTTCTTTTTGGCAAGGAGGGAAACACAGAGCAGGAAAGATGGAAGGAAATGGAAGGAGAAGGACGCGGAGGAGAGGAAAGGCTGCTGCGAGCAGGGGGGAGTCCAAGAGGGAGAGCCGGGAATTAGAGAGGGAGGGAGACACTGTAGGAAGGAGGCTGGGAAGGGAGCTGAAGGGAGTGGGAGGCGGAACAGCCCCGCGAGGAGGTACGGAGGCGGAATCGGAGTGACGTTGCAGTGAGGGGGCTGCGGTAGCTGCGCCGCACGCTCAAGTTTGCAAACACCGCGGTTGGGCAGCAGCGGAGCGAAGCACCCCGGGGCCACTGCAGCCAGCGCTCGATTGTCTGCCTGCCTGCCTGCCTGCCTTATGGGTCTGGGCAGGGCAACTGAGCTTCCCTGCTGGCCAGGCTCTGGGGTCGGGGCGCTGCTGCTGTGGGGCGAGGAGGAGGCGGTGGCAACGCAGAGAGCTGCGGCGCCGGGGAAAGTCCCGTCCTGCTCCTTCTCGTACTTCAAAGGAGCTGCGTGCAGCTGGGCCTGCGCCTGGCGCCCGCCCAACCACGGCCTTCCCTGCAGCCTCCTCCTCACGTGGTCTTTTAAGTGGGCAGAGTCAGCCCTAAAAGTCCCCACCTCAGCCGCGGAATTTTTTTAAAACAGCTAGCTCCAGCTGTGGGGGACTGCTTGAAAAAGGTGCCGGAACGCAGTTGGGGTGCGTTACATTAGAAAAAAAAGCCCTGTTGAAATCTATCCCCATATAAATGTACTTTAGCAAAAGAAACTTTGGAAGCTGCCTATGAGTCAGACTTTTAGCCGTACAGCTCAGGCCATACATAATCTACCACTGAGCTATAATGAAATGAACCGGCACGGACGTACCTTATTCATACCACTGGTGCCAGTGTTGTCAACCTTGAGGCGATGCGTCTTTGAATACCAGTTGCAGGTGGGCAATGGTGGGAGAACGGTCTGCCTTCATCTCCGGCTTGTGGGCTTCCCAGAGGCTGCTCAATGCCCTTTGTGGGAAAGAAGATGCCTGGACGAGATGTGCTTTTTGGCCCAATCCTGCAGGGCGCTGTTCTTACGTTCTCCCAGTTCAGTCTTCCATTTCCTTCTCTGCTTGCAGCACCAAGTCCATTGTCCCGACTTTTTGTGGTGCTTCCGGTCCAGTCCTAAGTCAAAGCCTGGCCTGGATCACAGGAATGGATTTCTCACGCACATCACAGACCTGGGTTCCGAGGGCCCTTGGGGGTGGTTCTCAGCCATTCAAAGGCAAAAATAAAAACAGATCCCGCGAATTAGATACCCATGCAATCATTAGGGTGGTGCAATGTCAGAATTAAAATTGCCTGAATAGAATTACTTAGTCCTGTCCATTAAAAATTCTTTACATCCGCCAAAACTGAGTGTTGGGCGAGTTAAAACAGATAAAGGGAAGTACTTTTTTACCCAGCGGGTAATTAATCTGTGGAACTCTTTGCCACAGGAGGTGGTCTAGATGCCTAGATGCCTTTAAAAGGGGATTGGACAGATTTCTGGAGGAAAAGACCGTCATGGGCTATAGGCCATGATGGGTTGTGCAACCTCCTTACGTAGGCTACTTCAGAGTGCCGGGTGCAAGGGAGTGGCAACAGGATGCAGGCATCTTGTTGTCTCGCGCCTCCCTGGGGCACCTGGTGGGCTTCTGTGTGATACAGGAAGCTGGACTAGGTGGGCCTTTGGCCTGATCCAGTGCGGCTCTTCTTGTGTTCTTAAAAGCCACCAAGAAAAGACTCTTGCAATATTCTGCAAACTACTCTGGCGTGAGACTCATTTTGCAGTGGGTTGCCAGGGAAAGTGAGGACTCCGTGCCGCTGACTTTAGCCTTTTGCATTCCCTCACTGATTAAAAAAGCAAACAAGCGAGCTGCTGTCTCTGTTAATTAATCCTGAATACCAAGTGGGCCGTGAGTGTTTCTTTGAAATGTAGCCTTTCTTACCTGGAATGGAACTCAGCTGACCTAGTTGCCTGTTACAGTTTTTGATGCTTGTTCAGTCTAGGTCAGCCTTTACCACATGTGGCCGATGAAACTGACTTGTACCACATCAGACCATTTGGGTCAGTACAGGTTGAGCATCTTGTATCCGAAATTCTTGGGACCAGAAGGGTTTTGGATTTTTTCAAATCTTAAAGTATTTGCATATGCGTAATGAGATACATGGGGGAAGCTGGCTATGCACGGAAAAGATAGAAAGAATCTGGGTATGCACAGCTAAAGGGAGGGTCTTTTTCCCCCTTGGGGGTGCTGAAGAAACTGTCTGTTGTGCGGCTGCATTTTGACCATCACATGAGGTCAGGTGTGAAATTGGGCAGTTCTGGATTGGATTGGAAGTCCCCTACGCATGTACAGGTCAGATTTGAGGGGTCTGTACGTAAGCTGAAACGTATGTAACTTGAAACATCTGGTTCTTGATCGATCTTTAATCGCCTTTGGGGGTATCTGGTTAAGGGGTGGGCTGTTATTATTGTTATTGATTATTATTCAATTGTATTTATATACTGCTTTTCAACAAAAGTTCACAAAATGGTTTACAAGCAAATAATAATAATAATGTTAGATGACATATTTAACTATTTAATATTTATGATTAGAATCTGTTTACCACTTTTCAACAAAAAAAAAAAAAGCAGTTCCACAAAGTGGTTTACGGAGCAAAATAAATGATTCCCATTTATTTCTCTCTTGCTAACTTTCCTGTGTTCAAAGTGCTCTGTTTCTGGGTCTCAAAGTGTACGTTCTCTTTTAAGGGTTAATTAGAAAAAGTAATTCAAAGCTCATTAAAGTTATTGAAAATTGCCCTCACCCCTTCAGGGGAGCCCTTAAGCGAACGATAAAGCAGAAAGTACATTGAACAAAGGGGAACAAAATGGCTATTAAGGTAAATTGGGTGTTATCCAGTTGGGATTTTTAATTATTATAAAATCCTACCTAATACTAAGTTATTGGGAAAGGCCCAGTTTACTCCTGTGACCTGGCTATTCTCCTTGTCTGGAGTGAATAGGAATTTTATTTTGTACCAAACATTGAAATTAGGGCTGGTTAGGAGACTATTTTTTTCCTTAATTAACACTTGTTGAGCGAACAGTCGCCGAGAATAATTTTAAACTCTGGAGCAGAAGATAGAATTGGCATCATTTTCCAACTCTTACCTTTTTGCATAGAAGATGTCAAATTTAGTTTGAGAATGGCAACAGACCTGGAAGGCATCTGTTATTTTGGGGAAGGAAAAAAGTCACAGTTAGAAATAGTCTAGCAGGATTGTGCCTGAGGAAAATATTCAGAAAGCTGCTGTTAGTGTGTTTTTTAAAGCGGGAGGAGAAGCACACCATTGAATATGAATAGAATTGAGGGCATAATCCTAACCTGGAGTTAGGCCGGCACAGTTAGGCCAGCAAAGTTTGGCCTGCACAAGGGCCACCGTCAAGTATGTTTGGACCACTCTCGGAGCCAGACATGCGCCATCCTCCCTGGCTCCGAGAGTGGTCCAAATGCCACTCCCTTGTATCTGGCATTCTGAGGTAAAATTCTGAGGTAAATATGAGGTAAAGAAAGCAAAGTCTGGCCGGCACAAGGTCCACCGTAAAGTATGTTTGGACCACTCTCCGAGTCAGACGTGTGCCATCCTCCCTGACTCCGAGAGTGGTCCAAACGCGTTTTAGGGTGGCTCTTGTGCCGAACAAACCTTGCTGGCCTCACTCTGCCAGCCTAACTCCAGGTTAGGATTCTGCCCTCAGTGGCCTATGCTGTTTGTTAGGTGCTGGTGGTTTTGCATTGGGAATTCTGATGCTTGGAACCCATATGCCTTCGTTAAGCCCTAAGCCACTTTGGCTACTTGAAAAGTCGTCCTGCCAAATCCTTGCCTTGTTTCCAAAGATTTGAACGTGAGATTCGCACGTAAATTGGCCGTCATGCAATGATGTAACCCATTTTTGGAAACGAATCCAGCCCTCCTTTTGAACAGCGATCCTGCCTGCCGCAAACCTCTTAAAATGTCACCATCAGTTCAGTTGCGATGGAGAAGTACGTTAGCAGAGTTTGCGGTAATGAGGGAAATTTAATTGAAGTTGCTCAAGATGAGCTCAGTGCTTCGTGTCTGTATATCAGTTGCTCAGAATGAGCCGGAGCTTTAAATGGTTCGTTCTATGCTTACACAAACACACAGCTGCCCGTGGGCACGCCATAGAGCAGCCAAGCGTCTCTTGTCCCATCTTGTCGTAGGGAAGGCGGAAAAAGGTCCTCCCTTCCCCATCGATCTGTCTGAGAATAAAACATTGCAGGCCAAAGACTTCTGCGTTGTTCCCCACAAGAGCCCTAACAAAATGTTTCAACGCGTACAACTTTCTAAGACGAAGGGTGCCATCGTTACTTGTGCTTCTGAGTTGCCTTTGCGGTATCTAGCACAAGGTAGGAGCAGACTGGTAAGCCGCCTTGGGTGCCCATGTGGTAGACATGCGGGATAAAAATTCTATAAATCGTCGTCGTCGTCATAATTCAGAGTAAAGGGATTTTTGTCCCCTTCCCCTGGATCCGCACCCACAATTTCACAGGTAACTAATCCAAGTGGCCCATGTAACACTAGATGGGCCAGGGCCAGGGTTAGGATCTGGGCTGTGCTGCTGCAGCTGGTCCAACCCCCTGTCGGGCCCAATCCACCTCCCCTTCCGCCCCAAACCACCATCTTCCTGCCTCCATTCTGACTTCCTGCCCCCCCCTCCGACTCCCTGTGCTGGCCTAACCATTCCAGCGCAAACCTTCCTCCTCCACATTGGGATCTGGTGTTGCTAAACCAGTACAAGGGACTTGTGCTGGCTCAGGGCAGTGTTTCAGGGCACAATCCTAACCTGTGATGGAACGGGAAGGTTGGATGCCGGCCCAGGGAGAGGGCCATTAGGCCATTAAGGGACGTGGTGGCGCAGCGAGTTAACCCGCTGTTGCTGGGCTTTCGACCGCAAGGTTGGGAGTTCGAGACTGCGTGACGGAGTGAGCTCCCGTTGCTTGTCCCAGCTCCTGCCAACCTCGCAGTTCGAAAGCACCTAAAAATGCAAGTAGATAAATAGGGACCACTTCGGGGGGAAGGGAACGGCGTTCCGTGCGCTACGGTGTAGAGTCGTGCTGGCCACATGACTGGACAAAAACGCCGGCTCTACAGGCTTAGAAACGGAGATGAGCAGCGCCCCCTACAGTCGGTCACGACTAGACCATTCGGTCGTGGGGAAACCTTTACCTTTTAAGCCTCCATCCCTGGGCCGCGTGGTCTGATTTGGGCTGCACGGTTTGCTTGGACCGGCGCCTGCCATATAGATCTGAGCACGTCCTTTGGGGCGGCTGGCGCCTACCCCAAGGCAAGGGCGCGAACGTGCCCAAGCCCCATGGAGGCCCCAGAGCAGTCCCAACCGGTGTTGGATGCAGCGTGGGCCTGCAGGCCGGTGCTATTCCGGCACAGGTTAGGATTGTGCCCTGAATTAGGTACCACTTTTTAAAAATGTACGTCTGAAACAGAACTGAACTGGACAATTAAAAAAGCACGTGCACACTGCTGAACTGGAACAGAAACCAGATCAATGGCTCAATTCTCTGCTTCGGTCTCGTATGTGGTTTGGCCCTTGGTTCAAATAGAAGCCAATTTCTGGCGTCCAAATTAGCGTCCTCTTTCCAGGCAGCCCAAAGTCTGTACCAAATTTTCATACCTATGAGATAACAGGAAACTCAGCTTTTCAAATGGTGTGAACAAAAATAATCTAGACATTCATATAATATTTCTTTGGCGCACAAGATGCTTGTGCTTGTCAGGTAGAATTTGAGATAAAAGCACCATATTTGATGTTATCTGGAGTTCTGCTGTCCATAAACACTATGTAGAATATATCAGGAGCATTTGCAATTTCTGAAGTGTTTTAGTTTCTATTAGAATTTCCTGGAATTTGGCAGCTATGAAATGTATTTAATATTCTTAGAAGGCCAATGTAAAAGACAAAATGCCAAATCTTTTCAAATACGCTGCAGAAACAGGAACTGAAAAGACCACAGATCCTTACTTATTGCAGACAGATTATGAATACTACTACTGAGTGACAGTTTCTGAAATTTTCTTGGTGGCAGTCTGGAGATAATAGCATGCTTCTTTCAATAACGGAGACTGGCAGCGGCCAGCAGATTTTCTTATTAAAAAAACTAAAAATGAAAGCAAGAAGCCAATGTGTTTTTGCGGAAATGTGCCTATGAAGAAACTGCCAAATATTTTGCCTTAGAGGAAAGGCACGTTGCCCTTCTCTCTGCTATGAAAAGTTCAAGGGGCCAAGAACATCACTCCCTCCGAGGAAATCTGGGTAGATGAGATTAGGCCAGTGTTATTCAAACTGTGGGGACCAACCTGGTGGGTCACGACCGGATGCCAGGTGGGTCGCGAAAAGCTGGGAGCAGCCATCTTGGAAACTGCAGACCTCACTCTTGCTATATTCCTATTGTGAGCCTTAACGGTTTGATTTTTCAAGTAAGGGCTGTTGTTGTTTTTATTTTGTTTTTAGCTCAGAGTTTTTCCACCGTATTTTGTCCTCATCTGGCTTTTTGTCCGGGATGTTTCATGGTTGCACAATTGCTGCAGTCTGAGAATGCCAGTTTGCATTCCAGGTGTGTCATTTGCTTGTGTCATAATGATAGTGACAGGCACTATCCTGTGTCTGCTGGACCTCTCGGCGGCTTTCGACACCATCGACCATGGTGTCCTTCTGGGTCGGCTGGCCGGGTTGGGGCTTGGAGGCACTGTTTTGAAGTGGTTCCGCTCCTTCCTGGCTGACAGGTCCCAGAAGGTGGTGCTGGGGGACACTTGTTCGGCACCCCGACCTCTTAAGTTTGGGGTGCCACAAGGCTCCATCTTTTTTTTTTTTTTTTTTTTTATTAAAAAAATTTTTTTAGAAACTTTCAGTCATGGGTAAGGGATACAAAAGACAAAAGGGACAGGTAGACTTAGGAATACACATAAGGAAACTGCTACAGCGTACCCAAAATAATCTATAACCTTACGCATCAATTTACACTTAATTTCAAAAAATAATATCTCAATATATAATCGTACATAATCTATTATTCTCCAAATTCCATTTTTCAACACAGGGAATCCATCCAGTCATAAAAATATTTCCATACCTCTATAGCTCTGTTTGTTTTAATTTCTCTCATTTTTTCCGTCAAAATATCCATCTCAGCAACTTCATAAATTTTCCCCAAAACTTGCTCAATAGTAGGGATTTTATCTTTTTTCCAATTCTGCGCATATAACAATCTTGCTGCTGTGGTTACATAAATAATCATGTACTTCTGTCTCATATCTACTATATCATCCATAATATTCAACAAAAATATTTCCGGCTTGAAGGGAATTGTACATTTTAAAATCTCTTGTAAAAATTTTTGTATCTCTCTCCAAAAACTTTTAGCATGTATACATGTCCACCACAAATGAAAATAAGTCCCAGCCCCATTTTTACATTTCCAACACAAATTTGATGAATTCTTATACATTTTAGAAATTTTATCTGGTGTCAAATGCCATCTATAAAACATCTTATAAATATTTTCTTTATATGAAACCGCTTTTAATAATTTTATATTACTCTTCCAAACTTTTTCCCAATCTTCCAACGGAATAGAGTGTCCAAAATTTCTTGCCCATTTAACCATTGCCTCTTTTACCTCTTCATCTTCCATCTTTAAATTCAACAAAAATATATACATTCTCTTAATAAATTTATCTTTATCTGCTAATAAAATTTCATCAAACTCCCAATCTTTCCCATAAAATCCTAATTTTGAATCTTCTTTAAATCTCGATCTTATTTGTGCCATCGTCCACCAATCCAAATTAATACCCTTATCTTGCAACAATTTTTCTGTTAATAATTGTCCATTTCCATCCAATATCTCCGCATATGTTCTGTTTTGATCCTCTCTAAACCATTCTGGTTTCGTTCCAACTTCCAAAGGTTTTACCCAATGTGGTATTTTACTATAAATCTTATATCTTAACTGTTCCCAGATCCACAACAGTGCTTTCCTCAAACAATGCTGTTTAAATACCGGATGATACTTCGCCTTGTCATATATCAAAAATGCGTGTGGTCCAAGTTGTAAGTCATACGTCTCTAATTTTATAATCCTCTTATCTATCGGGCAAATCCATTCTCTTATCCAATTTAACGCTGCAGCTGCCACAAGGCTCCATCTTATCCCCCATGCTATTTAACATCTACATGAAACCGCTGGGAGAGGTCATCCGGGGGTTTGGGTTGGGGTGCCATCAATATGCTGATGACACCCAACTTTATCTCTCCTTTCCCCCTGATTCTGAGGAGGCGGTTGAGGTCCTGGATCACTGCCTGGAGGCAGTTGGGGGCTGGATGTGGGCGAACAAGCTGAAATTAAATCCGGATAAGACAGAGGTGCTTTTGGTCCGGAAATCCACAGCTCGGGTATTGGACTATCGCCCTGCTCTGAATGGGGTTGCACTCCCTCTGAAGGAGCAGGTTCACAGCTTGGGGGTTCTCCTGGATCCACAGCTGCACCTGGACTCCCAGGTGGCGGTGGTGGCCAGGGGAGCCTTTGCTCAGCTTCGGCTGATTTGCCAGCTGCGGCCGTACCTGAGCTGTGCGGACCTGGCCACAGTGACCCATGCCCTAGTGACATCCAGATCAGATTATTGCAATGCGCTCTACGTGGGGCTGCCTTTGAAGACGGTCCGGAAATTACAACTAGTACAGAACGCGGCTGATCATGTGGTTGCTGGGGCACATGGATTCGACTCTGTCGGGCCGTTGCTCCGGCGACTACACTGGCTGCCGGTTCCGTTCTGGGCCTGATTCAAGGTGCTAGTTTTGACCTTTAAAGCCCTTTATGGCTCGGGTCCGGGGTATTTGAGGGACCGCCTCCTTCCATATAATCCTACCCGTACTCTTAGGTCTTCTGGGGGGGGCCCTTTTGACAGTGCTGCCACCGGGAGAGGTGAGAGGGGTGGCAGCCAGGAATAGGGCCTTCTCGGTGGTGGCCCCCCGACTTTGGAATGCCCTCCCCTTAGAATTAAGAACTGCTCCCTCTTTGGCAACATTCCGGCGGGGGTTGAATAACAAGCTTTATATGTTATTCAGGCAGACTGGTATTTTTTGCATCTTTCAATCCACGGGGCTTGTTTAAATTTTAACTGTTTTTAATATTGTTTTTAATATGTTTTAATTGTATATAGTGTGGCTTGTATTGCCTTTTAATTTGTTTGTAAGCCGCCTTGTGTGCCTTCGGGCAGAAAGGCGGAGTAGAAATCAAATGAATAATAATAGTAATAATAATAGCACTTTCTGCTTGATGATTTCGCTTCCAGCTATGACATCGCTTCCCGGCGGGGGGGGGGGGTTGTCCCAACACGAGTGCCATTCTAAAAAGTAGGTCCTGGTCTAAAACGTTAGAGAACCACTGAGTTAGGTCATCAGCACATGTGAATTGGAGGCATATGAAGAGGGAGGAGGGCTGGCCCCAGGTCTCAAGTTGCAGGGTGGTATCTGAGAACACAATCCTAACCCGGAATTAGGACGGCCCAAGTGAGGCCAGCAAACGTTGGCTGGCACAAGGGACACCGTAGACCATGTTTGGACCACTCTTGGAGTCAGAGGCCAGCACAGGAACATGTGCCATCCTTCCGGATGCCAAGAGTGGTCCTAACGTGCTTTGTGGTGGCCCTTGTGCCAGCCAAACCCTGACGGCCTAACTTGTGCCGGCCTAACTCCAGGTTAGGATTGCGCTCTGAGAGGCCACCCCAGAGGGTTTCCTCAGGCCTCAAAATGCCTTATATTAATAAGGCATAAAAAGTCACTTCTGGTTTTTGCTGAAAACCAGCGTTTTTTCACTTTTTTTTTTTTTTGGCCTGTAATGGGCAATCTGCGGTCTGCAGAGACCACAGGCAATTGCAGGCAGCATCTTTGTGCCTCAGAAAACCCTCCAGAGGTGCCTGGAGCACAGCTCCGGTTGCCTTTGGATGGTTCATATGGGTCCTTCTCCTGTGAGTTCGGAACCCATGGATTTTGAAATCCGCAGACCCCGAATCTCTCTCTCTCTCTCTCTCTCTCTCTCTCTCTCTCTCTCTCTCTCTCTCTCTCACTCACTCACTCACTCACTCTCTCTCTCTCTCTCACACACACTCACACACACACCAAAGTTCAGTAAAAGAAAATGTTGGTTGTCTGCATTTCTTTTCTGGCCATTATTATTATTAGTGTAGTAGTAGTAGTAGTAGTAGTAGTAGTAGTAGTAGTAGTAGTAGTA
>JAJKFI010000083.1:1456521-1476485 GCA_029204185.1 Lerista edwardsae
TCTCTCTCTCTCTCTCTCTCTCTCTCTCTCTCTCTCTCTCTCTCTCTCCTCCCCCACCTCCCCTTTTAAAGAATGCATGCATTTAAAAGCTTTTTACTTATTTTTGCCCATATCACATTTGTTTCCATGGAAGCAGATCTGGCCGCCTGCAGCTGAAAATGCAATTCAGCTGCTCACAGAGTTTCCGTAGGAAAAAAAGAAATCCAGCTGGACGGGAGTCCAGTTTCTCTGCTTGTCTGTTGCAAAGTCTCTTCCTGCTGAATCGCATTTTCTTGCGCGAATTGGGCAGGGATTCGTGGTCAGGCGAAGGATACTGTAGAGCCCACGACACAGTGCGCAATCCTGAGCTGGAGTTGGGCCGGCCCAGTTAGGCCAGCAAAGTTTGGCCCGCACAAGGGACACCGTAAAGTATGTTTGGACCACTCTTGGAGTCAGAGGCCAGCACACAGACGCACGCCATCCTCCCTGACTCCAAGAGTGGTCCAAACGCCACTCCCTTGTATCTGGCATTCTGAGTAAAATTCTGAGGTAAATATGAGGTAAATACCGTAAAGTATGTTTGGACCATCCTCGGAGTCAGAGAGGCCAGCACACAGATGTGCGCCATTCTCCCTGACTCCGAGAGTGGTCCAAAAGCGCTTTATGGTGGCCCTTGTGCCGGCCAAACTTTGCTGGCCTTACTGTGCCAGCCTAACTCCAGGTGAAGATTGTGCTCACTGTCACAGCCCAACCTCAGGTGTTGTCAGGGCAGAGCTGCAATGCCACCCCACCCCCATTTTGTTTGGAGGTTGAAGCCTGTACGGTTCAAACAGTAGCTAGGAGAGGAGTCCTAGAGAAGGCTAATCTTGCTGGGGCCTTGGCTTTGGAGTGAGTGAGTTGGCTAAGCCCCTCTTGTCCTCACTGAGCCCTGTTGGTCTCCCAGCCCTCCACTGGCTTTCTCTTGCCATGGCATGCTCTCTGCCTTGCTTCGTCTCTTCTTGTTCTCTCTCCGCCTTTAAAAACTGATGGCACAGCGTTGCCTTGCTGCAGCAGCATAGCTGCCGGGACAATGATGCAGTAAATATTGCAGCCATTGCAATGCACCGTGTAAGCGGCTTGTTTCACTCTCCGTTGGAGCTGTTCTGATCAGCGACAGCAATCCAGTTGTCGGTCGTTGTTGTCCGGAACGGCTCTGATGGCAAGTTTCAGGGGGCCACTTACCTGTTGCATTGAGGCAGCTGCAATACTTAACCGTGCCACCATCCCTGTAGCTAAGCTGCTGCCATGCTGTCTTCTATCCCACCATTGACTGGGAAGAAGGGGCACAATGACACAGTAGTAGTTAGCTAGATAAAGCCTTTATTGGCAAGCACAATACACAGTGGTAGGGCACACTGGCAGCCACTGGACAGGAAAGGAAAAGGAGAAAGAGGAATTGTGACATGCAGCCTCCCCTTTTGCCTCCCAAGCTCTTGATGGCAGGTCCCATGTTGTTGTGGACTAGAGCCTTAGACAAGCAGGTGTTTTCTGCTTTAGAGAATAATTCAGATATTTCTTTCCTGCTTTTTTTTCTTTATTTAAAAACCTTCTATTGGGAGGTCATATTGGAACCCATCCACAAAATCCATTATCCACTGGTTTTGGTATCCATGGGGGTTCCAGGAATGCCCCCCCCCGTGGATACCAAGGTCCAACTGTGCACGATTATGCTGTTTGTATCCCAAACATTTATCCTGCACCTTTCTTGCCTTTGGCAGGTCAAGGCAGCCTGGAGTTCATTAACAAACGGCATGCGCTGTAAACCAATAATAGAACAAAGTCACACAAAAAAACTCAATGGGCAAAATTAAATCTCTCGCATTCGGTGTTGTTAAAAGGAGTTTCACAATCATAAATATAGCTGAACAAAATAAAACAAGAGGAGGAACAGATTGCATCTTTTCTCTGTTATCCATCAGCCCGGACTGCAGCGGAAGTCTTTCTGCCTGATCATTCCCACAAGGCCCTGCCCTGTCAGTTTTAGGAGGACGTCCTTGCCCCACCTAGCCCCCCCCCCCCACAGCACATCCTTTTAGGGATTCCTGAAATGGTTGAAACAGCTTCAGGATCTGAACGGTTAGAAGCAGGTTTACAAAAAGGCATACTCAGGTTACTACGGTAGGCTAAGAGCACAATCGTAATCTGGAGTTAGGCTGGCACAAAGTAGGCCAGCAAAGTTTGGCCAGCACAAGGGACACTGTAAAGCACATTTGGACCACTCTCGGACTCAGGGAGGATGGCACGTGTCTGTGTGCTGGCCTCTCTGACTCAGAGAGTGGTCCAAATGCACTTTACAGTGTCCCTTGTGCTGGCCAGACTTTGCTTTGTTTACCTCAGAATTTTACCTTAGAAATTTACCTCAGGGTGACGTTTGGACCACTCTCAGAGTCAGGGAGGATGGCGCACGTCTGTGTGCTGGCCTCTCTGCCTCTGAGAGTGGTCCAAACAAACATTATGGTGTCCTTTGTGCCGACCAAACTTTGCTGGCCTACTTTGTGCCAGCCTAACTCCAGGTGAGGATTGCACTCTTCATCACTAGGGGACTCAGGGAAGGAGACAGTTGCTAAGTTAGTTTTATCTCTATTCGTGATTTTTTTGAAGGCTACTATTCTTCTCTATGTTGCACAAAAGGACCGTCGTCCTTCCAGTTCTCAGCTTATCCCAGTACAGGCTGTGGCCTGCAAGGGGGACCGAAGTGAAGCTTTCCACAACAGGACCAGGGACAGCGCACTCTGAAGCTGGGTTGAGTCCAGATGGCCCCACGTCCAGCCAATGGAACTTCCCCTTAGCATCCCCTTGAATGCCCTCTCCCTCTTTCTGTGTCAAAGGAATGTTACGTAAATATTGGTTTAAACCCAAAGAATGGGCAAGTGGCCTCTCTCTGCTTTCAAGTTATTTGGCGCCTTTCCCAGCAGGAGGAGCTGCTGTATTAAAGACTCAGGGACCAACGCTCAAGTGAGATTCGAGTTTTTGGGTTGCACGTTGAGGTTGAGTTCTTATCGTGTTATACCTTTGAGGCGCTGAGTTTCTCATCGGAGGATGTGCCCTCTGCCTGTCCATCACATCCTCTGGAAGCTACTCAGTGGGTTCTAGTGAATTATCGGCAACCTCAACTTAGAAATAGGCCTGCGGAGAACTCATGAAGGAAGTTATGGGATCTGAGTCAGTGCTGTAGCTCCTGCCCAAACTTCGTTGTCTCATTTTTGGGCCCCCGTTTCTGCCAGGGATAGATTGAAGGGTCTTCCAGTTATCTGGTGGAAGTGGCTTCTCCCATAGCTGCAAATTTTACAAATGATACAGTCGGTTCCTCGTATATTCTTCCACCGTAAAGGCCTGACTCAGTCTCACATTCACTTCCTTGTAGTTGATTATCTCTCCATAGTACTCAATTTTCTAGTTTCCCAACCTCAATGATGATTAGTCACACGACTTGCTACTTTGAGAAGGAAAGTGTTGTTTTCAGTCTTGCCAAGATCCCGTCTTGCCAGTGGGTGGGGGTTCCAAACCCCCATCCCCAGCCCTCTCGGCCCAGATTCTGGCTGTGCACTGTGCTCGGACTTGTGCCCAGTATATAGCAGGTGCAGATCCGAGTGGCCCAAAAGTGTGGCTGAAGCCTACCCCAGGGTAAGGGGACAAATGTGCCCTTGCCCTGTGGAGGCATCATCCTGCTCCTAACCTGTGTTGGATACAGCACAGGCCAGCCGACCGGCCTGTCCCCGCGCAGGTTCGCATTGCGCCCTGATGGACCGATTGATTTGGGGTTGTGATGGCAAAAGGCTGAGTTGATATGCAAAGTGGCAACGAGTGCTGGCACTGCCCATTAAAGAGAGCCAGTCCCTCGGTGTACAATGTTTACTCATTTCAGCAGGATGTTGCAGCAGTCGCTTCCCCCTCCCCCACCAAGAGCAACCAGCATGCCATTAGCTGCATGATGCCCAAAATGGTTTAACTGGGATCTTGCCGAGTCAGGCCGGCCACATCGCTGCTGTTGCAAAAATGAGAAACGGTCAAGCCGGGACCTTTAAGAGCAGAGATCTGTTTTTTTCCGGAGCGCCTGCCAGGCAGGCTGCCTTTTCTGTCCTCCGTTTTATAGGACAACCACCAAAGAAATAAAAAGTAGTAATTTGTAAGCCTTGCCGTTACACAAGAGGGATGGCTGGAACTGAAACTGCTGTGATGGATGCGAATTCGCTGTACACCCTTTGGATTTTATGGGCTCCCTAATTGCTCAGGAAAACACACACACCCTGTTCTCAGTGCTCTACTGAACACTCATTAAAACCGGTGTGCTCAAAGTGGTCCCACACAACATTAATTTCTACCCAAAACTACTGAAGCCTGAAGAAAAAAAAAATGGCAAGCGGGGGGAGACAAAGAGATGGGAATGCCTATAGACGGGTTGGTCTGAGAGACCAAGCTTGAGAATCGGCGCCCTGTATCTCTGAAGGCTTTTGCTGCTGTGTCCGCCAGAGATGCTGACACGGTGGTGCTCAGCATCGCACTCATGTGTGCCACCACACTGAAGTCAGTTGCATGCTTCGTCTGGAAACTCTAGTAGCTGTGATGCAGCAAGGTGTAAGATCTATCCATAGGGATTTGTGTTAACTCGGAACATAATTAACGGTGCAACCCCAGTTCTTGTCTACTGAGAATTAGTTCACCCTCTTAGATCATCTAAAGGGGCTCTCCTTCAAATGCCCCCTCTGTTCCAAGTTAAAGGGATGGCAGCTATAGGCCATGATGGGTTGGGCAACCTCCTTACATTAATAGTGGGCCAGAATGCCACCTTCAGAATGCCAGGTGCAAAGGAGTGGCAACAGGATGCAGGCATCTTGTTGTCTACTGAACTCCCTTAGGCACCTGGTGGGCCACTGTGAGATACAGGAAGCTGGACTAGATGGGCCTTTGGCCTGATCCAGTGGGGCTCTTCTTACGTTCTTATGTTCAGCGCGGGGGCGGGCCTTCTCTGTAGCGGATCCACAAACATGGAATTCCCTTCCAGAAGAATTAAGAACTACACTCTCATGGCCTTTCAGAGAGGGCTGAAGTCTGGCCTTTGGATGATGCTTGGCTGTCTGCCCTCTGATGTCCCTCTGGAATCCTGCCATAGTTCGTTTACTCCCCTGGTCAATTGTGGGTTTTTTCCCACCCTCCAAAGGGCCTGGTAAAGAAAATTGGGCCTTGCTTCATTCTCGAACTCTCCCTATGTTCCCGTTCCCTACATTCCTGTAGGGACGTGGTGGCACAGTGGGTTAAACTGCTGCTGCTGGGCTTTCTGACCGGAAGGTTGAGAGTTCAAGACTGCACGACGGAGTGAGCTTCAGTTGCTTATCCCAGCTCCTGCCAACCTAGCAGTTCGAAAGCACCTAAAAATGCAAGTAGATAAATAGGTACCACTTTGGTGGGAAGGTAACAGCATTCCTTGCACTACAGCATATGGTCATGCCAGCCACATGACCACAGAAGCTTGTCCTTGGACAAACGCCGTCTCTACCGGCTTAGAAACGGAGATGAGCACCACCCCCTACAGTCGTTCACGACTTGACCATTCGGTCGTGGAGAAACCTTTCTATGTTCCCGTTAAACGTTAAATGTTTTTGTTTTACTTATTGTGGTTACATTGTACGTTGTCGTTCTCTGTAAGCCGCCTTGGGCATTTGCTTCGGCATGGGAAAGGTGGGGTATAAGTTCTTTAAATAAATAAATAAGCACAGTTGAATTCACTGGAGCTTCCTTCCATGTGAGTGTGTGCAGGATTACAGCCTTAACATTTTTGTTGGGGGGGGGGAGGAGAGAGAGAGAGAGAAGTGGAAAGTAAACCCATCTTTTTGCACTGTAGTTTTCCTAGGAGTCAGTAGCCTGTGAATGCCAGGTAGGTCAGCCACAGTTTCCTGGAATTGTTTGTAGCAGGCCATTGCTTTTCAAGTCAGCTATTTTGAGTGGCTCTTCACTGAAGGCCAGTCTATTGTGGATCCGAATAGGCTGAAGAGCTTCGCAAAGGGGATGTATTATTAACATGCATCATTGTCCATCAGTGCGTCCTCTAACAGGTTCTGCTTTTTCTACATATGGCAGGCCGCGCGGAACGCAGCCAAATATCCAAGTACTGTAGATCAGAATGTTCTCCTATTGGTTTCTGGTTGTTGCTGTTTCTGATGTTTCGGTATACAGATTGACCTGTTTGCATAGGCAGACAGCAGAAGGCATTTCAGCGTATGTGATGGCAGTTTATGACATAATAAATGTTGGGGCACAATCCTAACTTGGGGTTCAGCCAGCACAGTTAGGCCAGCAAAGTTTGGCTGGGGGAAGGGCCCCCGTAAAGCACATTGAGACAACGCTCAGAGTCAGAGAGACCAGCATACAGACATGCGCCATCCTCCCTGACTCTGAGAGTGGTCCAAATGTGCTTTACCAGCACAGGTTTGGCTGGCAGAAGGGGCACGGTAAAGCGTGTTTGGACCACTCTCAGAGTCAGGGGAGATGGCGCCCGTCTGTGTGCTGGCCTCTCTGTCTCAGAGTGGTCCAAACATGCTTTACAGTGTCCATTGTGCTAACCAGGCTTTGCTTTATTTACCTCATATTTACCTCAGAAATTTACCTCAGAATGCCAGATACAAGGGAGTGGCGTTTGGACCACTCTCAGAGTCAGGGAGGATGGCGCATCTGTATGCTGGTCTCTCTGACTCTGAGTGTGGTCTCAATGTGCTTTACGGTGGCCCTTGTGCTGGCCAAATTTGTGCTGGCCTCATTCTTTAAGGTGTCACGACAACTCTGTTGTTTTGGCGACAGGGGCTAGCACCTTTTTGGATGGTTGTTTATGCACAGCATTAATCTGTCCATGGCTTGTCTCCCCCTCCCCATTCTTCCTAGTGACTTCCACCCTACAGGAGAGTCTGCAAGCAAAAGCAATCGCTCACGAGCAACAGCCCACTTCCCAAGACTGTCCCGGAGCCATCAGAGGGAGCCACGGAACCCAGAGCCACAAAGCGGTGACCTTTGACCTTTCGGATGCAAACACTTAGCACTGTGTACTTCAAATGGCCCTCCCCATTTTGTTCTGACTCATGCAGCTGATTGCATAAACCAGTGGTGGGAGGGGCTTGTGGGTGGGGAAGGGGACAACCCAGCTGTGTTAGATTGAAGGCCTCTGTTGTAATTTTCCTGCTAGGATTAAGTAGGTCAAATTTGAAGCCACAGCCTTCAACCCATAGGAGACTTTTGGCCTAAAACTCCAATTGTTTTTGGTGGGGTCCTGGGACTAAACTCTAGACTCTCCTTTTCACATCGGATTTTTGATAGCATCTCCTCTAAGTTTGGATCATCTGAACTTCTTCCAGCAACGAGGGTTGTCAAAATGTTGCATCCCGCTGCTATAAGTGCACCTGGAGAATCCTAGCTACGCCCTAGCCAATCATCTCTCTAGCCAATTCCTTTGTTTTTTTCCTTCCCAAAACGGAGCAATGGTCCCTTTCACCACAGATGTGGCATAAGACAATGGGTGGCAGAGACAAGCGAGGCAGCTCAGTGTGTTTTGCCAGACCTCAGATCTGGCGCAAAGAGGACCACCTTTGCCAACCTGTACAGCATGGTTTGACTCATGCAGGAAATACTTGAGCGAACATTTTTGGTTTTGGAGGCAACGGATGAAGCTGAAGGCAAAACCGCGAGTTCTGCGATGGGTAGAGGGGAACTCTTCAGAAGGCAGGGCTTTCACCAAAGCTTCATTGTTGATTTCTTGCTGCGGTGTTGCTAAGAAGAAAAGACAAAGAAAATGCCACTGCCCACCAAACCATTTTCTCAGCGTCCTGTTTGTGTATGGAGACAGCAAAAGGCCTTGCACCTTACGACACAATAAATGCGAAAGGTGTCACAAAGACTTTGTTGGGTGGGTTATTCTTCCCACCACTTCGGAAGACCCACGGAGTGCTGCGGACTGCCTAAACTACAGTTCTTGACGCTCATTATTGCCCTTCGCTGGCGGTGGCTGATGGGAATCCTGACCTGGATTGGCTGGAATCCCGTTCTCGGCATCTGCACAACTATGCCGCGACCACATCACTATTTTGACTTTCCATAAGAAGCCTTTCCCTGTTTGGTAAAGGACGGAATCTTCAGCCTTTTAAGGACAAGGTGCAGGTTGTGGACTTCGTGGCCCTGCCGTTTTCCTGACCTGTCATCCCTCTTTCACAGCTGGGACTTCCAGAGATGGGCGTATCCCGATTCCTAATGCACTTCCTTTTCTTTTTTTCCCTTTCCTCGTAACAAATAACAGTGTTATTAAACTGTCCAGAAAAAACTGAGATTTCAGCTCAATGAACTTTATGGGGAAGTGCTCCCTCTGCAACGGTATTTGAACCCAGAAGCTGCTGTCTATGGAGTCAAGCCCTTGGCATCGTGGACTGGCAGCAGCTGCTCAGGGTTTCAGACTGAGCTCTTTCCCAGCCTTTTCTGCCAATGTCAAGAAGCCTTCAACAGTCAAAGCAGGTGCTTTTCCGAATGGATGTACGACCCAATGTCCAAACTGCGGCATTTCACTGAGAACTATGTTTGTCGACCTGGGAGAGAAAGTGGTGTCGGGCATTTGATCGTCACTTTCATAAGGGGGAGTGGGGTGGAAGAAGATTCCAGCCCCCCACCGTCACTACGGACCTGGCAGCATTCACCTGAACTTTGCCCACATAAGATGCTAAGTGAATGTATTTCTTTTCTGTTTTTTTTTCCATTGCAGGAGTAATAATTATAATAGTAATTCTAGCATTTTGTATAGCGCTTTGGGGTGTTCAAAGAACTTCACAAGCGTTCTCTTGTTGTAACAAGCCCACTTGCAACTTTGTCAGTGGGTCTGTTGGGTTGGAGTGGTTGGTCCCTTGCTTGGAGGACTTCCAAGCAGATGCTAAACAGCCCCCGGGGATTCTCCAGCTGTGGAGGTCTTGCATGGAGCAGGGGTTGGACTGCAAGGTCCTCTCCAACTCTAGGGTGCTCTCGTTCTTAGGATGGAGATGGTGCATTAAAAACGCATGCCAGTGAGAGTCGGTGTAGCTTAGCAGCTGTGATTCAGCTGTGACTTCTCTTGTCCAAACACCGTCTCTGCCATGATTGGGGAAAGGGCCATGATGGCTCATTGCTTCTAGAACAATCCATGTTGAATCACAGGTAGGACAGAGACAAATTTCTGCCTGAAACTCTGGGAAGCTAATGCCAATCTGCGCTCACAGCCCAGACTTAGATGGACCAATGGTCTGATCCAGTATAAGGCAGCTTCCTATGATCCTCATTCGTTCTCCTTAGACAAGCCACCCAAAGCCCAGTCCTATCCACATTTCTAGCACTGATTTAGCCGTCATGCAGCCCCGAGGTAAGGGAACCATTGTTCCCTTGCCTTGAGGAGGCTTCTGAGATTGCTCCTCCACCACAGGATGCAACTCACACCTTGTCAGTGCTGGAAAGTCGGATAGGCTTGGGCCCTTAGTCTTCCCTCATCTGCAATGTGGGAATAATAATACTTATTTAACTTGCCAGATAGTTGCAAGATGATGCACGTGAAGTTATTTGCACGCTGAAGAAGCAACATAGTCGTCTTAAATAATTGTAATAGTGTCACCTTAATAAACAATCGCATATGGTTTTACCTTTTCCCAGCGAGCTGAAGACAGTCAGAAAGAGGTATCGTTGCTTTGAGGGTGGTGGTTTTACCTGGCCGGGCAAAGGATTTTGACAACCTTGCAAAATCTGACCATTGAGACAAAAAGAAAATGCATGTATTCGACCACATGAACGATGCCTCTCTGAAATAGCTTTTGACTCTCTTAAGAACCGTTGTGTGACGCCGAACTCTATTACTGCTTAAGGAGCATAACATCGAAGAAGCAGCTCGCTTTGGAACGGCTACGGATCCACATCTTATGAGAAGGTGTCCAGCCCTCATGGAAATGTGCTTTGTGGTCCACACGCTCCACATTGCTCCTTCACACATTGAGAGGCAGGTTAAATTGCACGAAGCCCTTTGCCGAGCAGGTGGGTTTGTGAGCAGCTGTGGTGTTTATCTTCAGAAAACAGCAGCAACGCTGCACAGCCTTTTCTTGCTGCTTTGCAAAGGCGAGGAAATTAATTTAGCGGAGAGAGAGAGAGCCCTTGGCAAGATGCAGTTTGAGATTCCTGTTTGTTTGAGGGCTCAGTCAAACGTCGTCCCGTGCCATGACCAGCTTGTGTTTGCAGCGCAGCCAACAAACCCCTCTTAGCTGTGTGGAATTCATCTGGCTGGTTGGGTGCTACAAAGAAAATGGTTTTTAAAAAATAGGAACTAAGAGCGCAATCTTAACCTGGAGTTAGGCTGGCCTAATTAAGCCAGCAAAGTTGGGCTGGCACATGGGACACCGTAAAGGATGTTTGGAGCACTCTCGGAGTCATAGAGGCCAGCACACATATGTGCGCCATCCTCCCTGACTCTGAGAGTGGTCCAAACGCGCTTCACGATGGCCCTTGTGTTGGCCAAACCTAGCTGGCTTAACTCTACTGGCCTAACTCCAGGTGAGGATTGCACTTCAGATTCAGAGGTATACTCAGAGCCATAACTAGGGCAGAGCCTGAGGGACATCTACTCTGGGTGCTACACCAAGGCGGGTGCATGACTGTTCCCCAGGCTCCATCCTAATTATGGAGGAGATGTTGGAAGCTTCATTGCCCTGGAGTAGAAAGGGGGGGGGCACAAAGCTGCTGCAAAAAATGCCTCCCCTCCAGGGAGAACCACTGTAAAGTGCCTTTGGACCACTCTCAGAGACAAGGAGGATGGTGCATGTCTGTGTGCTAGCCTCTCTGACTCCGAGAGTGGTCCAAACATATTTGTCCCTTGTGCCGGCCAAACTGCTGGCCTAACTGTGCTGGCCTAACTCCAGGTTAGGATTGCGCCCTGAGATATTAGTGCCTTTCTGAGCTATTGAAGGAAGTGTGGATTGCAGCGTAATAAGAACAAGTGTCTGGGATTGCCATTTTTCAGTGGCCCACTCAGAGATGCCCACTGCCGATCCCTCTGTGTCCATACAGCTTTTCTGCCATGGCGATCGTTCAGTGCTTTTTATTTAAGCTGTGAGGAAATGGCCCTGCCACGGTCTCCTCTCTTCCATCCTGTGCACCAAGGTAGACCACGAGCCTTAGGGATGGGCCCATGGAGGGCAACTTGCTCAGGGCTCCCTGAAGCCAGCCCTGAATTTCATCAGCACAAACGACGCTCCTGCTCTTAAAGGAAAAGTAGCCTTTGAGGCTTTCTTTTTTCCATGCACTTCTGTAACAATGCACCAGAACCAGTGGTGGTATTCAAATAAATTAACAACCGGTTCTATGACATCATAGCCGGAGCAAAAAAAACCCCAAAGCCAGCTGAGGTAAGCAAGTGGGCAGGGCCCGGCCGTTTAACAACCGGTTCTATAGAACCTGGGAGAACCCCCTGAATAACACCACTGACCAGAACCATAAGAGCCTCAAAAAATTATTTAGAATATTTATGTACTGCTTTTCAACTACCCCCCCCCAAAAAAAAGGTTATCGAAGTGAGCAAATGAAATGAGAAACTGGCTCCTTGTACCCAGGGCCAGCCTCAAGCCAAGGTGACCAATGTAGTCACGTTGGGCCCCTCACTTTGTGGGGCTCCGCACCAGCACAATGAGCATATTGCCTGCTGCTGCAGCTGGGGTGTCTATGGTTGTGTGTCAGTGGGGTGAGCAGAGCAGCTTTACTTTGTGCCCTTCCACCTGTCCCTGCCTCCTGGAAGCAGTTGGCAGTGATGTCTTCCTGCCACCACCAACCATTTCCAGGTGCCACGGGTGGCACCACAAACGCTTTCCTTGATGAGTGGGGGCCCCACAGGAATGCCCCACATCGGACCCTGCCGCTCCTGCCTATGCCGTCTTAAAAAGAAACAACAGGGGGAGAAAGCTGATGGGAGGTACACCACCCTGGGGTGAATAAAGACAGTCGCTCTCTCACCTTACAGTCACCTGTCCCATCTTTCCATCTTTCATTTGGATGAACAAAGGCTGCAGTCTTGGAAAAAAGGTTACTTGGGAGTCAATACCGTTGAAATTGGATTCATTTTTTTGAGAAACTGGTCTCAAATCCAGCTCCACTGATCTTAACGCAAAAGTATAATCGGCCTGCAAGTTGTGAAAAGCTTGGAATATTTTGTTTCTGGTTTTAAGTAAGCTGTTAACTTGGAAGCACCGTTTACTGAGAGATAGACAGACACTACCCTTCTTCTGGAATTTGTTTCGGGGTGATGTGGAGATGGGGTGAGTCAGGAAGGGATAGATTTTTTTTAGGAATAAATGTGGAAGGGGAAAAATCCCTATTTATCATTAATATTTATAGGCTGCTTTTTGACAAAAAAAAAAATAGAAACTGGTCTATGAAGTAAAAGGAATGAAAAAAGTTAGTTCCCTGCCCCAATGAGCTTACAACTGTAAAGCATAAAAGGCCAAAAAAATATATGCAAAAGGGACACCAGCAAACCACTCACTGGAAAGGCCCAGTTTGCTGGGTTGACTAGAGACCGGGCAGCCCAGTGCCCAGTGCCCACGGCTCCAGCAGTGTCAAAATGGCTACTGCTGAACCAAAGGGCACCAGGATGCTATTGGCAGTGTCCGCGGGGTAAGGGAGTATGTCATAAGGATTTGGCCCTTTCTGTTGCTGTTGCTGCTGTTGTTAAGCATTTAGTTAAAAAAAGAAATCACGATTTATCTAAGACCTTGTCATGAAATCTCATAACAAATAGAAACTGTGCAAAACTCATCTGCGATCGCATATCTTGTTACAAGGGACGAATGATGTCCCAGACAGTCTTATTTGCACAACGTGTTGTATTGCCAGAAGGCTGAGCAATAAACCCGTTGCATTCCTTTGAGAAATAGACGGCCAGCCATAAAACACCATGATGGGGGTTTAGCGCAGGCAGCCACTGGGAGATAAAAAGCACAGTGGCACTAAATTTGAAGATTTGGCTCGTGGAGGGGAGCCTGTATCCGGATGGTATGTTTTGCCATCAAGACATGGACGCTCCGTTGTGGAGGGGACTCGGATGCGTTTGGCTGTTCGCTGCCGGATGAAATGAATACGCGGCCGCGAAGGGCTAGCCCTGGCTTGACTCAGTAATCCATGGAACTGGGCATGTGCGACGGCGAAGCTGGTGATGAGTTGTGGCTTGTCGTATTGTATTAATTATGGCGAAAAGAATCCCAACGTACAAATGTGTCTGATGGGCAAACTCTGCAGCTGAAGTTCTAAGAAGCAGTAGCAGAGCCAGAGGGGAAGTGCAGTAAATACTGGAGGTGCCTCAATGCACCGTGTCAGCCGCCCCTCCCATTCGCTGCCTGGAATGGCTCTGATGGCGAGAGGGAGGGGCCACTTATACAGCACGTGGTGGCATTTCAGTATTTACTGCATTCCCCCTCTTTGGCTAACCTGCTGCTAAGAAGGGGACATTTTGGGAAGTCGAGAGGAGTGGCGGTCAGAGACTCTGTTCGGTGTGTGCCCAAGATCTGACCCAAGGGCATAGCTAAAGAAGGACTGGGGGTGCAATTGCACCGGGCAACAAGTGCAAGCTTGTTGCCTTCCCCTAAAGCAACAAGCTTTTTTGGGGGGGAGGGGCAACAAGCTGAACTTGACACTAGTGGCCAAAACGGTGAAACCATTGGTATGTGTGAATCGTACCGTCATATTATATGACGATGTGGAACGTAATGCAGAACACAGTGAAACAAACCAGAGTGTAATATCTCCATTCTGTCAAACGTTATGGCCAATACACCAAGAAAATGAAAATACAGCTGTGATGTCACTTCCTGTTGTGACGTCACATCCGGGGCATCATTTTGCCCTCTGCGCCGGGCTACGCTTTCATGAGCAACGCCAGGGGTCTGACCTAGGACCCTGCTCACCCCGGGTTGCCCGACGCAGCCAGGCTTTCCCAAGCTGGTGGGAAGCAGAGATGTGGGGACTCCCCACCTTGCCCGTGGGTCAGGCCAGGAGAAGGTTTCCCAGCCTGGCGGGGGCCTGCCCCTCAATTCGGCTGCCAGAGAGATGGAAGCGGCAGGCACTGCCATCTCTGCTGAAAACAGGGACCAACGTCCACCCCTAGCCCCTCGTTCGCAGTTGGGCAGGTCCCACTGCGATGGAAAGAGAAGTCTGATTGGGCAACTGACACCTGCAACAAGAGGAGCGGAGCTGCTGCCTGCAAGGCTCTGGAGAAGCAGAGGCGGTGAGTGCTCGCAGGATCGGGCATCCGGAGGACCGTGAGGCTGGGCTTATGTAGCCCGGCTGGGAGGAAGGGGTGGAGCTAAAGGGTGAGGAGGCTCCGTATCATCCCAGGCTAGCTGCTGATGAGAGCAGTCTGGAGGAGACTGGCTAGCAGGCGGGATGCTGGCCAGCTGGTGAACCTAAGCAAGGCTGCTGGCAGGAAGGAGGACCAGTGGGTAAAGGAGACCCCTCTCCTGGCCTATTTCTGAGGCTCCTGGCACCCTTAACAGGTTGGGAGGCCGTAATCAGCAGTGTTATTCTGCCGGTACGCTGGGCGGGACATCCGGGTGATCGACAGCCCGCCCGTCGCGTTACGCAGCGTCACGCCGTTTGCGTAACCAATTACGCCGCTTGCGTACGTTACGCAAACGGCGTAACGCTGCGGAACACGACGGGCGGGCTGTCGATCACCCGGATGTCCCGCCCAGTGTTCCGGCAGCATAACACCGCTGGCCGTAATCTTCTCCCTCTCCAGCCGCTGTCTCTCGCGATCGGTGTCGGATGCCCGGGGGCACCTGCCTCTTTCCTGGCAGCAGCGCATCTCACACTGTAGCTGCTGTACGAGAGCTCCTTTGTGAAAGTGAAGTATGGCTGATTAGAGGTTTCACAGCCTGATTCTCAGCTCTTCCAAGGAGCTAAAAGAAAGCGCACGTTTTTAATGAGCACCGGCTCAGGGCTCTCCCTGTTCTTTCACTGTGATCTCCTTATGCCTTGTGCCAGCTGCTTCTGCCTCACCCATGCTCTTCCTCATCTGCAGCATGGGGAGAATGGTACTCCATTTAACTTACAGCAGTGGTTCTCAAACTTCTTAGCAGCGGGACCCACTTTTTAGAGTGACAATCTGTCAGGGACCCACCGGAAGCGATGTCGTGGCCGGAAGTGCCGTCACTGTGACGCCAGTGCTTTCCGCTTTCCTGAGAAGGCAGCAATCAGCTGGATTTCTCAGCCATTTTCCAACAGCAAAATGGATCAAAAGGGGGAAAAAAAAGCCTATTTACAACATTGACACAGGCAAAACAGCCACACAGCCCTCCCGCTTTCCAGCATCCCATCTTCCCATCTTTTCGATATGGCTGCGCTAGGTGCTTTGTGACCCACCTGAAATTGGCTCTTGACCCACTGGCGGGTCCCAACCCACAGTTTGGGAACCACTGACTTACAGGGTTGTCACACAAGCACACACAGCTCTTTGCACCTGCAAAAAGCACTCTGGTGGGAAAGATGCTAGAGAAATCATTTGAATATTATTACTGGAGCAAAAACTATGGGTCCTATGGCACAAAGACTAACCAATTTATTTCAGGAAAAAAAGCTTTCAAGAAAGCCGTCCACTTGATCAGATGCAGGAAGTAAAATCCGGGTATGGCTGTATTTACAAGTGGAAATGAAGCAAGGCTGATGAACAGTGACAATCGGTGAGAATGACTTTGTAGCCATGCTTAGTCAATTTGTGTAATGTCATAAGAAGCCCATGTTGTGATTTGGAGTCTGTGATGGTATCAAGTCTCATTATACATTCTAATTCAGCATTTTCTCAATTGTTTGACCCTTAGGGCGCAATCCTCACCTGGAGTGAGGCCGGCACAGTTAGGCCAGCAAAGTTTGGCCAGCACAAGGGACTCCGTGAAGTATGTTTAGACCACTCTTGAAGTCAGAGAGGCCAACACACAGATATGCATCAGCCTCCCTGACTTCGAGAGTGGTCCAAACGCCACTTCCTTGTATCTGGCATTCTGAGGTAAATATGAGGTAAATAAAGCAAAGTCTGGCCAGCACAAGGGACACCGTAAAGTATGTTTGGACCACTCTCAGAGTCAGAGAGGCCAGCCCACAGACATGCACCATCCTCCCTGACTCGGAGAGTGGTTCAAATGTGCTTTACAGTGTCCCTTATGCCAGCCAAACTTTGCTGGCCTAACTGTGCCAGCCTAACTCCAGATTAGGTTTGCACTCTTAATAAGTGATCCATGGTGATCCAGTTTTTCCTTGAGTCACACTGGCCCTATTCAACAAGCTCTTTCCAGCTTGATTGGGCAATCTCCATCTCTGATATCTTGGATGTCCCCATGTTTATTTTACCCACAATTCCATATCTGAAAACCTGTCTCTGAATATTACGGTGAATTGAGGAGCAACATTGGTGAGGGGGGAATATAATAAAGGCCCACATTATGGAATTAAGCTTGTTCACGGCCTTGTATGTGTCTTTCCAATTCTCAGAGTTTGGTCAGCTAATGGGAATTATCAAGGAGGATCTAAAACACTGATAACCGAGGGTGCAATCCTCACCTGGAGGATTAGGCCAGCAAAGTTTGGCCGGTACAAGGGCCACTGTAAAGTATGCTTGGACCACTCTCGGAGTCAGAGAGGCCAGCACACAGACGTGTGCCATCCTCCCTGACTCCGAGAGTGGTCCAAACATGCTTTACGGTGATCCTTGTGCCGGCCTAGCTCCAGGTGAAGATTGCGCTCTGAGACGCATTTGGCTCATCAGACAGGAACAGTATGTGCTTTGGAACAATAAGAGATGTCCTTTCCTGCTGGCCTTTGAGTGAGTCACTCTGTGAACGCATTCGAGGTTCATTCTGTCTGTATAATGTAAAAGAAAAATGAAAAACATGTTTACGTTTTCTACATCTCTGTTTGCTGTATTTTTGGCCAATTTCACCTTTCTTGGTACTGCATTAAAGGTGTGCTGCATCTAAAATATTGCTTTAATATGTGAAACAGGTAATTAGCAATCAAGCAGAGATATGCATTATATTTGTTGTGTTGTTGGTGCTTAGCAGTAAAACCAAGGAAGGGTTTTGTGGCAACTTAGACTAAGAGTGCAAATCTAACCTGGAGTTAGGCTGGCACAGTTAGGCCAGCAAAGTTTGGCTGGCACAAAGGCTACCATAAAGCACATTTGGACCACTCATGGAGTCAGGGAGGATGGTGCACATCTGTGTGCTGGCCTCTCTGACTCTGAGGGTGGTCCAAACATACTTTACGGTGTCCCTTGTGCTGGCCAGACTTTGCTTTATTTACCTCATATTTACCTCAGAATGTTACCTCAGAAATTTACCTCAGAATGCCAGATACAAGGGAGTGGCATTTGGACCACTCTCAGAGTCAGGGAGGATGGTGCACATTTCTGTGCTGGCCTCTCTGACTCCGAGGGTGGTCCAAACATACTTTACGGTGTCCCTTGTGCCAGCCAAACTTTGCTGGCCTAACTGTGCCGGTCCAACTCCAGGTGAGGATTGCGCTCTAAGGGCGCAGTCCTAACCTGTGCTGGAACAGGCAGGCCAGTCGGCCTGTGCTGTATCCAAAGCAGGTTGGGACAGCACTGGAGCCTCCATGGGGCATTTATCCCCTTACTCCATGGTGGGGGCCAGCCTCCCCAATGGGGCTGCTCAGATCTGCGCCTGCTGTTTAGCAGGCGCAAATCCAAGCACACGGTGGTGGCCCGAATTGGGGCCATATGGCTCTGGGCGAAGGGTTGGATGCAGCCTAACGGCCCCATCCAAGCTCCTCCTACCTCCCTGGTCCGCCCTGCCCACCAGAACACCCTCCTTCCCCATTCCACCCCCCGGCTCCCCCCCCCCAGTCAGAAAACCCCCAGTGCTGGCCAAACGCAGCCAGCGCAGGAGCGGCTTGCCATCGGGCCCTCTGGCGCTGCTGTGCCGACACAGCTGGCTGCCTTGGCACAGCAGTTCTTGCGCTGTCGCACACATGCACGTGCACCACAGCACTCGGCCGAAGGGAGGTTTCAATTGCCCTGCCCCACATTGGTTCTTTTGTATTCCTTTTCTACTGTCTCCAGATCATGTGGCTCTACAGTTTGTGTCTGTGGCATATATACCATGCTGAGGAGAGAGAAGCTATGGCCTCTTTTTTCTGTAGGTTGTGGTTAGGTGTTGTTGTTGTTGTTGTTGTTGTTGTTGTTGTTCCTTGCTGGCTACAGAGGCTCCAAAGAAAGCTTGGACTCCTCTGCCTTTCCAAGCCCTGCTCTTGTGCGTGAGGCTGTCTTCTTGAACCCAGGACTGGCGCATCCAGGAGGGCGATTGAGGCAGTTGCCTCAGGTAGCAGATTGACAGGGGCATCCTTCACACATCTCTGCTCACCACCTCTGCTTGCTTCACTCTTCCCGTGGGTTCAAAAAGGAAGAAGGGTATGGCGAAGAGGAGAATGATAGACTAAGCAGAGGTTCTCAAACTTCTCTCTGTTCCACCTGTTCTGTGGCAGAGGGTGATGCATCGTAAGAACATGCAACATAAAAACGTATGATTAGATATTCTCATGTTGCATGTTCTTACAAAGCGTCACCTTCTGCCACAGAACAGGTGGATCACGGCAGAGAGAGGTTTGAGAAACTCTGCTTATGTTAAGAACAGCCCTGCTCGATCAGACCAAGGGCCAATCTAGTCCAGCTTCCCGTATCTCACAGTGGCCTCAGGGAGCACTCAAGACAACAAGACGCTTGTCTCTCGCTGCTGCCGCCCTGTATCTGGCATTCTGAGGTAGCCCATTGACCCTCATAAGAACATAAGAATGTGTTTCCTGTGTTGGGTATAGTGAATAAGAAATAAAACCTATTTACAACGCAAGCAAAACAACCACACCTTTTTTACCACTCCCCCTTTCCAGCATCCCATCTTCCCTAATTTTCAATATGGCTGCCCTGGGTGCCCCACGGCCCACCCAAAATTGGCTTGCGACCCACTGGTGGGTCCCGACCCACCATTTGGGAACCACTGATATAGTGCGTTATCTTGGATGACGAACCACTGGGTCTGCGTTGTGAATCCGTATCTGGAAGTGCCACATTAATCTGTGAATTCCCCTTTGAGGCGCACACTGACAGATAACATGGCTACATTCCTCTGTGAATAAGACGTGTGCCGTTTTTCCACTGTGTACTGATGGGAATCGACTGCTGTGCTCTCCATGACGTGACTGGAGGAAAAATCCATTTTGCTTTACATAGTGTTTCTTCTGTCATGGATGACTGTATTCTGCCCGTTATCAATTGACCTGTTAACATCCCACAGCTGCTCCCTACCTATCAGTCATTTGATGATAAGTTGCTGAGGTAACTTTTTTTTAAAATACTGAATCATCTGAAACTGGATGCTGGATGCAATTTCATGACAAAGGGTGAGGGGAAAAAGCCCTATTTGAAATTTAGAAAGTCCCAACTACTGATAGCAATGAGGATTTCTAGACCTGGAACTGGGAACTCAAAAGAGGCAAGTTAGATTTCTGGTTCGTTTAGTGCTGAGTATAAAAATTAGAAATGGGGGGTTAATTCTGAGGTAGTGTCTGTATATATTATTGCTGGGTTCGCTTCGATGAATGAATAGTATTATTTTAACCCATGTTACATTTGTATAATTTTTAAATTCTATGTATATATAATTTTCTAAAAGCCTTCTTTGTATTAATGTTTCTTTGGGGAGGGGGGGTGAGGAAACCCTGTGGTAATTTTGTTAATTTTGGTTAAGTATGCATTTTTGCCACTGAGGAAATAAATGTTTTGTATGTTTAAGAGATCCGATTGCTGACATGATCCTCATATTATCTTGCTTTGTAGATTATTATTATTATTATTATTATTATTATTATTAATAGTAGTAGTAGTAGTAGTAGTAGTAGTAGTAGTAGTAGTAGTAGTA
>JAJKFI010000083.1:1480385-1490790 GCA_029204185.1 Lerista edwardsae
ATAATAATAATAATAATAATAATAATAATAATAATAATAATAATAATGCTAATAGTTATATACTGCCTTTCCTTGGCCGTTAGATTGCTCCTCTGGCTTTAATTCAAGGCAGTTTACATAGGCAGGCTTTATTCCTCTAAATCCGCAAGGGGTTTTTACAAATTACAAAGAAGTTCTGTCTTTCAAGAACTACAACATACAGATGGAACTTTTGTGGTTTAGTCTTCCTTTCTGGCCTTCCTGCTGGCTGATACACAGCTTCTCTGCTCCCACCAAAGAAACAGCTGGCCCAGCACAACCCCCCTCTCACGGGCAGCTGGAGACAGCTCAGCTCTTACCAGTCGCAATTCTCAAGGTCTGCCGCTCATGGAGACTTCCAGTGTTCTCGAACTGGCGACCTTCAGATCTTATCTTCAGGCACACGGAGGCTTTAACCCTCTCGACTAAATCTCCTGCCGAAGATAAACGGCTTCTCTGCTCCCACCAAAGAAACAGCTGGCCCAGCACAACTCCCCTCTCACAGGAAGCTGGAGACAGCTCTTACCAGTCGCAATTCTCAAGGTCTGCCGCTCACGGAGACTTCTGGTGTTGTCGAACTGGCGAACTTCGGATCTCGTCTTCGGGCAAACGGTGGCTTTAACCCTCTCGACTAAACCTCCTGCCCAGCAGAAAAAAGTTTCTATGAAGCCTGGCAGTAGTGAAAGCTGTTTAGCACAGTTGCTAAAAGCCTGAGCAGGGCTGGAGCGCAAAATCCTCGTACCTGAAGGGGTACCCCAGACGGCCCCCACTTTACACGGTGGTGCTCAGGTCCTGTTTTCCCACCATGCTCCAGCACCTCCCCAACCTGGGGTTGTCCGCCTGCAGAGCATGCCCTCAGCCACCGCGCTGCTCCCCTTTCCAAAGTCCAGCAGGACTGATCTTCAATAAGAACATAAGAACATAAGAAGAGCCCCGCTGGATCAGGCCAAAGGCCCATCTAGTCCAGCTTCCTGTATCTCACAGCGGCCCACCAGGTGCCCCAGGGAGGCATGAGACAACAAGATGCTTGCATCCTGTTGCCACTCCCTTGCACCCGGTAACAGTAGCCCTCCACCTTTGTAAGGAGGTTGCACAATCCATCATTGCCTATAGCCCACGATGGACCTTTCCTCCAGAAATCCGTCCAATCCCCTCTTAAAGGCATCAAGACCAGATGCCATCACCACCTCCTGTGGCAAGGAGTTCCACAGATTAACTACCCGGTGGGTAAAAAAGTACTTCCTTTTATCTGTTTTAACTCTCCCAACCCTCAGCTTTAGTGGATGCCCCCTGGTTCTGGTGTTTTGAGAGAGGGAAAAGAACATCCCTCTATTGACTTTATCCCTTCCATGCATGATTTTGTATGTCTCAATCATGTCCCCCCTCAGGCGCCTTTTTTCTAGGCTGAAGAGCCCCAAACGCTGCAGTCTTTCTTCATAAGGGAGGTGCCCCAGCCCCGTAATCATTTTTGTCGCTCTCTTCTGCACCTTTTCCAACTCCACTATGTCCTTTTTGAGATGCGGCGACCAGTGCCAAAACAGTGCCAATCCAAACAGTGCCGACAGCATCCACTAAGGTGAAGCAAAGAGTCAGAAACTTTTTAAACGCAAGCACTCCTGATAGGTTAATTGTGTTGGAGATACAGATGAATACCACCGTTCATTGAGCTATAACGTTGCTTTTCCCCAATCAGTAATTAATGGGGTTTAATTTTGGTTGAGAACTGTGCTGACAAACAGTATCTGGTGTGCACTTGAAACCCAGCTGACGTTCCCCCCTCTCTCTGATTCAGCAAATCTTTCTTTATTAACAGATGCAGTATATTAGAACTGAAGAGTGCCAGTGATATGAAATTGCCTTCTACTGAGGCAGCCGGAGGACCCGATCCTAAACTTCCTAGTGTGGACAGTACAGACATACCGCTGGTGTTGTAAAAGTGCCATATGGCACTTCCAGCACCTTACCACTTGATGCTGGCCTGTGCCCGCTGCCTAGAGGTTGCGATGCAGCAACAGCGGCCGGTAAGTGCAGGGGCCAGGGGTGTAGCTGGAGGAGTGCAGGGGGGTGCAATTGCACCGGGCAACAAGCTTTCGGGGCGCAACAAGCTGAGCTGGTCATTAGTGGCCAAAATGGTGAACACCTTGGTGAGTACGAATAATGCCGTCGCGTTATATATCGTTAGGAAGGGAATTTCATGCAGAATGCCACGAAACAAACCAGCGTGTAATATCTTTACTCTATCCAACGTAACGGCCCCAAAACCAGAGAGGACAAAAAAAAAATACAAAGGTGATGTCACTTCCTGTTGTGACGTCACTTGTGGGGCAATATTTTGCCCTCTGCACTGGGCTACGCTTTTGTTAGCTACGCCCCTGGTGGGCCACCAGTGTTGCGCCAACTCTGGGGAGGGCCAGAGGGCACTACTGGGCGGGGGAAGGACGCAGCAGGGGTAAACTAGCAGTGGTCTTCGCTGCTGGATTCCGATCTCCAGCCGGCAAGATAGCTGGCGCAGACGTGAGGAGACACACTGGGTGCCCTGCAAAGATCAGATCAGCTCATCCGTGAGGCCACCAATTCACCCCACGTACAGCATATTGTAGTCGTGCAGGCAGGCTGTGACAAAAAAACAACAGTGTCCAAGTTTATTTTCAGGTTTGTTTTCTCAGGGAAGGGCTACAGCTGGCACACCAGCTGAAGCTACTCAGATGTGCAGTTAGCAAGTGGGAAAACGCATCCGACATTTGTAAGTGTATCAGTGCTATGCCAGCGGAGGGGAACCTGGGGAGAAGACCCTGGCCGCAGTGCCAGCAGCAGATGCATCAGGTTATTATCGTGGAGTGTGACATGGGGACGTTTTGTTCCGTTTTGCCAGGGGTAGAGCTCTCCTGCCAGCGGCTGTGAGTCTCACTGGGCCATGCCATCAACCAGCTTCAGTGAAAGTATTTTGCGTTGACTAGCAGATTGGGAGCACATTCCCACTGGAGCACTGGAGTTAGGCCGGCCCAAGTTAGGCCAGCAAAATTTGGCCGGCACAAGGCATTCTGAGGTAAATTTCTGAGGTAAAATTCTGAGGTAAATATGAGGTAAATAAAAGAAAGTCTGGCCAGCACAAGGGACACTGTAAAGCGCATTTGGACCACTCTCGGAGTCTGAGAGGCCAACACACAGATTAGCGCCATCCTCCCTGACTCCGTGGTCCAAATGTGCTTTATGGTGGCCCTTGTGCCGGCCAAACTTTGCTGGCCTAACTGTGCCAGCCATCATTATTACTATGTAATAATGCATAATAGTGTATTATTATACAGTTGTTTATTATTATTATTATTATACTGAATTATTATTATACTGTAAACATCTGTAATTTAAAAAAAAATACTTTTAAAAATGTTTTTGAAGACTGATTCAGAGAAGGCAACCAACTCACAGCAGAGAGGAATCAACAGGTGCATCTCATTTGTGAAGATCTTGGTGACTGGTTAATCACCTAGCAACTACCAAGGAGAAAATTCATGCACAAGGCAAAAATGTGCTCAGCTTCAAGCTTTTTAAACACAGCAACAAGAGGGTAATTTTGTTTTCACTTCCACCATCATTGGACCACAGGCTGGCAATGCAAGGAGGCTCTGGAGAGGGCTGGCTTCCTTTTTCTGCTCACCCGTTCCAAGGAATCGTGCCCTGGCAGAATTTTGCATCCTAGGAAATCACAATTTGATTGATTGGGGGGAAAAAAGCACCTCTTATCGGTTGATCTGTTTTTCTAGCAGTTCCTGGCTTTGAAATTCAGAAACTCTGAGCAGGGGCTTGGTTAATGAAAGTGTAGCCCAGTGCAGAGGGCAAAATGTTCCCCTGGAAGTGACATCACAACAGGAAGTGATGTCACAGTTGTATTTTCGTTTTCTCAGTTTTTTTGGCCATAACATTTGATAGAATAAAGATATTACACTCTGGTTTGTTTCATTGCATTCTGCATTAAAGTACCTTTCCAATGATATTTAACATGATGGAATTATTCATACATACATACCAAGGTTTTCACCATTTTGGCCGCTCAGCTTGTTAACCCCCCCCCCCAGCTTGTTGCCCAGTGCAATTGCACTCCCCTGCACTGCTTTAGCTACGCCCCTGAAAATGGTGGCAGTGCATGTATTCTCCCTCCCTCCCCCTCAACCCCCCCCTTTGTTCTGAGTGGTCCTATTTTGGCTACAATCCTATTGGCATAGGAATGGCGACTTTAGAAATGGGCAGAAAGATAATCATAGGAGTAAAATGTTGAGTGTGTGGATGTACACAACATCCCAAGGTATGCAACATTTTGCAAAGGTGAGCAGGGAGGGCACCCGCAATTTTGTGCAGGACTTGGGTTGTTGTTTTGCGTGGCAAGCTGCACTGCTGAAATGGTGGCCCCAGCATAAATCCCATTTTCTCCAGCACAATGATGTGCTGGAGATTGCATTTCTACCAATGTTCCTCTCACACACCATTGGTAGAAAATGGTGTGATAGGGAGGGGTAAAAGAGAGCTGTTCTTTTTGGCATCTAGGACTTCCTATCCTAGCAAGTGCCTATCCTAGGCAGATGGGCAGATTGGCATGACTAATGCCAGCTCATGGCTCGCCTACCCAAGTACCCTCCTTGGGGCACCTGGTGGGCCGCTGTGAGATACAGGAAGCTGGACCAGATGGGCTTTTGGCCTGATCCAGCAGGGCTCTTCTTATGTTCTTATGTATCCATGGATTTCCTCCTCAGGAGACCTTACCAGGGGTCACTAAACTCTGGCCCACTGGTCGGATCCGGTATGCACCCTATCCTTCCCCCAGGTGACTGGCTTCTGCCGTTCTGCCCTAGACACACAAGTATTCAGTAGGTTTCATGATTTACACTTGTGTTTAATACAGTTAGACTCCAACTGCAGTCTAGTGTCTTCCTTGGGAATGGTGCAAGGGTTATAGGCTACCTTAGAGTGCCAGATGCAGGGGAGTGGCAGCGAGATGCAGGTATCTAGTTTGCTCCCTAAGGCACCTAGTGGGCCACTGTGAGATACAGGAAATTGGATTAGATGGGCCTTTGGCCTGATCCAGCGAGTCTTTTCTTATGTTCTAAAGGACTAGGTTGGGCTGCAAGTTATTACCTCCCCACAGACAGGATAGCAAATTCTGTTTTATTTATCTCATATTTACCTCAGAGTTTTACCTCAGAATACCAGGTACAAGGGAGTGACAACAGGATACAGGCCTCTTCTTGTCTTGTGTGCTCCCTGAGGCATCTGGTGGGCCACTGTGAGATCCAGGAAGCTGGACTGGATGGCCCTTGGCCTGATCCAGCAGGGCTCTTCTTATGCTCTTATGTTCTTCTTAACTTCTACAGACTCCCAGAAGCGAAGAAGCAATGAGTTCCTTTCCGCACTCAATCAAAGACTCGGGGAAGCTGAGGGCTTATTATTAAGCGGTTATTGGATGGATGCACTGCCGGAGTTGAGATGAAGATGAAGGTATCCAATTTTGTATTTACAGCTTCTGATTGCTGTGTGCCAATATATCAGTATCATTCATCATGCTAGCTCCAGAAAATAGGGAAAGGGGAATTTCCTGAGTTTAATAGCTGACAAATGCATTAAGATGGCTATAACTTCTCTGGGACATTTCAAACACATCAAGCGTAACTTGGTCATATATCAGACATCCACACTCCCCAGGTGCCTCCACGCTAGTGCCTCTCATCTTTTATAAATTGCATCCCCTTCCCGCTCACCCAACCATCTTCTTTAGGAAGGAACATTAGAATATAAGATGAGCCCTACTGGATCAGGCCAAAGGCCCATCTAGTCCAGCTTCCTGTATCTCACAGTGGCCCACCAGGGAGCACACGAGACAACAAGATGCCTGCATCCCATTGCCATTCCCTAGTATCTGGCTTTCTGAGGTAAAATTCTGAGATAAATATGAGGTAAATAAACAGACGTTGCTATCCTGTCTGTGAGGAGGGAGCTATAATAACTTGTAACCCAACCTGGGCCTTAAGAACATAAGAAAAGCCTCCCTAGATCAGGCCAAGGGCCCACCTAGTCCAGCTGCCTGTATCTCACAGTAGCCCGCTAGGTACACATGAGACAACAAGATGCTTGCATCCTGTTGCCACTCCCTTGAACTTGGCATTCTGAGGTAGCCTGCTACTAATGTAAGGAGCCTACAGCCCACAATGGACGTTTCCTCCAGAAATCTATCCCATCCCTTTTTAAAGGTACTTAGGCCCGATGCCATCCCCACCTCCTGTGGCAAGGAGTTCCACAGATTAATTACCCGCTGGGCAAAAAAGTATTTCCTTTTATCCGTTCTAACTCTCCCAACACTCAATTTGAGTGGCTGTCCCCTGGTTGTGGTGTTATGAGAGAGGGAAAAACATCCTTCTATCCACTCTATCCATCCCGTGCATATTTTTGAATGTTTCAATTCTGTCCTGCCTCAGGCACCTTTTTTCTAGACTGAAGAGCCCCAGTCTTTCTTCGTAAGGGAAGTGCCCCAGCCCAGTAATCATTTTCGTTGCTCTCTTCTGCACTTTTTCTAATGCCTAACAAGGATGATGTTAAACTTCTCTGCTAGCATTTTCTGGGTTGTGGTTCTGTAAAAGCACCGATTGAGATTTTGACAGAGAGGCCACAATGCCCAACCTTGACACCAAGTGACTAAACAAGGGTTGCTAACGAATCAATACTACTGCCATAAGAGGGGTCTTTCCACAAAATGTCACTGCGATGAACATTATTCTTATCTAGGGACATGTCGCACTAGACTCAATGCGGCTTTGGTCAGAGTGCAATCCTAATCTGGAGTTAGGCCGGCACAGTTAGGCCAGCAAAGTTTGGCTGGCACAAGGGACACTGTAAAGCACATTTGGACCACTCTCAGTCAGAGGCCAGCACACAGAGGTGCAGCATCCTCCCTGACTCTGAGAGTGATCCAAGCATGCTTTACGGTGTCCCTTCTGTGCCTTCATTAAGAGTCGCGGGGGCTTCCATTCGTAGAGGGGTTAGGAAAGCATCTCAGAGGCCTTTTACTTGGAAAGCAAGGCAGGGGAGGCAAATTTGAAGCCCATAAAGCAGACAAGTGCTGTGTAATGTTCCCTGAGAAAAAGCTAGTGGGGGGGGGGAGAAGCTTACAGGAAATGATGCTGGAGACAGTGGAAGCATCACACCCCAAAAATGTATTAATTGGGTTGCAGTGACCCTGGCAACTACTCCTGCCCTGCCCTGCTGCTCCAACTTAAGGTGGGTGTCAAATTAGCTATGACACTAACAATGCATGTTTGTTTGGAAGTAAGTCTTATTGTGTTCATTGAGACTTAGGGCGCAATCCTAATCCTAACAGTTAGGCCAGCAAAGTTAGGCCGGCACAAGGGACACCCTAAAGCACATTTGGACCACTCTCAGAGAGTCCAGCACACAGAAGTGCGCCATCCTCCCTGACTCTGAGAGTGGTCCAAACACACTTTACAGTGGCCCTTGTGCCGGCCAAACTTTGCCGGCCTAACTCCAGGTCAGGATTGCGTTCTTAATCAGAGCTTGTTCCTCGGAACCAGCGGTGGGAGAGATTGTGAGAAGGCGCAGGAATTTCGCACAGCTTGACTGTGTGGGGAGAGACGGCACAAGATTTTCAGCGCACAATTCAATGTTGTGCTAATTTTGCCAAAGCGTTAGTGAAAACAGCAGCTTTGATAAGAGCTGTGAATGTGGTGGAGTGTAGCGTCTCTGTAAAGCTAACTGCATACCTTAAAGGCCGTTCGGATTTCAATCTTAACAGCCTCTTCAGATGGTCACAAGTCATGTTGTTTATTACCTCAGATGAGATCATTTGTCTTCAGCCTACAGTTGTCTGCTCTTGTAGAAAACCGAGACTCTTCTCAAAGTACTTTGGGGCTGGTTCTTGGCAGTATGAATGCCGGAAATGATTTTAGCTTGGAGATGAATAACTTGGAAACGAGGTGGATGTTTTCAGGTAACGTACAGGCACCGCATACAGATTATTGCAGATTCAATCCCTGGTAGGGTTGGGAGAGAACGACCCACAGGTGTTCCTCAACCTGTGGGTCGGGACCCCAAGGGGGTTGCAAACAGTGATGTCATGCAGGGGGAATACGGGGGAACTCAGTTCCACTAGTTAAAATTAGGGCTGATTCCGCCCACTTCACTCTCCCTCCCCCCCTCCCAATTCCTCTGCAAAGAGCTTTTCTTCTTGGTTGGCCGGCACTCAGAGGGATAAAGGGAGCGACTCCGGATTCCTAGGGGGGCGAAGGCAGTGATGTCATTCAGGGGGAACGGACTAGAACGGGCGTTCCAGATCCTAACAGGCTGGTTCCGGGTTCCCGACAAGTGCCAATCAAAAGTGAGTTCCTGTTCCTAAATCATTTGAATGACACCACTGGTCGCAAAGCTTCATTTTGGGGGGATCATGGCAAACTTTCAAAGGCTGTGCAAGAGAGGGCTTAGATCCTATCCAGTCATGGTACTGATTTTCAAAACTGAGTTCTTGATACAACCCTGCACAACCTTTTCCCGCTGTCTTGCCCCAAAGCTCCCAAGACTGGCCTTGCTTCAGGCCACTACCTCGCAGGGTTGTTGTGAAGACACAAGAGGCAGGGGAAATGGGGCAGGCAGGCAGGGGCGGATCAGGTCCCAAGAAAGGGCCGCAGGATCAGTGGGTGGATCCCAGTGTCATAGTTCAGTTATTTGCTTATTTATTTATTGGGATGGTGGCACAAAAAAAGGTTGAAAACTTCTTTTTTTTCCCCTCACACGAGGGACTAGTCAATCTTTTTTCCTGAGAGATGGAAAAGCAACGTTTCCCTGAAGCAATGGGGGTAGCGAAAATCACTCCTTTGAGGGCACAATCCTAACCTGCTAGGCCGTTTTTTCTTGCTAGGATTGGGGTAAGTGCCCAAATTTTGTCTCCCGCACTGTGGCGTATTTCTCGTTCACTTTTCCAAGCCAGGAAATCTGGAATCAAAAGGAACCGCGTTTCGTGATCTCAGCTTTACCTGTCCGTCCTACACACACTGCATGGCTCCTTTTGTGGAATTGGCCTTCTGGGAACAAATAAATTTTCGCCTTATCTCTGAACACCTCTCTTAGCGTGGCGTGGCCTAACTGGCACCTTCCATGCTCCATCATCGCTGGCCTTAATGTTAGCTATCTATCCGCCAGCTTGGTCCTTACCAGCCTATCGATCGAGAAAGGACTTAGAGGAGTCAGAGAGTGACAGTATATATACTTATTAGCCTCAAGAGCGAGACAGAAATCCAAGAAAGGAACCGTCAGAATACCACTCAGCTGCTAAACCTGACAGGCTTATCGGTAACTACATCATTCACATGAAAACGGCAAATGGTGCCCCAGACGCTAGAGAAACAAAATAATGACCCTCTGTGCCACGAGAAATACAATCTCTGGCAATGCAAATCATTTGCTCTCTGTAATTATCCACTGCAAATATTTATGAGAGGTACTCCCCAGGTATTGTATGATAACTCAAGATTTGGACAATACTCAATATTTTGCATTAACATACGACCCTTCCCCAGGCAGTATTACAGGTCAATATTTGGTGTGTTGCTATGTAAGCATTTGATACTTGGCGTGCAATGGTATTTAGTACTTTACATCATATATAGTCATGCCCCAATGTCCACTGGGGTTCCATTCCCCCACCCCCACCCCGTGGGTACTTGAAACCGTGGATACTGGGGAAACCTTTTGAAAGATAGGGGAACATCAGTGGTTTTGCTGCCACAGGGTAAAAAAAAGAGATTTGTTTAATGTTAATTTGTCCCTCATCACCCCTGCGCAGTGTCTTTTCTAGTGGCTGTTGCTGGTGGTGTTCTGCATTTTTTAGATTGTGAGCCCTTTGAGACAGGGAGCCAGTTAACTTAATTATTACTATTTGCCTGTAAACTGCTTTAAGAACATAAGAAGAGCCCCACTGGATCAGGCCAAAGGCCCATCTAGTCCAGCTTCCTGTATCTCACAGTGGCCCACCAGGAGTTCAGTAGACAACAAGATGCTTGCATCCTGTTGCCACTCCCTTGCACCTGGCATTCTGAAGTAGCCTACTATTAATGTAAGGAGGTTGCCCAACCCATCATGGCCTGTAGCCCACAATGGACTTTTCCTCCAGAAATCCATCCAGTCCCCTTTTAAAGACATCTAAGCCAGATACCATCACCACCTCCTATGGCAAGGAGTTCCATAGCTTAATTAAAGGTAAAGGTTTCCCCACGACAGAATGGTCTAGTCGTGACCAACTGTAGGGGGCGGTGCTCCTCTCCGTTTCAAAGCCTTAGTCCAGTTCCTTACCAGCGCACTTACCATATCAAATCAAAAGAATTCAAACGAAAGCCCT
>JAJKFI010000083.1:1490800-1506152 GCA_029204185.1 Lerista edwardsae
GGGAGGCACGTCAGTTGTGGGATTGTGTCAAAACTGTGGACTAAACCGAATGATGGTTTTTCCCATGGTGGTGGTCTGTTATGCAAGGGTAATCTCTTTTTTGCACGCTAGAAATGTGGAGCAAAAAGGTATTGGTGCATAGGTATAAAACTGCCGATTTCAAAATTGATTATGTTTCTGGGCCCCCAGAAGGCTCTAGGTCTGTGCTCCAGCGTCGCTCTCGAGAGATTCCCTCAACATGATGTTGTTTTCCATGTTTTTGTTTCTTACATCTGGCTGAAGAACAAATTATCTGCCCAGTATTTTTTTCTTTGCTGTGACGCTCATAGAGAACGAAAGCCAAGGTGTGAGATAGGTAGCCGCTGAGGGCACAATCTTGGACTTGGGCCAGCACAGTTAGGCCAGCAAAGTTTGGCTGGCACAAGGGCCACTGTAAAGCACTTTTGGACCACTCTCGGAGTCAGAGGGATGGCGCACGTCTGTGTGCTGGCCTCACTGACTCCGAGAGTGGTCCTAACATACCTTATGGCAGTGTTATTCAAACTGTGGGACAGGGCCCACTTGGTGGACCGTGACTTGATGTCAGGTGGGCCGCAGAAAGCTGGAAGCATCCATCTTTGAAACTGACGACCTTACTCTTGTTATATCCCTTTTGTGAGTGTTACCAATTTGAATATTCAAGTGACTCTTTTCTTTTAAAAAATCATTTCTGGTTCTGTGGTTTTACATCATATTTTGTCCCAATTTTGCTTTCTGTCAGGGGTGTTTCATGGTTGTGCAACTGCTCCAGTCCAAGAATGCCAACTTGCATATCAGGAGTGTCATTTTATTATGCTACAGTGACAGCACTTCCTGCTTGATGATGTCACTTCCTGCCAGGGCATCACTTCTGGTCAGTCCTGACACAAGTGTCATTCTAAAAAGTGGGTTCCGGTCTAAAAGGTTTGAATACCATTCAAACCTTTGGTCTTCAACAGCTTGGTCTTTCAAACAGGACCCACAGTTTGAATAACGCTGCTTTAGATGAATGAACAAAAAAATAGGAGATGGTACTTTAGCCCTGACATTTTGGGCCTGTGAAATCACACCCGTATTTTTGGAGTTATATATGGAAAAGGCTACAAATAAGGCATAGTCCCTTGCCTCTCATTACGTAACTTTTCGCGCTGCAGATAGTACATCTCTTTATTGTATTTAATTACAGCTCTGAATCATATTTTACACTCCCCTAGAAATGGCGTTGCCACAGGGGGCCTTCTCTCACCACCTCCTTTGTTCTTATACTTTAGGAATATAATTTAAGTATATAGATTTTTGTGTGTGTGTTTTTTTACAAGACCAATGAAATATGTGTACAGTGTGGGTGGCTTTAAACTCTTTCTGCCTACATCCATGAGAGAACCTTTGAGATACTTACTGACTCTTATTGACTCAATAAGTATATAAAAGGGGTCTCTCTCTCTGTCTCTCTCTCTCCCCCCCAGTACTAGAATTGAAACTTTAGCTTTGGGACTCTCCCCCCCCCCAAAAAAAAACCCCCCTCTTTTTCCCACAAGAGGGACTAGTGAGTCTTTTTCCCTGAGTGAGCTTAAGTGGGAAAGGAACATCTTTGAGCAGCTATGCATGTGGGAAAAATAGCTCATTTATTAACGCAATCCTAACCTGGAGTTAGGCCACCACAGTTAGGCCAGCAAAGTTTGGCTGGCACAAGGGACACCGTAAAGTATGTTTGGACCGTTCTCTGAGTCAGAGAGGCCAACACAGATATGTGCGCCATCCTCCCTGACTCCGAGAGCGGTCCAAACGCGCTTTACGGTGGTCCTTGTGCTGGCCAAATTTTGCTGGCTTAGCTTATGCCGGCCTAACTCCAGTTTAGGATTGCGCTCTTAAATAAATACTTAAACTCTATTAAATAAATACCGGGATGCCCTGGTACATTAAACCAATCTCTTTTAATACCTCATTGCAGCAAAACCACTGATGTTCCCCCTATCTTTAGGAAGGCATCCCCATTCTCCATGCTTTCAGGCATCTACGGGGCATGTCCATAAATAGAGTGAAAGTGGGGGTTACACCAACCCCAGAGATGTCCCTGCATTTAGGCTGTGTGTATGAAAATTGTAACTTAGTTTGTATGGTCTGATCCAGGAGGAGGTCCATCTGCAGGGGTGATGAGATGAGCTCTTGTGCCGGGCAAGGCAAACCCTAGTGATGGCTCTGCTTCTATGATGCATGCATTTTTGTTCCAGGGTACTGGACCCAACCCCCGGCCCTCCCTTAACAATCAATAGGAAAGAATTGAAGCCCAGGGGGCGGGCTTAGCGGCCACGTTGTTAAGTACAAAACATTGCTCATTCCAAGCATTTCAAATGGGTTTTCGCATGATGTTTAGGACTGCATCGTTTACTCCTGAAGTAAAAACTTACCAAAATAACAACGTGTGATCGTGGAGAAACATCAGTGGTAACCTAATTATGATTCAATATGCAATTCCAAGGTTTAATTCCGCGTAATTATATTACTGAACACACCGGACGAAATGCCACTTGCTGTCTATTTAAACTCGGATTGCACTGCTTTGACAGACTTATTTTTTGAAATCTACACAACCAAAAATAAAGTGTGAACGGGAAGGAAAGAAAAAAAAGGGAAGGAAAGAAAAAAAGGGGAGGGTGGGCAAAAAAAATTAGATAAATATGTAGGAAAATTACATTAAAATCTCTTCATGACACAAGTAGTTGTCAATATGAGAGGAATTCTTTTTTACTTCTTTTTTACTTCTAGGCTACTAGCCTTTACTTTATTCTTTTTTACTTCTAGGCTATTAAGAGTATTTTTTTAAACTTCTACACTCACCCCCCCCCCATAAAATTAACTTTCACACGTGCGCCGTGCGAGCGAGAGAGCCCCTCCGGCGGCAGTCCTCGTCGTTCGCGGCCAAGGAGGTTCGCGGCGATTATCTGAGTCAGCCATATTGTTCGGTCCAGGTCCATGGCTTCAAGAATGTGACGTCATGGCTTCTCCAGCCATCTAAGCTCCTTGACTGGACCCCTCGAGGGGTGCACAAAGACATGGGGTCTCTCAGTTCCAGCGCTGGCTTCGTGTTACGCCGACTGTGCCCTTGGAAAGCGGCCAGGACGATTCTGTTCCCCCTTTTCTCAAAATAGAAACTTCCCCCATTTGCTCCGACAGTTTTTCTGCCCAGCACAGCGCCCTCTGATATCTCCAAACACCAAACATTTCCGTGTCTATTATTGATGAAACCCTAACGATCCTGCTGTCTCGCAAGCCACGAGTAAAAATGCATCTCATCAGGGTAGTCTGGGAAAAGGTGGCCTGTGACTGCTGTTGTGCTCCCTGATTCATAATGGATGAATTATCCTCCCACACTCCTCAAGGGCAACAGAGTATAATATTGCGCTGGCTGCATTTTAAACAAAATATTTAGGTTATGCTTTTTTAAGTGCCTCTCCGGTGTGCTCTCACCACAGCGCTCTGCTCTGTTTGTCGTCCTCTGTTTATGCGGCATGCAGGCCCTCCTGTTCCCTGGTGGGACATAGGAAGTGTTGTAAGGAAAACAACACTACAAGTTAATAATAATAATAATAATAATAATAATAATAATAATAATAATACTTGGATTTATATACCGCCTTTCTTAGGTCACCAGATTTCTCTAATGACTATAACTCAAGGCGGTTTACATGGGCAGACTTTATTCAGAAACCTGAAGGTTTTTACAATTTATACAGAAATGTTCTATCTTTCAAGAACTACACACATACAGACGGATCTTTCTGGATTTAGTCTAGTCCTTCTTTCTGGCCACCCGTTTGTCTTCCTGCTGGCTGATAAACGGCTTCCCTGCTCCCACCAGAGAAGCGGCTGAACTTCAGCACAACTCCCCCTCACACAAGGCAGCCAAAGCTCAGCTGTTAATCAGTCGCAATTAACGAGGTCTGCTGCTCACAGAGACTTCCGGCTGTCCCGAACTGGCGACCTTCAGATCTTCAGCTCTTATCTTCAGGCAAACGGAGGCATTAACCCTCTTGACTAAGCATTGATGAGCATCAAGCACAAAGTAACGCAGTGCCAACCCACAAGCTTCTGAGTCCCACAGGACTCTTGGTTTGGCAGAACTAGTAAGCCAAAGCAGGGCCAGTCTTAAGCCGATGTGACCAATGTTGTCACATTGGCCCCCGCACCAACACAGCAAGTATGTCGCTTGTAAATATACAGGCTGCAAATCAGTATGGCAAGCACAGGAGCTTTGCCTCTGGCCCTCCCACCTGATCCTACCTGTCAGGACTGGCTCCGGGAGTGGTGTTGCCCAATGTGGGGCATTCCCATGGGACCCCCTCCTCCATGCAGGGCCCCCCAGTCACCCAGAAAACACTTTTGGGGCCACGCACGGCACCAGGAAATGGTTGGTGGTGACATGATTACATGTGCTGGGACTCAGAGAGTGGTCCAAACGTGGCTCTTGTGCTGGCCAAACTTTGCTGGCCTAATTGTGCCGGCCTAACTACAGGTTATGGGACATGGTGGTGCAGCAGGTAAAACTGCTGCTGCTGGGCTTTCTGACCAGAAGGTTGGGAGTTCAAGACTGCGCAACGGAGTGAGCTCCCGTTGCTTGTCCCAGCTCCTGCCAGCCTAGCAGTTCGAAAGCACCTAAATGCAAGTAGATAAATAGGGACCACTTCGGTGGGAAGGTAACAGCGTTCTGTGCGCTACGGCGTATAGTCATGCCGGGCACACGACCACGGAAGCTTGTCCTCGGACAAAATGCCAGCTCTACAGGCTTTGAAATGGAGATGAGCATCACCCCCTACAGTCGGTCACGACCAGACCATTTGGTCATGGGGAAACCTTTACCTAACTTTTAGGGAAACCTAACTACAGATTAGAATTGCGTCCTAAATTGTTCAAGTTCTTCGGCACTTGCAATTTTGAGGAAAACTTGGTGATGGTGCAGAACAGACTTTAAAAGTTTCTGCTTTTGTGCACAAAGATGTTTTGAAGATTTTCAAGCACAGTGAACAATTGCTGAGGGACAGAAAAATGTGCAGTACCAGAGATTGCCGCTCCCCCCCCCAGGAGCCTGCAATTCCTATGGGATGCTGTTCCAAAATTTGTGGACCAGCTTTCTGATCCTTGTACAATGGTACAATACGCGAGGACTCTAATTGCATCTAACTAGTCACATTGCATCTAACTAGTGTCACCGAAGCAATGAATATGAAATTGGGCCAACTCCGGAAGCTAGTGGAGGACAGGGAGGCCTGGCGTGCTGTGGTCCATGGGGTCGCGAAGAGTCGGACACGACTTAGCGACTGAACAACAACAAGTCACATGCAAAGACATTGGGATACACGTCGAAGTCCCTATGGAAGGAGACTTCCTGGCATTTCAGTGAGTCCCTCCTGTGTCTTGGGGTGGGCTCAGGTGTGCTTTGAGATGCAGAAAAGGAAAAGGGCTACAGCAGCAAAAACAGAAGGCTCATGCTGGTTTCAGGTGTAGAATTGATGACAAAAAGAGGTTCATGGCCTGATGCATTTAGATCAGTGGTTCTCAAACGTTTTAGCACCAGGACCCACTTTTTAGAATGTCCAGGACCCACCGGAAGTGATGTCATGGCCTGAAGTGCTGGCCTTGTGACACCAGAGCCTGCTGCTTTCTCAAACTAGAGATCTAGATTGTCTAGATCTAGTGGTTTTAGGATCGGGACCCATTTTTTAGAATGGCAATCTGTCTGGGACCCTCCAGAAGTGATGTCAAGGCCGGAAGTGCCGTCATTGTGATGCCAGAGCCTGCTGCTTTCCTGAGAACGCAGCAATAAGTTGGGTTATTTCTCAGCCATTTTCCAACAGCAAAGTGAATTGGAAAGAAAAAAGCCTATTTACAACCTTGACGCAAGCAAAACAAAACACACAACCTGCCCCCTTTCCGGTGTCCCATCTTCCCATATTTTCAGCGACAAGGTGGTTCTGCCTCACCTGCTGTCCACACCCCGCACATCCCTGATTCCCAGCTATCACACTTTCTTCCATGCTGGTGGGCCGCACTCCAAGCGCCAGATGCATGTCAGCAGAACCTGGAAGTCCACCTTGCCACAGGGGAGTGCAGATGCTTAAAAAGGCATCCTTGGGGCATGGAATCAAGCGCTCTCGCCTCTCAGCGGCTTCCTCCCTGCAGCGCTCCTTGCAGGGGAATGTGGCGGTTCCCATGCAGTTTACTAGTATGTCAGGATCTGACCTTAAGAACATAAGAACATAAGAAGAGCCCTGCTGGATCAGGCCAAAGGCCCATCTAGTCCAGCTTCCTGTATCTCACAGCGGCCCACCAGGTGCCCCAGGAAGGCATGAGACTACAAGATGCTTGCATCCTGTTGCCACTCCCTTGCACCTGGTACCAGTAGCCCATCACCTATCGACCTTCAAGCGAGTCTGGCTCAGGAGGGTATTTGTGGGATAGTTTGTTTTATAATAATAATGTAATAATAGTATTTATATACCGCCTTTCTAGGTCATTAGATTGCTCTTTTGACTTTATTTAAGGCGGTTTACATAAGCAGGCATTTCTAAACCCAAAGGGTTTTTACAATCACAAGTAAGTTCTAATCTTACAAGAACTGCTACATTCAGATGACACTTCCAAGTCCAGCCTTCTTTCTTAGCCACACGATTGCCTTCCTGCTGGCTGATAAGTGACTTCTTGCTCTCACCAAGAAACAGCTGGCCGACACAACTCCTCCCTCACAGGCAGCCGGACACAGCTCAGATCTTATCAGCTGCATTCTTGAGGTCTGCCACTCACGGAAACTTCCGGTGATCTGGAACTGGCGACCTTTGGTCTTACCTTATCTTCGGGCATGACTGCGGCTTTTACCCTCTCGGCTAGACGTCCTGATCCACATGCTGCTAGTTGAGCCCCTGTGTGATACTTGGAGAAGGTGCATGATCTTCAGGGGCTTGTTCTCAGATGGGAATGAGCATGTGTAACAGAAAAGGTGGCGGATTCCCCCAAGGAGATAGGGAAAGGTACCAGCTGTGGCCCCTTGTCCAAATCAGCCAGGAATGACAGGGTTAACCCCAGAGCCTTCACCTGCAGCTGCAGCCGAGTTGGATGATGAGGGCAAGAAGGAAGAACCTTGATTGTCAGGCAGGTGTGAGTGTAGAGAGGTGGAAAAGGGTTGCGGAGAATGTGAGTTTGAAAAGTAGGACGGACGGAGAGGTTGACTGACTAATGGATTGAGAGGGCAGTCCCAAAGTGGAGTTAGGCAGGCATAAACTAAGCCAGCAAAGTTTGGCCAGCACAAGGGCCACCGTAAAGCGTGTTTGGACCACTCTTGGAGTCAGGGAGGGTGGTGCATATCTGTATGCTGGCCTCCCTGACTCCGAGAATGGTCCAAACATACTTTACGATGTCCCTTGTGCTGGCCAAACTTTACTGACTTAGCTTATGCTGGCCTAACTCATTTTAGGATTGGAGGACACCTGGCGGTTGCTGGTGGACACTGCTGAAATTAGTGTGTGGCTGCCATACCCCTGGAGCCACCAACAGGAGGAAGGAGGGCCTTGTGGCTGAGCAGGCAAGCTGAACTGCCTTTTGTCTTTGCTTGGTGGAGGGGTTTAGTGCTGCCTTGTGTAAGATGCGGGAGGATTTTGACGATAGAAGGGAAGCTAATTAGCCTACTGCGGGCATAAGATTGCAGAGAAAGAATTTGGCCCAACAGCACAATGTCACAGATGGGGCGATGAGGTCCAGCTGCTTGGGGCTCCTCAGTGCCTGCCCCAAATTCAGGGCGCAATCCTAAGATGGAGTTAGGCCAGCACAGAGGCCAGCAAAGTTTGGCCTGCACAAGAGCCACTGTAAAGCATGTTTGGACCCCTCTTGGAGTCAGGGAGGCCGGCACACATCTGTGTGCTGGCCTTTCTGACTCCAAGAGTGGTCCAAACACAGTTTATGGTGTCCCTTGTGCTGGCCAGACTTTGCTTTATTTACCTCAGACGTTTACCTCAGAAGTTTACCTCAGAATGCCAGATACAAGGGAGTGGCGTTTGGACGTCTGTGTTTTGGTCTCTCTGACTCCGAGAGTGGCACTGCTTGTGTGTGTGTGGAATCTGGATGGCCACTGTGGAAAACAGGATGCTGGACTGAATGGGCCTTTCCCTGAATCAGCAGGGCTTTTTGCCCCTACATTCTTATGCCGTTCACGAATTGAACTGCAAATGTACACCCACTTTAAAATCCAGTCTTGTGCTTTAATGGCGGGCCACTCCGAGCAGGATGTGTAATAGATTTATCTGTCAGTTAAAGAAAAATGAAATTAAACGGCAAAACCTGGTGATCAGTATTAATATAGTTTCACTCAATAAAAGGCGCAATTAATTTGCGGCCAGCTGACAATGGAGCCTTTAGACTGAAAGAGGGGAAAAATACCATTTCGTTACTCATTAGAATATCTATATTGCAGATTATGTGCTTTTGATTTTCATGTTTCCTTCATCCCAGCCTCATTCCGACTGAGCTGTTAAAATATTTCACAGCTCATTCATACCAGCTGAAAGGTGGCAGTTACTGCTTTGTCTTCGGTTTGCTGTTTCAGATCGCACTGAAAAATGCACTGATCCCTCCTCTGAAGGAATGGGGAAATTCAGAAGGCTGTGTTGGTGATGAAGAGCTTACCCAGATTAGTGGTTTTCAGCTTCCGAGAACTGGGACCCACCTCAAAGGCCAACTTCCAGCATAAGATCTACCTTCAAGAGCCCAGCAGATAAGTGAGTGATCCTGTCTTTTCACTCTGTGAATTATGGGCACTCTATAAATACTTTTTAAAAAAAGATTACTGCTAATAATTGACCCAGGGCGCAAACCTAACCTGGAATTAGGCCTGGAATTAGGCCAACAAAGTTCGGCAGGCACAAAGGCCACCATAAAGCGTGTGTGGACCACTCTCGGAGTCAGGGAGGATGGCGCACGTCTGTGTACTGGCCTCTCTGACTCCGAGAGTGGTCGAAACATACTTTACAGTGTCCTTATGCCGGCCAAACTTTGCTTTATTTACCTCATATTTACCTCAGAATTTTACCTCAGAATGCCAGATACAAGGGAGTGGCATTTGGACCACTCTCGGAGTCAGGGAGGATGGCGCACGTCTGTGTACTACCCTATCTGACTCCGAGAGTGGTCCAAACATACCGGCCAAACTTTGCTGGCCTAACTGTGCCAGCCTAACTCCAGGTTAGGATTGTGGTCCCATTGTAAACCAAATACGGTAACCCCGTTTTTTCCCCCTTGCTTTGGGGAAAAGTGTTAAACTCATGCATTTGTCTTAATGTGTACCTTGGCCCCAAATCATTGCCATCGTCACTTGATAGTATTGACCCCTTCCAGCTAATAAAAAATATTGCAGTGTTACCATGGTTCAATGTGAAGTATCTAAAGCCAGGGGCATTGCAAAAATGGGGTAGAGGGGGTGCAGTTGCACCGGACAACAGGCTTTAGGGGGAGCAACAAGCTGAGCTTGACCCTCGGGGCCAAAATTGTGAAAACCTTTATAATTATGAACAATACCATCATGTTATATATCATTGGAAAGGTAATTTAATACAGAATACAATGAAAAAACCAGAGTGTAGTATCTTTACTGCATCAGGAGTTATGGCCAGAAAACCAGAAAACAAAAATACAACTATCATGTAAAAATTTTGGTTTGCTAAAATCGCAATTTGCAGAAATAATATTGTCATGTTATATATCATTCAAGGCAGAATTTCATGCAGAACTCCATGAAACAAACTGGAGTGTAATATCTTCGTTCTATCAAAAGGTATGGCCCCAAAACCCAAGAAAACCAAAATACAACTGTGATGTCACTTCTTGTTGTGATGTCACTTCCGGGGCATCATTTTGCCCTCTGCACTGGGCTACACTTTCATGAGCTACGCCGCTGTCTCAAGCTCTTTTTGTGTAGTGAAGAAATGCACAGAGCAAATGGCTTTCTGTTCAACAGGCAAGGTTCTGTGATTATTGATCTTTCAAAGCTCCGTTTAATAGAGGATGATGGGAGGAGAGCGTGAGGAATAGGTTGAGATTATCCCTAAGCCTTGTTGCCTTAACCTTCTTGGCAGCCAAGAGCAAGTCATCTGAATAATGCAAACGATATTGACGCGAGGATAATGGCTTTAAAAGGCTCAAGAGAGATGTAATGAGCAAAAATGCCAAGAGAGAGGAATTCTTTTTTAGGTCTGTCATTCAAGCACCCCTGCCATTGCCCTACAGCAGCCTATTTAGGACCACCAGATTAGATTTAGGGCGCAATTAGATTTAGGAGATGCGTCATCCTCCATCTAAGGGGAGATGCAATAGCCATCATTGAGTATCTGAAGGGTTATCACACCGAAGGACAGAGCGCCTGCACTTTGTCGCTCCTGAGGGCTAGACCAGAAACCATGTGTTGAATTATTATCCCTAATTTGCAGATTGGGAAATAAAAACAAAGACGGAGAGCGCAATCCTCACCTGGAGTTAGGCCAGCACAGTTAGATCTGCAGCATTTGGCCGGCACAAGGTACACCGTAAGGTATGTTTGGACCACCCTTGGAGTCAGAGAGGCCAACACACAGACGTGCGTCATCCTCCCTGACTCTGAGAGTGATCCAAATGGGCTTTACGGTGTCCCTTGTTAGGATTGCACCCTCAGTGAAATAATACATGCCTTGCATTCAGACAATTTCCTGATTTATCCATGGAGTCTTCATTGAAAGGGATCTCTCTCTCTCTCTCTCTCTCTCTCTCTCTCTCTCTCTCTCTCTCTGCTGACAGCGTTTTAAAATCACATTTTTTAAAGTGCAAAGACGTGACAGGTTATATGTTAAAGATGTTCTATAATATATAAATTTGAGGTGTAGATTGTTATTCATCTGAAAAATTCTTATAGCCCCTGGGTTGTAGCCAAAGAAGGTCAACATTGATTAAGTCCCATGGATGTTTCAGTTGGACATGTCTTATTGATTTCAGTGGTGCTTAGTCAAGTTTGAGTTTCTTAAGCTACACCCCACTATGTAGAAGACCTTGATATCGCCTAGTGTTGAGAACTGGCTGTGATGTGTATGTTTGGCAGCATTTCGGATAAAGTTCTCTGGACATTCAACAGACAGTGAGATAATGGGCAAATTCAGCCCAAAGTTGGTGTTATGTAAACAGTACTGAAAGCCTGCAATGAAAAATAATGTTTCCCCATGCTGGTTATTTGCTTGGCTCTAAATATATATTACAAAAGGAGGCCCACAATAAAATCTTCCTAGGATTGAGGGTCCAATCCTGTCCAATTTTCTAGCACCGATGTAGCCATGCCAATGGGGCATGTGCTGCATCCTACAGTGGGGGCCAGTCGGAATGGTATGCTGTAATGTTTGTTCCTGTACCTCGGGCTGCATGCCCGGAAGTGACGTCACAACGGGAAGTGACATCACAGTTGTATCTTCATTTTCTTGGTTTTTTGCCCATAACTTTTGGTAGGATGGATATATTAGACTCCAGGTTGTTTCATTGCCTTCTGCATGAAATTCTGCATTGAATGGTATATAACATGGTGGTATTTTTCATACAAACTAAGGTTTTCACAATTTTGGTCACTAGTGTCTAGCTCAGCTTGTTGCCCCCCCCCCAAGCTTGTTGCCTGATGCAATTGCACATACCCCTGCACTTCTGTAGCTACACCCCTGGTCCTTCTGGCTTCAGTGGGGCAGAGAATACAGACCCCGGATCACACACTTAGGCCACAGGAGTGGGTGGGAATCTTCTGCATGGGGCAGCCAACTTTAGCTGTGTCTAACTCATTTGCACTCAATTCCAGTCTTCCTCATTTCATTTCTTTTCTTACTGTGTGAATGTGAGCATTCAATCTCCTTCTCTTTTTCCTTTCACACACTCTTGATTCTGCTATAGTATCAGTTAAACTGAAAGCTATTTCCCTCTTCTGCCCCCTGCCCCAGAATAGTTATTTCTCTCTAGAAATCTTCCCATTAATCTCTTTGCCCTTTAACCCCTTACATTCCCAAGAGAGCAAAACATTTAGAATCTTCCACTTGTCTGTTTTGGGTTTGAAAGTTGAAAAGCTCTGCCTGGTCAGTAGTTATTTTATTTGTTTTCCACATTTTTATACCTCCAATCCTCCTAGGCAATGGTTCTCAAACTTTTTGGTACCGGCATCCACTTTTTAGAATGACAATCTGTCCAGGGCGCACAGGAAATGATGTCATGGCTGGAAGTGCCATCATTGTGACGCCAGAGCCTGCTGCTTTCCTGAGAATGCAGCAATTAGTTGGGTGATTTCTCAGCCATTTTCCAATAGCCAGGTGAATCAAAAAAAGAAAGAAAGAAAGCTTATTTACAACCTTGGCACAAGCAAAACAACCACACAGCCTTCCCCCTTTCCAGCATCTTCCCCTATTTTCAATATGGCTGCTCTACGTGCTTTGCAAGCCACCTGAAAATGGCTTGCGACCCACTGGCGGGTCCTGACCCACCGTTTGGGAGCCACTGCTCCAAGTGGCTCAGGAGTGGTGTATGTAATTCCTTCCCTCCTTTTGTCCGCACAACAACCCTGTGAGGTAGGTTAGTTGAGAGATAGTGACTGGGCTAAGGCCACCCGTGAAACTTCATAGCTGAGGGGCGAGTTGAACCTGGATCGTCCATGTCTAGGTCCATCTCCCAAACCACTACACCATGATAGCTCTCAACCCAGAAACTTTGGGTTTCTCTACTCAGAAACCCCCATCTTCTTTTTGGGTGTCTAGCCTGTTTGGGCTAAATCTTTTTGGCACAAGTTTTAACGTGCCTGAAGTACAGGAATAGATGGATGATTTTTTAAGTTTGCCTTTATTTTATTCTTCCAGTGGCTCAGCTGAAAACTGCTATCTCTCACGCAGTTTGCAAAAGGATCACAAAAACATTGCAGTGAGTTCTTGTTGGAGGGAAGGATAAAAGAGCTCTGATTGCTGAGCCTCATTCTCTACTTTTCGTGAGAAATTAAGGGCACAATCCTAACCTGGCCAGCAAAGTTTGACCGGCACCAGGGACACCGTAAAGCATGTTTGGACCACTCTGGGAGTCAGAGAGGCCAGGACATAGACGTGCGCCATCCTCCATTACTCCAAGAGTGGTCCAAACGCCACTCCCTTGTATCTGGCATTCTGAGGCAAATTTCTGAGGTAAAATTCTGAGGTAAATATGAGGTAAATAAAGCGAAGTCTGGCCGGCACAAGGGACACCGTCAAGTATGTTTGGACCACTCTGGGAGTCAGAGAGGCCAGGACACAGACATGCGCCATCCTCCATGACTCCGAGAGTGGTCCAAATGTGCCGTACGGTGTCCCTTGTGCCGGCCAACCTTTGCTGGCCTAACTGTGCCCGCCTAACTCCAGGTTGGGATTGTGCCCTAAGAGTAGCTAACTCTTTGATTTTACAGGGGCTGGAAGCAAGATGCCGCGGTGGGCAGAGTGATCATCCAACCCTGGGCACTGCGACGTTCGACTTCTTCGAGATCGTCTGTTCTTTGCGAAGCCGGCCCCCTTCCCCACAGCCTACAGCATTCATCTGTTGTGTTTTCATGAGAAAAACCTGTCATTGCAATGTTGACATCTTGGGAAGCAGTTTGGCATAAAAGATGAATCTTGCCATCCACATGAGCCGTTTGCCATGACAAATGAAAGGCAAGTAGGTGGAAGGCAAGTATCACCACTTTCCTTTGCAATATCTAAACAAATTAAGCGTGTCATGGGCGACGGGAGACGATTCAATCAATCTGCAGAAACGCTGGGGAAGAAGAAAATGGGGAAGAATTAGAGAGGCGTTTCTGGGTTGAAGCAAAAAACGGCTTGAGCAGGTGCCAGGTTCAAAGCCCGGAAGCAGGGGCATAGCTAAAGCGGTGCAGGGGGTGCAATTGCACCGGGCAGCAAGCTTTAGGGGCGCAACAAGCTGAGCTTGACGTTAGTGGCCAAAATGGTGAAAAACTAGTTAAGTACAAATAATCCCATTGCGTTATGTACCATTCAATGCAGAATTTCATGCAAAATGCAGTGAAACAAACCAGAGTGTTCTGCCCACACCCCGGCCCAGAACCACCCCCCATGCAGCCGGGTTTGGCTGGGGCATGGCCGGCTCTCTGCCCACACTCCCAGGCCAGTGCTACAGCTAGCGCCGGTCTGGGAACATTAGCGCCGATGCGGGGGTGCCACTGAGCGCTCCTGCGTCAGCATGAATGACGTAGCGCCAATGCAACAGAGTTGTGCCTGTGCTACCCTCCCACTGGGATTGCATCCTAAGTGTTGGGAGAGTTCAAACGGATAAAAGAAAATACTTTTTTACCCAGCAAGTAATTAATCTGTGGAACTCCTTGCCACAGGAGGTGGGGATGGCGTCTGGCTTAGGTGCCTTTAAAAGGGGACTGGGCAGATTTCAGGAGGAAAAGTCCATCGCAGGCTACAGGCCACGATGGGTGGTGCAACCTCCTTATTGTAGAAGTAGGCTACCTCAGAATGCCAGATGCAGGGAAGCGGCAACGAGATGCAAATATCTGGTTGTCTTGTGTGCTCTCTGAGGCATCTGGTGGGCCACTGTGAGGTAGAGGAAGCTGGACTAGATGGGCCCTTGGCCTGATCCCGCGGGGCTCTTCTTATGTTCTTAGCTGGTAGGAAAGAGGAAGAAATCCCAGATCTGAGTTCTTGTTCGACAGTTCTCCTTTAATAGGAGCTGATAAATACTCCCTGTGTCCTCTGGACATATTGGTTCCTCAGCAGGGACATTTGGTGACATTTCTTCTGACTCTTAACACAGATCCTGCGCTCATTATTTGAACGTCCTCAGTAAAATACCCTTCCTCGCATTTCTGCACCAGGAATTTGAAAGCGAAGCCCACCTGCACCTCCCCCAAACGATCCACTACACGTTTGAGGTGTCCTGCTTTTCCCTTTTATTTTAAGAGAAGGTGAGGGATTGAACACAACACAATGAGCATTTACTTCTCTCTGATCAACGAGCCTGTGGGGCGGCTGATTCAAGAAAAGGCTTTCAAAGGAGAGCACAAGCAGCGAGTTTCTCCTTCTCGCTGTTTCTCTTCTCAGTATTCTCAGGATGGTTAATAGGTTGGGACTAAAGCGGGGAGAAAAGTCGCAGCGAGGGTGAACTTCCTTTGCAACGGAGAAAAGGAATGAATGGCAGGCAGGAAGCCATACATTGTTTTCACCGAAGACTGTAGCTCAAGTGCCTTCTTTGTCTCCTTCCAAGGTGGCATGCCTGATTCTCTCTCTCTCTCTCTCTCTCTCTCTCTCTCTCTCTCTCTCTCTCT
>JAJKFI010000083.1:1509528-1529285 GCA_029204185.1 Lerista edwardsae
AAGAATGCCTCTCTTGAAAGCGGTTACAAGAATGCCTCTCTTGAAAGGGGGGGGACTTGTCTCATGCCTCCCTGGGGCACCTGGTGGGGCCACTGTGAGATACAGGAAGCTGGACTAGATGGGTCTTTGGCCTGATCCAGCAGGGCTCTTCTTATGTTCTTATGACTCTGACAAAAGGGATCAGAGATGACAAGTGTGTGTGTTGGCAATAGGACCCAAATAGCTTGGGAAAGCATAATCATTTGGGGGCCAACTGAAAGCTCTCCACTGAAAGCATCATTAAGCGATAAGTGCGAGAACAGGACAGGGCTAAATGGGGAGGAAGACAGCAAGGACTCTCGCTCCGTACGCAGCCTTTCGCTCTTGTCCTCTGTGCTCGAAATATCAGCATTACATTTACATGCTGATGCTTCCTCAGACCTGCGGAAATGTCACGGTTATTATTTATGTGCGAGAGAGAGAGGCCGTGCGCACACTCGCTGATTGCTGAGCATTGCTGTGCAAGGTTTAGAAATCCAAGGGCAACACGTAGCGATTAAACGCGCCGCGCGGGGTGGGCAGGAATCGAGAGCCGGCTTTGCGCTTCTCAGGATCTGTTTGCGACGGGCAAAGCGTTTCTCAGTTGTCTTCCACCTCGGCCCTTGTCTACGTGTGCAAAGAGATGAATTGGGGGTTCGCAGAAGTTGAGTGCAAATCCACAGCCTCTCACCGGATCAAGGAGGCTGGCAAGAGACCGAGTGGTAATGCAGGAGGGGAACAGAGGAAGCCAGTAGAACCGCTATTCTGTGGCTATCCTACTGCCGTATGGTTATGGCTATTGCTGTGGCGGTTCAATAAGTATCGCAGGCACCACAGCACAATGTGTAAGCACCCCCTCCCACGTGCTGGCAGAGCCATTCTGAGCACGGTGTTCGGGGCAGCCCATCCGGCAAGGTCACCTTATTCATTTGTATGGATTTTTTTTCCCCACGTGAAACCTCCTCGAGAGTGCAATCCTAACCTGGATTCAGGCCGGCACAGTTGGGCCAGCAAAGTTTGGCCAGCGCAAGGGCCTCCGTAAAGTACGTTTGGACCACTCTCAGAATCAGGGAGGATGGCGAACGTCTGTGTGCTGGCCTCTCTGACTCCAAGAGTGGTCCAAGCATACTTTACAGTGTCCCTTGTGCTGGCCACACTTTGCTTTATTTACCTCATATTTACCTCAGAATTTTACCTCAGAAATTTACCTCAGAATGCCAGATACAAGGGAGTGGCGTTTGGACCACTCTCAGAATCAGGGAGGATGGCGCACGTCTGTGTGCTGACCTCTGTGATGCTGAGAGTGGTCCAAACAGACTTGACGGTGTCCCTTCTGCTGGCCAAACTGTGCCGGCCCAACTCCAGGTGAGGATTGTGCTCTAAGGGGGGCCATCCTAACCAGCGCTGGAACAGGCCTGTGCTGGATCCAACACAGTTGGGACTGTGCATGAGCCCCCACGGGGCAAGGCGATGAACCTCCCCTTACCCTGGGGCATGCACCATCTGACCCCAGGGGCTTGCTCGGATCGGTGCCTGCTGTTTAGTCCAAGCATGCTGCGCAGCCAGGATCGAGGCCACATGGCCTGGGAACAAGGGTTTGGGTGTGGCCTAATGACCGCATTCAAGCTCCACCCCCGGGGTGCCCCACCCACTGGAACACCCTCCCTCCCCCGTTCCCCCTTCCCTCCTACCCAGAGTAGCCCCTGCACCAGCCGGACTCAGCCGGCACAGGAGCAGCTCCAGCAGGGGAGGGCCAACACAACTGCCCATGTCGACCCTGCGCCAGAAGCGCCGGTGCGGACATGTGCCACGGTGACATGGCTTGCGTCGACCGAAGGGGGTTGTGCTTGCGCTCTAAACGAGGCAACCTGGCGGCTTTGTTCGGCGTGCGTTGGTGGTTTCCTTGCTTCTGCCAAGCGTCCCCCCTGTTTGTGTTTGCCTGGGGTCCTCGACCGCGATTAACCTCCTGCCCCTGTTAAAAGGAGAGGCTCCCGATATTGTCTTTCCGCAGCCGCACAGACATGGCAGAGCCGGCATAGCGCCAGCATTCGACAACAGCCCCCTCATTGACCGCACTGCTTCCCTCCGAAACAGAGCCCGGTTCCCCTTGCGTGCCTCGCACAAAGGAGCACAGCACAGATGGTGGGGCCGTTGAGAAGGCCGGCTCTCGAGCTGTCATCGTTCCAGCCGCTGCTACCTGCAGGGCGTGTTTGTGTGCGTGGAGGGGGGGGGGGAAACGGACCCACGGCCGCCTGCTCTCGGTTTGATAAAAGGCAGCTGCACGAGAGCAGCTTGAAATCGGGGGCTTGGAACGAAGTTTGTGGGAAAACAGCCAGGCAGGGAAGGCAGCTGCAAGGAGGGAGAGCTGGAGCCACTGGTGGACGCCAGCAGGGAGCGATTACCTGGGCCAAGCCGCACAGTTGAAATCCCCCAGCAGGCAATGGGCTTCATGCAGTCTGAGGGCAGATCTGCAGCATCGCAGATCTGTCCCTTTGTATGCATGCCCTCGCCAAACGCAAGGACATAAGAAGGGCCCCCCTGGATCCGGTCAAAGGCCCGTCTGGTCCAGCTTCCTGCATCTCACAGTGGCCCACCAGATGACTCAGGGAGCACACAAGGCAACAGGCTGCCTGCATCCTGTTGCCACTCCCCTACATCTGGCATTCTGAGGTAGCCTACTACTCATGTAAGGAGGTTGCACCACCCATCGTGGCCTATAGCCCACAATGGACTTTTCCTCCAGAAATCTGTCCAATCCCCTTTTAAAGGCACTTGGGCCAGATGCCGCCGCCACCACCTCCTGTGGCAAAGAGTTCCACAGACTAATTGCCTACTGGGTAAAAAGTATTTCCTAACTCTCCCAACACTCAATTTTAGTGGCTGTCCCCCGGTTCTGGTGTTGTGAGAGAGGGAAAAGAGCACCCCTCGATCCACTCTATCCCTCCCATGCTGGCATAGCATGTTGGCATAGCATAGCATATGCATATGAATGCATAGCATGTTGGCATACTTGATAATCTGCAGTCCGCTTTCCCACTGTAACAAAGCTCAAATACAGGCATGCCCTGATATCCGCTGGTGTTCTGTTCTGAAACCCCCCCCCCCCCCCCGGATACCTGAATGCGGATACTGGGGATGCCTTTTGAAAGATAGGGGAAACATCAGTGGTTTTGCTGCAACAAGTTTTTTTTTTAAAAGATTTGTTTAATGTTCCCCTGTCTTTTTAATAGGTGTCCTGGTATCCGTGGTATCTGTGGATCACTGAAACTTTGGCACCGAATCAGTGGATACTGGGACACGCCTGTATATGTCAACAAAAAACATTCAGACCCCTTTCCCCTCTTTGCCTCTGTTGTCCTCCCCTGTGATGTGAGACTGTAAGGTCCTCAGGGCAGGGACCAATCCTGTTGGACCTCATAAAAGCACCGTGAGCTCCGACGACACATCCCCCATTTCTCCAAGCAATGAGAAGTCTGAGGGGGGCTGGGCCATCTGGACGCTGGACTTTCTCTTTGGAGGAGAAATGGCTGAAGGCTCATCGCATCTTTGTAAGATGTGACATCTTGACAAATCTCCAGGCTGAGCATCGGAGGCAGGCAGGCAGCTTGTGCATGCGCATAAGGCGGCCACAGGTCATGCCAGTTCCCCAGAGAGTTCTGAATTGGGTACATCTCAGATGCAGCCAGCCTCTTGGGGCAGCCTTTGTCTCCCGCTGGAGATGCAATACTAGTTTTTCTTTAAACTCACCGTCTTTCCTGCCCCGTTGTTGTGGTGTGTGTGTGTGTGTGTGTGTGTGTGGCAGCAGCAATACGAAGGGAAAAAATGGCTTTATACCCCAACATGTTTCTCCATGATACAGAGCATCAAATGATGCCTCCTTCCTTCAGTCAAAGCCATAGCGTAGTCTTTTTTCACTTTTCTCCTCCATTTTTTATTAAGACAGAAACACCCCCCCCCCCGTTTAGCTCTAATTTGGGGTGAAAACATGAAATTGAGGATTTCCCTTTCTCTCTGGGGAGTGGGCCTGATCTCTCGTTCCCTTGCGGGCAATATCCTTTTTGGAATGTTCTGAATGCTTTGTATCTGAACCACTTGCTGTGGAAAAGCGGCATCTAAAAATGGATTGACTGATTCATTGCACAGAACGCCTTGTGGCTTCTCTATGCCTTTGCTGAGCAAGGTGGTCAAGCCAAATTTGAAGACAGCCTTCCGAGTATTTGCGTTCCTCTTCCCCCTGTGCTGAGACTCACCTAGGCGTGCGCACAGAAGGGGTGATGTCCCTGCTCGGAAACAGACCCGGGAGAGACGTCGTCACACACGTGCACATGCGCCAAGACGAGCCCATAGCAAGGCCAATTTCCCTTGCTATGGCAGCATTGAGGGGCAGCTGAATGGGGAAGCCTCTTCCCTAGCCAAAATGAAGCTAGCTTCCAAGATGGGGGTGCCCGGCTGTTAAAGATGGCTGGCTGTTCTCGACCCCCTGAAAATTGGTTCGCGATCCCCAGGTTGGGAACCACTGCTCTATACATATATGCAAGAAAATAAGAGTGACAACCGCCCCGCCCCCCCAATCTGCTGCTCATATTCTCCATCCTTCACAGTGGGGCCTGTCCTGGTTGCCTAATCTGTTCCTTTTACACCCATTCAGAACAATGAGGGCTAGAACCTTGCATGGTTTGTCTTATTTCAAAGCCATGAACTATGCAATTCTCCAAAAGCAACTTTTGGCAGCCCTGGGCATCACAGTGGAGGCAAACATGGTATACGTTTGCCCCAAGCACCTCCATGCTGCTCCCCCATGCACCTCCATGTACGTCTTGCATCCCCTTCTGTGCCCGAAGCATCTACAACACTTTAGAAGAGGCCCTTTTGCACATTAAGCGGTAGTTACAATTATCGGCCCTGTTGGAACGTTGGAAATCTCCTCGCCACATCAAAGGCCCGTTCCTTTAGATGATAATTAGAGCCTCTTCATGGGTGGTCTGTTTTCCTAACTTAGCTCAGCAGGAGCAATTTTGTTCTACATAAACAAACGCAGAGAGGTGCTGTGACCACGAGGGCCTCTGCCACTTCTCATTAGCTGAGGCATCCGTATTGGTTTGGAGGCACAGTTTGTCCGCGGCCCATGGGCTCCGTCAACAAAGCCAGCCAAACGTTCTGCCGCCACTTCGGTGGATGGGAATGGCAGTTTCCAACCGCTTGGGAGGTCAGAAAGATGCCCGTGGCTGCTGTTAGGGTTAGGCACAATCACTTCCCCGTGGCTGCAAAACCGTATCGTTTCCCTGGTGTAAGATGGGATAACCACCTAGAACAGCTATTTTCAACCAGCGTGCCGTGGCACACTGGTGTGTCACGAGTGGCCCACAGGTGTGCTGCAGGCGTTTGGGAGAGGCTCATTTGTTGGTTAGGCCATTGGGGGATGTGAGCCCCACACAAACTGCTTGGTGTGCCTTGTCAATGGTAAAAAACAAAAACAAAAACTGCGCCTTGACAGTTTCGGTGCTTTGTCAGTGTGCCATGAAAGAGCCACCGTAAAGCGCATTTGGACCACTCTCTGAGTCAGGGAGGATGGCGTACATCAGTGTGCTGGGCTCTCTGACTCCAAGAGTGGTCCAAACATACTTTACGGTGTCCTTTGTACTGGCCACACTTTGCTTTATTTACCTCAGAATTTTACCTCAGAAATTTACCTCAGAAATTTACCTCAGAATGCCAGATACAAGGGAGTGGCGTTTGGACCACTCTCGGAGTCAGGGAGGATGGAGCACGTCTGTGTGCTGGCCTCTCTGACTCCAAGAGTGGTCCAAACATACTTGATGGTGGCCCTTGTGCCGGCCAAACTTTGCTGGCCTAACTCCAGGTTAAGGTTGCGCCCCGAGTCATTTGACTTCTGCAATGCCTCCTATTTAGAGCCAACCCGGCACAAGGGCGGGTGGGAGGCCCCAGCTCTGTGACCCACCGTTCAGGGACTCACGGCCCACTCTTTGGAAACTACTGCACTATGTCATGATTTGGGGCGAGGTCTGCCACAGGTGCACTGTGATTCCCATGCGAGCTGTGATCTGACCTTTCGTGGGTTGTGGCTGGGGCACTCTCACGGTTTTAGGCCAGCAATGGTAAACCTATGACACGCATGTCAAAGGTGACACACCATGGTGTTTTGGGTGACATACCAACATTTCACAACAACGACTTTTTGTAATGATCTGATGCTTCTTGATATAACATGGACTGGATATTTTTAAATATAATAGGTGACTATGTACAAGATTAGTATCTCTTTTGTTGGGGTGGGGGAGCGACACACTAGCAGAGTAATTGCTACACTGCAGACCCAAAAGGTTTGCCGTCACTGTTTTGGACTGACTACTCGGGAGTTTCAGTGTGCTTTCCCCACTCCCACATCCAGCTTGACGTTCCCAGGTTGGTCGTGCTCAAAACCTCTTTGAAAAACATCACTTGAGCCTGCTCCTCTTTTTCTCCTAAGTGGAACTTTAATCCCCGGCCCCTCCTTCCCCCCCCCCATCACCACAAAACAACCCACCAGTTATTAAGACTGTCAGTGAGTGACAAATGAGTAAGCACCTGGCTCACTCTTCACCATTTAGGGTTGTCGCTTTCCAAACGGGCCTGAAAGGTTATTACGATGATGAATGTTTGGCGTATGGAAAATATCGAAATGCACCGTGCAAGAGTCGGTGACCTTTTGGGGGGGGAAAGGCTGAGTGTTGCTACCTTGTCTGTCATCCTCACGCGGAGGATCTTAAAAGCAGGGTGCGTGTTTCAAGCGCATGAAGTGGACGCCTGCTGGCTCAGGCGGCTCATCCGTCAGGTTGAGTTTAGTCAACACTGATTCACCGTGGCTCTCCGGGGTTTCAGACAGCCTTGCCTGGGACTTTCTACACCCAAAGTCTGGGCTTTAGCACCAAGCATGCAGTAGCTCCCTGATAGACTGAGTGTTAGAGGTACCAATTCGCACCGTATGACCCGGTTTCTCCAGCTTTTCCTCTTTTCCCCCCAGGTGGACAAGGTGAAATCTGAGACTGTTGTTGTGCAGCCACAGGGAATGACCCCTTCACTGGCAGGACCAGGGTCGCATCCTGCATCCGGCTGGGGCTGTAGCGTTTGCCCTGCATGTTGCAGAAGGTCCCAGGTTCAAATTGTCACATCTCCCAGTAGAGCCAGGAAGGACACACACGTCTGCACCCCTGGAGTGCCACAACCAATCAGAGCCCGGAGTGGGAAGGAGGGAGGGCCGGCCAGCTCCATGCTGGAGTATTAGCCTCCACACCACCACCATGAGGACTAGTTGCTACGAGAAAGATTTTGTGATCATGCTGTGTGAGAGTGCAGTCCTGATTGTGCTCCAGGCTGGCACATGTTGCTTGTGCTGGCCTTTGGGTGTCGCAAGCACCGTACAGCATGCCTGCCATTTTGGAGGAGCCAGAGGTCGGCCTCCCTGTGCCCAGCCCCAGCCCCAGCCCACAATGGTCCCGTAGGCACAGGGCCTCGGGGAGGGGGGAGGCTGGGAACAGGCGAGCGTGTGGGTGGCCCGACCCGGGGCGGGGGTGGTGGAGACAGGATCTGGCCTTGGGGCCGGACCCTAACCTCCACCCCCAGCCTGGGCAGCCCCGATTCGGCCCATCAGAGTTGTGCACTGACTTTGGCAGCCCAGCTCCGAGTAGCCCGATCCAGGGGAATAGTTTCCTCTTTCCCCGGGGAGCAGGACAGCGCATCCAAGCCCCAGGATGGATATATGGGGCAGGCACGTTGTTCCACCTACTCCAGCCTGGGGCCTGGATCGCGCTCTTAAAGACTGCGTCTTGCTTGAACTGGGGTGTCGAGCAATTGACGGGAAGCAGATCTGCCCCCCCCCTTGGACGTCAGGTCCGTGTGCTGAGGCGAGTCTTGGCCTGAACCCTCCAGGTCCAGGAAGCCACTGGGCCAAATTGCCCCATAAGGGCAGTGCTGCTCAGTTTTGCCGCCTAAGGCAGCTAACCATAGACTTTATCTCGCCTGCCCCCCCGGGCTGCCGTTTCTCTTCACCCAGGGAAGAAGAGACGGGAATCGCTTGTTCCCTCCCTTTCAGAATAAGAAGCCGAGGAACATTCCACCTTCAGCAGATTTCCCATACCGTATTTTACTGGATTTCCATGGGACCAAACAGGAAGAAACGCAAACATACAAAATCTGAACAAAGAAGAGGAAAGGCAAGGGGAAAAAACGAAGTACAAATGGTAAGGTTTTTTTTTATTTCTATTAAAAACCAATCACAAAGGGCAATTCCATTCGTTTGCTTTGTGTTCTGGGTTGTGCAGAGGGGGAATTAGGCTTAGAAGGAAACAAGGGGGTTGGAGACAGCGGCTGGCATATGTCGCTTTCGGGTTCCTGCCATTTCATTTTTTCATGGAGAAAATTGCTCTGATTGCTGCTTTCCCCGGTAGTAAGTCGTTCAATTAGAAACCACACTTATTTTTTCCTCCCAGAATGCGGACAGCATTAAAACCAGGGGTTCCCGAAATTTTTTAGCACCGGGATCCACTTTTTAGAAGGACACTCGATCGCGCTGACTTTCAAACAGTGAGCCGGAGCACATTGGTGTGCTGAGAGTGGGCCGCAGGCGTGCCGTGGGAGGTCGCGGAATGTCATTTATTCATAGGGCCCTTGGGAGATGCGATTCCCCCCCCCCCACCAGCAACTTGGTGTGCCCTGCTGATGATGGTCAAAAACAAAATGACGGTGTGCCTTGACAATTTTAGTGTCTTGTTAGTGGGCTGTGAGATTGAACATGGCTTGCTCTGTTGGGACCCACCTCGGTCCCAGTACAAAAGTTGCACCTTACCAGCTCCTCAAGCCTTTGTTTTCACCCCTGGGGTGGGGTGGGCTGCCTTCTGGAGCTTTTGTTGAGCCCTACGTTCATCGTAATAGGCCCTGTTAATTCCAGCGTGGCCTCCCCCCCCCCCCGTGTTTGCTGGTGTTTCTTCTGCAATTTCTTAGCTTGTGAGCAATTTTGGGGCAGGGAACCAGTTATTTATTTAGCTACTGAAGTTTTGCTTTCTGAACGTGTCGTCGTTAAAAAAAACTATACAGAGTCTACAAAATTCAAATAGAATTTGAGTGGAGTCCTGTGGAGTCATCTTCATTGCATTTGAGCTTTGACATCCAACAACCTCTGATTATGCCTACATTTGGGTGTTGCCCAGTCACGTTGAACTCTTTTATTATATGACAGCTGAGTTCACTGGCTCCCTTGTTTTTCAGTGTGTCATCCAGACAGAACTTTAAAAGGGGACTGGATGGATTTCTGGAGGAAAGGTCCATCGTGGGCTATCGGCCATGATGGGTTGGGCAACCTCCTTACATTAATAGGCTACTTTAGAATGCCAGGTGCAAGGGATTGGCAACAGGATGCAAGCATCTTGTTGTCTACTGAACTCCCTGGGGCACCTGGTGGGCCACTGTGAGATACAGGAAGCTGTACTAGATGGGCCCTTGGCCTGATCCAGAGGGGCTCTTATGTTCTTAACGTCTTGCACACATACTAGTGCATGGAGGCACGGATCTTCCTGGAGTTAGGCCAGCACAAGGGCCACCATCAAGTATGTTTGGACCACTCCTGGAGTGAGAGAGGCCACCACACAGACATGCGCCATCCTCCCTGACTCAGAGAGTGGTCCGAACGTGCTTTACAGCATCCCTTGTGCCAGCCAAACCTTCCTGGCCAACTATGCCAGCCAGGACTGCACGCTCAGTTTGCGTGTGCACAAGTGTGGTAACAACTGAGGAGTGTTCCTTGGGTCCTCGGTATGCTGTGGCAATCTTGCAGGTAGGTTTTACTTATCACTTTCAGATGTAAGCTGATTTTTTTTTTAAAGGCTGCACTTAAGGGAAGGGAGCGCACTGGCTTTTCATGACTACCTGTGTGCTTGTGGCCGCCATGCCTGTGCCCCTTGCTCTCCTCACATTTAGCAGAAGACATTGCCGAGCCCAGGGAGGGTGCCTGTGTGTGTTCTAGATCCAGGGCCTCCAACCTGTGGCCTGCAGACTGGACCTGGTGCCCCAGTATAATTAATTGCGGGTACGTTGGTGGCAAAGCCTTACTGTTCCATGCCACAAGCTCCTTTCTTTGCGCCCGATCTTTGCAGAGAGTTGTGCTGGGCCTCCAATGCATCGGGCGCAGGGTCTTGTGCGGCGGAAGAGGCTGCCCAGCCCACACTCTGCAAAGAGCAGGTGCGAAGAGGCTGCGGCGTGGAACGATGAGGCTTTGCCACTGCTGTGCCACTCCTGCGATTACTATGCTGAAGCCCTGCGGGCCAGAGTTTGTTCTAGATCAGGGGTCTCCAAACCCCCGCCTGGGGACCAGATGCGGGCCTGGAGAGGCTCTGTCTGTCCCGCGGCAAGCCCCTGGTCCCCTGTGAGCCCCTGGCCCTCCCGACCTGGCTAGGATGGGCTGCACCCTCCAACCTGCGCTCTGGTTTGTGCGGAGGGTGTGCTGAGGGCCAGGGAGGCCGTGCACCCCCTCCGGAAGGCCGAAAACAGCCACTTCCTGGCTTCCCCAAAGACCCGGAAGTGACCGTTTTAGATGGCGGCACGCTGAGGGTCAGGGAGGGCTCCTGGGTCCTCAGAACATGCTCTGGGTGTTCCCTGCGATCTGCTGGTTCTGAGATGTTTCCTCCAGCGCATTTAAGCCAGCTGCTTGTGGGGTGGGGGAATGAGAGTCCATTAAAGTGTGTGCTGTATTTCTGTGGTGTGTGTTGGTGCTTGGAGGAATCCTGGAACTTTAACGTCATTCATTCATTCATTCATTCATTCATTCATTCATTCATTTTCATCTAAGTTCTGTCCCTAATGTATTTATTTAAATTTTACATTTTTATTTGTTTTTTTCCAGCCTTGACCCCGTGCCCGATATTTGATGCGGCCCTCAGCTTGGAGACCCCTGTTCTAGACCCCGGCTGGTGACGGACACTTCCGGAAACTCCAGGTTTGGCGTTTGCCTCTGTGAACTACCCCCTGCAGGGGAGAGCAGGCAGCATAGCCGAGGAGAGCACGTCTCGTCAGTGCACTCCTGGGGGCACCGACCGAATGCCTCAACACGGCTTAAAGCTCAGCTATGCACACACGCATCCAGTATTTGCTCTGAGCTGCAGGCGAACCCTTTCGCTGTGCCATTATGTGCCACTTGAGTTCACTAAGGTGTCTCATTTTTGACCGACTTATCTTGCTTTGCAATTTAGACGGAGGCTGCTGGGTTCACTTGAAAACACATTTATTCTACTATATACAACACTCCAGTCCAAAAAGAAAGCAATCTTGGACTAGCCACCCTTAATGACAAAATCAATAGTGATGTCATAACTCTTACAGTAAGAGTCAGATTTATAGACACCTAGAAAACAAATCTAAGCCTGTCTTTTTTTGTTGTAGCTTTCGACGTTGCTGGTTGGGGGGCTAATTGGGTTCTTGTATGAGAATCGTGTTTCTTTCTTAAAGACAGGATTAATTTGTTTAGCCTTTTTTTTAAAAAAATGGCAGGAACAGAGGAAGCTAGTCTGTGGGCTAGATTGGTCGACTAGTTTGGCAATGGGACGAAGGCAAGGATCCATTTTATTTAAGCAAATCCAGGAGATCTTTGTCTAATCCTTGGTCACGCAATTTGCTCAAACTGTAGTATCGGTGCACAATCTTTTCGGCAGTGACAACCACCACTCTCAGCCCGTGGCTGTCTTCTCCGAGCTGGCATCCAATGGCTGACGACACGACCATTTCAAGACCGTTGTAGGAACCGCCGGCATTTCGGTGGTAGTGTCCGGAGAACACCACTTTGATGCCTGTTTGGAAACAAACACACAAGACCCATTACTGATTTTGGCTAATGAAAAAAAAACCCATGCATTTCAAAGACAGAGGGGAAGGAAGAAATTCAAATAAAAGGCACGAACGCAGTCTCTCTCCCTCTAATAGCAAATTCTGCTCCTGCACCCCAGTCGGATTGGCGCCGGGATGGGACTTTCACAACGATGGAAGCGTCACTGTATGAACTGAACTCCAGAGGCAAGCAGAAGTTGGGAACTTTTAGAAACAAAAAACAGCCAAGCAGGTAACTCCGACATCCCATTGCTTTGATTCCTGGGAAGGCTACGGATTCCTCAAGAGGCACTGGAACGTCCCGCCAGTCTCAGAGAGCAGTCCTAAACTGGGCTCAGGCCCGCAGAAGCTAAGCCAGCAAGGTTTGGCCAGCACAAGGGCCACCACAAAGCGTGTTTGGACCACGCTTGGCGTCAGGGAGGGTGGCTCACGGAGGGCCTGTGTGCTGGCCCTCTCTGACTCCAAGGGAGGTCCAAACATACTTTACAGCTGGCCAAACTTTGCTGGCTTAGTTTATGCCGGCCTAACTCAGTTTAGAATTGCATCCTCAAGTTCAGTTTCAACATTACTATGAGGGGTGTGTGTGTGTGAGAGAGAGAGAAAGCTAATATTGCCTATTCCAGTGTTTCTCAAACTGTGGGTCAAGGGCCCGTTTCAGATGGGACCCCATTTGCTGGCATGTGCGTTTTATTTTTAGCATACTGGACTTGATGCTGCCATCGTATGTGAGTACATTTCAGGGAATGTTACAGATCTGTAACCAGTAGTGTCATTCACAAACGAGCTGCCGGAACGCGAGGCGGGACTGATTGGCTGCCCGTTCGTGACGCGTCGCTGCCTGCCCGACCGCTGCGCGGGCACCCCTGGCTTCGGAGGGGGTGCCCGCTTGCCTGGGGGGGGGGGGTGCGCTGGGTGCCTAGGCAAGCTGAGGAGGGGTGTGCCACCTGGATGGAGTCTCTGTGGCGGGCGGGCAGGTGGCGACACGTCACGGACTGCCTCTCAATCAAGCGGTAAGTCCCGCCTCGCGTTCCGGCAGCTCGTTTGAGAATGACACTACTGTCTGTAACATATGTATAGTATATGCTTTTAACAATGGTAGACAATTGAGCTCAACACCCAGGTAAGTATGGACAAGATTGGAGACTGGAATTTTTCAAAAACAGATCCACAACTGCCTAGAAGCATCAGAAGGGTTCTTTATTTTAAATAAATTTTTAAACTTAATGTGAACTTTTTTAATTGACTTGCTTAAGGAATTAATTTGATGTTGTCATATGGGGGCTGCTAGAAATGTTCCTGCTTGAAGATGTCTCCTCCGGCCATGACAATCCTTCCATTGGCACACATGTGGCATCCATGACCTACAGGTGTGCCCCGGTAGCCACTGACTTGGTATCCATGGTTTCAGTTATCCCTGGATACCATGGATACTGGTACACCTATTCAAAAGATAGGGGAACATTCAACAAATCTCTTTTTTTCCCCCTTGTTGTAGCAAAACCATGGCTGTTCCCCTGTCTTTCAAAAGGCGCCCCCAGGATCCACGCTTTCAGGTATCCACAGTGGGGTCCAGAACAGAACCCCAGAGGATACCGGGGCATGCCCGTACGTGCATCGGTAGTCCAAACAGTAGCCGGCCTCCCTGACTCCAAGAGTGGTCCAAGGATGCCTTACGGTGCATTTGCAACACTCCCGGGCCAGCACAAGGGGCCTCTGCCGGCCTAATGCCAGGTGAGAATTGCCCCTACGCGTCTCCTCTTTGCCATTCATATTGTCAGGCTGCTTATAGATTTCACTGGCCTCCCTGTAAATTCATGCTCGGTTTTGCTGTTCGCTTACCAGGACCTGCGTTTGGTCAAAGCTGCTCCTGGCTATAAAAATCTCCTGTTGTTGTCCTGGCATTTAGAGGAGAAGAGGCTCTGCTGGTGGCAGTTCCCTTTGTCCGTGCCACTCTCGGAGTCAGGGAGGCCGGCTACTGTTTGGACTACTGCTGCACGTACGGGCATGCCCCGGTATCCTCTGGGGTTCTGTTCTGGACCCCACTGTGGATACCTGAAAGCGTGGATCCTGGGGGCGCCTTTTGAAAGATAGGGGAACATCCATGGTTTCGCTACAACAAGGGAAAAAAAAAGAGATTTGTTGAATGTTCCCCTATCTTTTGAATAGGTGTACCAGTATCCATGGTATCCAGGGATAACTGAAACCATGGATACCAAGTCAGTGGCTACCGGGGCACACCTGTAGGTCATGGATGCCACATGTGTGCCGATGGAAGGACTGTCATGGCCGGAGGAGACATCTTCAAGCAGGAACATTTCTAGCAGCCCCCATATGACAACATCAAATTAATTCTTAAGCAAGTCAATTAAAAAAGTTTACATTAAGTGAACATTAAAAAAAACATTTTGGGAAAAAAAAGATCACCCCCCCCCCACGCTACTCATTGCTAAAGTTAAACCACAGTTTAACTCCTTGTTCAACTGCTGGCAGCCCAGCCAGTCTACGCAAATCGTCCCGCAGCCGATCAGTCAATCTGGATTTGCCTTCTTCCTACGCCTAATAAACAGAGCAACAGGAGGTGCCCCTGAACACACTGGAAGCTGCCACTTATGCTCAAGCGGGCGAGATGCAAATGGCGTAACACCAATCAAAAGAAGCTTTTTGTGCGACGAGGCCTTGATTTTTTTCCTACCGCCTGCGCCGTCGTTGCCGAGGCAGAGAGCAGCCCTACTTTCCACAGCTGATCAAAACGAAAACCTTCTTTATTGAAATGTGGCTCCTCAAAAACTTTACCCACCTTGGAAGCGGCATCTATAATTCAGTGTCATCAACTTCAAAAAGGAGAGGCTCACCTCCACGCTTCCGAGCTGAGCGGGCCGCCTTATTTATTTTTAAACATCCAGGTCTTTGGCAGAAACTTGTCAGAGTCTCTTGAACATTACCGCTAGACACACGTTAAAAAGCAGGTTCTGGGAAAGAAAGTGCAGGGCGGCGCAGCTGAAAAGCAAAAAGACCACAGCGTAGCAGGATCGGACCCCTAGAACAGGCAGCTCTCTTGAAACCCAGTCCGGCTTCTGCAAATTGTCATTAAGGATGAGCTCCCTCCCGAAATGATGTATATTTATTTTTAAAATGCTGCATTTATTGAGGGGGGGGGGTTTCCTCCCATTTTTACATTTTACAATGAATTTTTATTTTGTCCTCCAGGTTTCCAGGAGCCACGACTGCAGGAATGGAGAGAGCAAAGCTGGTCAGCTCTGACTTGGGATGTCAGAATTTGCTGTTAAAATTGCAAAGGAGAGGAGGTCTGGAGGACGCAAGCAAGCGCACACAGCGAAAATGCCCCTTTATGGGAAGGTACCAGGCTCTGAGCACAGTCTTAAGCTGGAGTTAGGCAGGCACAGGGGATACCATAAAGCATGTTTGGACCACTCTCAGAGTCAGAGAGAGGCCAGCACACAGACGTGCTCCATCCTCCGAGAGTGGTCCAAACATACTTTACAGTGGCTCCTGTGCCAGCCAAACTCTGCTGACCTAGCTGCGCTGGCCTAACTTCAGGTTAGGATTGCGCTCTCTATCAAGGTTGTCCCCCTCTGCTCCTTCTCTTGGGCCCAAGACTGATGCAGAGGAAAACTGTTCTGGATTGCTGGCAAAACGAAACCACTCCACCACCACCCCACCAGTTACTCTTATAATATGCCATTGCTGCTGCCCACAAGTTCCGAGGACAAGCACAAGGCTGGCTTTCTTTCCCAGAGGCCACCCTTCCTTCTGTTTTCAAAAGCTGAAGTGTCTCACCGACCAGTGTGAAGATGCTCAAGAACACCAAAAAGTGACCAGCTGCAAAAAAACCCCTTCCCATTCTACAGTGCAGTAGAATGTGAGCCCAATTCTACTGTGAGCCCAATTCTAACCTGGAGGTCTAATTAACCTCCCTTAATTCAGGGAGGAGTTTGGCCGGCACAAGGGCCACCGTAAAGCACATTTGGATCACTCTCCGAGTCAGGGAGGATGGCGCACGTCTGCGTGCTGGCCTCTCTGTCTCCGAGAGTGGTCCAAACATTCTTTACGGTGTCCCTTGTTTTCTGCATGGTTTTTTTTTTTGGGTGGGGGAAACCAACTTGAAGACATAGGGAGGCAAAACAACAATATGTGCTGAATTAATGAAATAGTTTACATTAAGTATAAAAATGTACTTGGAATAAAGATTAGCCCTCCTAAGCAGTTGCTGATCTGTTTAAAAAGAATTCCCTGAACATACAAAAAACTGCAATACTATCCATGCTTACCTGGGTGTAAGCCCGTTGACTATCACTGTGAAAAGCATATACATAGTAGCCTGTTCAAAAGACAGATCTGTACCGTTTCCCAAAATGCAGTCACAAAGCATGTACTGTAGCCTAGAGGCCAATCGATTAAAAATAACACATATACACGCTGAAATGAATGGGGACCCACCTGAAAGTGGACCTGACCCACCGTTTGAGAAACACTGGTTAGGGGCAGAGCAGGAAGCCAGGAAGGTTGGTTTACCAGGCTGTCAGGATCTTGAACAGATCCCCATAGAGAAAACTCCCTTTTAAAAGTGATGGCAATTTCAAGATTGCATTAAAACCAATGTCAATATTAACCTTGGATATGGGATATAGAGAAATGTGAATGACAGCAGGCAGTTAATGGGAAATTAACTGATCAGTGCAACTGATAATGCTTCATCAAGTTAAATTAGTATGGTTAAGTTGGTAAAACCTATGGAAAATGGATTTAACATTCGATTACTGTTCGCATAAACTGTGACTTTTTCAATTCATATTTTAGTCACTGCACTTACTCTGTTTTTGTTTTTGCATTCATTAATTTGCTACAAACATTTATGCAGTCCAACTTCTGGCATTTCTACTCCTAGGGAAGGTCATGAACCAATCAAATCGACACAGCCAAGTTTCACAAGCAAAGGTACTCCAACAAGGGAGAAAAGCAAGGGGAAAAAAATCAATGCAGACAATGATTTAAATAAAAAGGCTGCTTTCTTCTTTAAATGCCTTCATGGGGAAAACACAGGCCACGATAACAGAGTCGATGCCCTCCAAAACTTTCCATGCTATTTTCCACTAAGATAGTAGCACAGCTACGAATGGGGCTAAGTGCTTCAGGTGTCAAGATGTGCCACATAAGCAGCCCCTCTTACTCACGCCCAGGGCGCAATCCTAACCTGGAGTTAGGCCGGCACAAGGGACACCGTAAAGCACATTTGGACCACTCTCGGACTCAGGGAGGACGGTGCACGTCCATACGCTGGCCTCTCTGACTCCAAGAGTGGCCCAAACACACTTTTCAGTGTCCCTTATACCAGCCAGACCTTGCTTTATTTACTTCATATTTACCTCAGAATTTTACCTCAGAATGTCAGATATAAGGGAGTGGTGTTTGGACCACTCTCAGAGTGAGGGAGGATGGTGCACATCTGTGTGCTGGCCTCTCTGACTCTGAGAGTGGTCCAAACATACTTGATGGTGTTCCTTGTGCTGGCCAAACTTTGCTGGCCTAACTGTGCCAGCCAAACTCCAGGTTAGGATTGAGCTCTCAGACACACTCTAGACAGCAACAGCAACTGCTCTTACATGGGGCGTTGTGGTGCCTGCAATACTGAGCATCCCCCCCCCCATTGCTTAGAAGTGGATGACTGGAGGGGAAAGGAACCCTCAGCATGTCATTCTCAGTCGAGCTGCTCTGGGCCAATGGGACAGAGGGGGATGTAAATCAAGCAAATCAGAAAGGAACTTCAGCTTTTACTCCCAGGGAAGACTGCGCAGGACTGCAGCTTTAATCTCCGGCAAAGCCCTCCCAGCTACATGGCTGGGATACAACCTCACAGCACTTTCACCGACGGTGGGGAGAAACTCAGGCAGCTTGGAAGTCCCGATTTAGATGTCTTTGGGGCTCCCTCTGAATACACCCATTTGCATGGCGGTTGCCCAACAAAAGCAGCAGCAGGCCTTGGCCCTGTCTTCGGAGCAAAATACGCAGTCAGCTTTACTAACATGAAAATGTAGACCCTCCTACCTCTGTTATTCACTCACTTATTTTTTTGTGTGCATTACCATAAGGCAGCAACACGATCCAATCAGTGTAATAATGCCAAGATGACAAGCTAGCAATTTACTTTCATCTCGCTTTTTTTTTTTTTGATCTTGCACATAAAAAGAAGCTCATGGAAAATCGTGCAATGCACTCAAACACAATTTATTCACTTAAGAATGTTTTCCCAAAGCAGGCGCTGTCAAATTACGGCTTCAGAAAAGCCCTCGGAGTTCTCTGAGCTGCAGGAAGTGAGAGCTGCCTGTGCGTCCAGGTGACCAACTTGTCGTTTGTGTGCAGGGCCAGGCAACATGTGGGGTTGGTGGGCAGCTGCGACCCACAAATCCACTCACCAGCGCCTGAGGGGTTAAGTACCCCATGCAGCTGAGCAGGCTGCCCAGAACCACAGAGATGCCTTCCCCAGAAGACTCACTTCCACTGCTATAGTTCAGAGAAGGCAAGAAGTGGGATTCTCTTCTGAGCACTAAGACAGGCTGTTTCTCACTATCCTATATCCAGGCAACTAGACAAACGGAATGGGGAGGGGTCTGAAAATTAAGCCCTAGGAGGAACAGTTAAAAGAGCTGGGCGTGTTCCCTACAGCACACAACCCTAACAGCACAATCCTAACCTGCGGTGTGGCCGGCACAGTTAGGCCAGCCAAGTTTGGCTGGCACAAGGGACACGGTAAAGTATGTTTGGGCCACTCTCAAAATCAGAGAGGCCGGCGCACGGACGTGGTGCCAGCCAAACGTTGGTGGCCTGCCTGTGCCGGCCTATCTCCAGGTTAGGACTGCACCCTAAGAGGTAACACAACAGCCTTCAATTATCTGAAGGGCCTTCATGCAGAAGGAGGGAAGATTTCAGTGGCTCTCAAGGGCAAGACTTAAGCTAATGGGTTGAAACTAAAGGGAAGTAGATTTAGGATAGGCAAGAGGGAGGATTTCCTAATTATCAGAGCTGCCTGGCACTGGAACAGTCCGCCTTAAGCAGTCATGGGCTTTCCCTCTTCTGAGGTTTGCCTCTTCTGAGCACATGCTGGGCGGCCACCTGTCAGGGATGCCGGCACTGAGCAGGGGGTGGACTAGATGACCTCCAAGGACCCTTCCAGCTCCAACGTTCGGAAACCCAAGACTGACACCAGAAAAGACTGGCAGCTTCCCAAGGCCTCCCCGTGACTCCTTTTCCCTAGCAACCGACTTTCTGTGACTTCTGAAATCTGCATTCTGTGATCAAAGCATCACCCGCAGCAGCTTCGCAACAACACAACGTGCCTTCTGATTGTGTACAAGGAAAAAAGAAAACCCAGAATCTACAGAGATGCACTGCTCTGACACCCTCGGGAAAATGACCGTAGGTTCCACTTGACACGCCAAAGTGAATGGCGATGCTGCCACTCGGACACATATTTTTATACTGCATGATTTCTATAAGGGTTGTCGGAATGCCACAGGCCTGGCTCATTTCAAAGGCAGCCTCAGTTTAGCGCATGGCTGGGCTGTATCCCCAAATCTATAGCATCCCTGGGTTGGGGCGCAGTAAGCATTGAAGGTGCCATAGTGTGCTGTGTAACTGTGAGCATCTCCACAGTGCCGTTGTCTGCCTCAATGGCTCAGACGGCGAGGGGGAGGGGTTGCTTACAAGAAGCACTGCCGCATCTTCAGTACTGACCATGCCATGGCTACGATACTCTGGCTACAATACTGCCTAAAACTGGAGACCCCAACCCAAAGAGCAGCTCCCTGCTGTTGCAGTTTCACATCTCACAGTCCAGAACTGGTAGAAACTGGCAT
>JAJKFI010000083.1:1534527-1558399 GCA_029204185.1 Lerista edwardsae
TGTGTGTGTGTGTGTGTGTGTGTGTGTGTGTGTGTGTGTGTGTGTGTAACAAAACATTTTTTCAGGCATGCCCTGGTATCCACGGTTTCAATTATCCTTGGATACCATGGATACTGGGACTCCTATTCAAAAGATAGGGGGACATTAAACAAATCTCCTTTTTTACCTTGTTGTAGGCAAACCACTGATGTTCCCTGTCTTTACAAAGGCATTCCCAGTATCCCTGTTTCAGGTATCCATGGTGGGGTCTGGAATGGTACCCCAGCGGATTCCGGGGCCTGCCTGTATTTCTTTGTTTACTTTGGATCTGAAATCTAAGCCTTGTGATGGCCAAGAGTTTACAATATTTTAAAGCACAACTTAGCTCAACACAAGGTATTGTCATGTTTCTTCTCCTATGGGGCTTTATACAGCTATGAGTAATAAACCAAGTAAATTCTAGTAAACCAAGCAGTGTTGCTAGTCTGGGGGACCCGTTTTGCCAGCCGCTTGCGAAAATGATTTTGGTGGAGTGTTTTTACAACAAAACAAAACAAAACACACACACTCCAATACAGCAACTGTTTCTGTAGAGGTCCGCCAAACACTTCACCCTTTGGACCCGCAACAGGTTTAACAGTTTTCCCAATCCCAAACTCCATCCGGCCGCTATATGTGATGGGTGGAACAGCAAAAAGGCAGAGGGGGGGGGGGGCAGGAAAAGGAAGAATCATTTTTCGTTTAAAAAGCCAGTCTAATTTGCTCAGCCCAGAACCCAGAACATTGGAATAAATACTAAGTACTCAGAAGGTTAACCTCCTTAAACCGCAGAAGCCAGATGGGTAAAAAAAACCCCAACAACACATACAGAAGAAGAAGAGATTTCATTATCTATTGTCTGTCTGGCAGACCTCCAATTTCATAACCAAGGATGTAGAGAAACTGATTATAGCTGAGCCAAGCCAAAAAAAAAAGGGGGGGGGAGGGAGCTGGTGCCACTATACATCTGTGCATCTGTCCAGCCACGATAACAGGTTTTGTCCTCTATTCACAATATCCTGCATAAAAGATCCTTGAAGTGAGTGATCTTTTCTTCTTAAAAAAAATTTAAGAAAAGGGAAACAGAATAGCTCTGTTACTAAGGGAACTGCGTCCTGGAAAACTCACCATTTTTGAATCGGATTATTTTACTGCACACTTGCTTACGCAACCGTACGGTGAACCGCCTGGCCGCTTGTGGGGTTTAATTAATAAGAATATTTGAACAACAGATCGCTTCTCATTCGGCACGGGGCATAAATAGCTGACTCAGGGCGCAAGCCTAACCTGGAGTTAGGCTGGCACTGTTAGGCCAGTAAAGTTTGGCCAGCACAAGGACCACTGTAAAGTATGTTTGGACCCCTCTCGGAGTCAGAGAGGCCAGCACACAGACGTGAACCATCCTCCCTGACTCCGAGAGTGCTCCAAACATGCTTTACAGTGGCCCTTGTGCTGGCCTAACTGTGCCAGCCTCAGGTTAGGATTGTGCCCTGACTTTGCCCGACTCAAGGGCAGGGGCAGAACGCTTGAGCAAGCTTTCAAAACCTCTGAGGTTGGCTTTGGTCAAGTGCAGGTTGAAAAGAGACCATCAAGAACCACCACAAGTACCTGCTTTGTGGAACTTTTCCAAGAGGTCCTGTCGAACCGACTTCTCCAGGTTGAAGTAGTCGTTTTCTTCATCGGGGGTTTTCAGGAACAGGGGGATGTGCTGGAACACAACCGCGTGTTTACACTTGCGCTGTCCAGCGACCGCGAGCTGATCGCGCAGCCACACGTCCTGGGCCGCCTTCAGCTCTGGGCACTTTGAATGGTCAAAGAAAAGCTGAGAGTTCAACACGAGGAAGAAGACCCCTCCGGCCCAAAAGCTGTAGTAGTCATCGCCCCACTGCTGGCAGTAATCGTCAACGGTTTCCGGGGTGGGCGTGTTCCCGAGGTCATGATTGCCGCTGACAAAAATCACCGGGATGTCACCGCTGATTCCCTTCAGGGCAGTTTTCAAATCACGCTCCTGAGCTTCTCGCCATGGGGTTCCTGAAGCAGGATGGATAAGGTTAAAAGGTAAAGGTTTCCCCACGACCGAATGGTCTAGTCGTGACCGACTGTAGGGGGCGGTGCTCATCTCCGTTTCAAAGCCTGTGAGCCGGCGTTTTTGTCCGATCATGGTGGCCAGCATGATTCTACGCCGTAGCGCACGGAACGCCGTTACCTTCCCACCAAAGTGGTCCCTATTTATCTACTTGCATTTTAGGTGCTTTCGAACTGCTAGGTTGGCAGGAGCTGGGACAAGCAACGGGAGCTCACTCCGTCACGTAGTCTCGAACTCCCAACCTTGCGGTCGAAAGCCCAGCGACAGCGGATTAACTCGCTGCGCCACCACGTCCCATTGGATAAGGTTAGCAACAGCATTTATTTTCTTTTTTTTTTTTGCAAGTGTTACTTCAGCAGAAAAAGAACACGATCACAGAACCAAATCATGCACCGATAAATTTTAAAATTCTAGTTGTTTTTTTTAAAAATCTAGAATTTTAAATTCTAGTTCTAGAATTCTAGAGTTCAATTCTAGTTTCCAGCCCTTCTGATCCAAGTGGCTGCAGTTCTGACTGTCGGCCACAAGGAGGTGCACTATGGATGATTATTTTATTTATTTGAAGAATTTATATCCCACCTTTCCGCTGCCAAAGCAAATGCCCAAGGCGGCTTACAGAGAACAAAAAAGTACAATGTAACCACAATGAGTAAAAACACATTTTTTTCACGCAAAAAATTAAACACTGAACAGAAAACGTTCAAAAATAAATTGAGACCCCATTTCCCTCATCAGGCACTTTGGGGGTGGGAACAATTGACCGGGGGGGGGGCTAAATAAACTATGACAGCATCCCAGAGGGACAGAGCCAAGCATCATCCAAAGGCCAGACGAAATAGGTATGAGTTAAGCCCACTCCAAAAAGCCATGAGGGAGTGTGGTGTTGTTCAGTCTCTACCGGAGTGTGTAGTACTTAATTATTCTGGTAGCGAATTCCATATTGGTGGAGCTGCTACAGAGAAGGCCCGCCCCTGAGCTGCCATCCCTTTAACCTGGGACAGAGGGGGCCCATTTCCCCATCTCCTCCGTCAGCCACAAACTGACCCAACACTGTCAAAGGTCGGCCCCAATGTTGTGCTTGACCCTCCCCAATGACAATGGAGAGACTTTCAATGGCCATTCATGGCTGTTCTGGAGCCTAAAATCAGGAATGGCCAGCTAAGCCTGCTTTAACTATTATTTCTGCAACATGGGTCTGCCCTTGGAGTCCCTCTGGAAGGCGGGGTTGGGCACAGGATACACTCAAAAGACTGTTTGCGGAGCCCTGTTGCATTTCCCATATTTGTCCAAGGCAAGATTGGAGGGGATACGTAGGAGGGCCTTCTTGGTGGTGGCCCCCTCCAGAGAACTCTAGGCCTCAAAGAGTTCAAAGGGGACTGGAGAGATTTGTGGAGGAAAAGCCCATCGTGGCATTGCGAGTTAGAACGGATAAAAGAAAATACTTTTTTTACCCAGCAGGTAATTGATCTGTGGAACTCCTGGCCACCGCAGGTGGTGATGGCATCTGGGCTAGGTGCCTTTCAAAGGGGACTGGAGAGATTTCTGGAGGAAAAGTCCATTGTGGGCTACAGGCAGTGGTGTCATTCAAATGATTTAGGAACAGGAACTCACTTTTGATTGGCACTTGTTGGGAACCCGGAACCAGCCACGGAGCCCGTTAGGATCCAGAACGCCCGTTCTGGTCCGTTCCCCCTGAATGACATCACTGGCTACAGGCCATGATGGGTGGTGTAACCTCCTTACGTTAGTGGTAGGCTACTTCAGAATGCCAGGTGCAAGGGAGTGGCCACAGGATGCAGGCATCTTGTTGTCTCGTGTGCTCCCTGAGGCATCTCCCAACACTCAATTTTAGCGATGGGAGAGGAGCGTCGCTTGCCAGGCACGAGAATAGTCTGGAGAAGTCAAGAGAGGAGGCTCTGCCCGTCGCTACGCTCAGCAGGATTTCGGCAGGATTAGGTGCATCGTGGCTCCCACACAAGCCCGCAACACCTGCCACTGTAATTATGCAAAGACCTCAGCGGCAAAGCCCACACGAAAACAGGATTATCTCAAGTGCTACAACCCAGCAACTGTAAAAGCGGAACAGACAATACCCACATTATCCTTAAACGGTTGGAAAGGTGGGGGGGGGGGGGGGGCTTCCTGAGGGGGATGCTGCACAATCCTCCAATCTGCCTCCAGGTGGCTACTTTAGACGAGATGCCCACTTCTGGGAGCGGAGTGTGCCCTGAAATATGGAGCCTGCCACCGTCCTCAGAAAGCCAGCACAGGTGGGAAAAGACACAATCCTCACCTGGAGTTCGGCCAGCGAAGTTTGGCTGGCACAAGGGACACCGTAAAGCACATCTGGACCACTCTCAGTCGGGGGGAACATCGCATTCTTCAGGAAGCCGTGAGAGAACAGAAAGACCGGAGAGAATCTGTGGGGCCGTGACTCACCTTCTTAACTTGGTAAACACCAAAATGTGTGAATAAGACCATTTGCTCCTGCCTCTAGCCATGCGTTACGCTCGCTCGCAAACCACGGAGCAACTGGGCCCTAGCCGTTGCTGTAGACGGACTAACCTCCCTCCTTCAGCTCAAACAGCGCCGAACTCCAGCTAGGAGCCCGGCTGTCGGGTCAGGAACCTGCAGGAGTCAGCAGAAAGGGAGTCAGTTTCTGAGGCCCCCCCCCAGTGCTAATCCATGCCTAATAATCCCATTTTGAAACTAACCTTGGCGATGCCGCAGAGGGTGCGCGCGGATAGAGAGCGGAGGCATGCACAATGCATTCGCGATAGACACCTCCCACACTACGCTTGTCTCTTGCGGGCGTGGGTTTGAGCTTTAATAAAGACAGACCTGCCTGGAATGAACAAGCATGTTTCCCTGCCAGGAGCAGCGGGCAGGCGCCTGGCTTCTGCCCAGCACACTGAGGACGTGAGCCACGGGGAGCAAGCACCCGGGATCGAAGGGATCCACAAGGATCGCCAGCACCTGGGCCTTAAAATGTGACTCAGGTGCAAAACGGAAACCAGTTCAATGGCCAGACATGATCCAGAGAGATGACGGCTCCTCTCTAATATCAGGCCAAAGGCCCATCTGAGTCCAGCTTCCTGTATTTCACAGCGGCCTAACAAGTACCTCAGGGAGCACACGAGACATCAAGATGCCTGCATCCTGTTGCCACCCCTCTTGTATCTGGCATTCTGAGGTAAGGTTCTGAGGTAAAATTCTGTGGTAAATAAAACAGACTCGCTCCCTCTTTGTGGGGAGGGAGCTATAACAACTTGCAACCAAATCTGGGCTTTAAGAACATAAGAAAAGCGCTGGATCAGGCCAAAGGTCCATCTAGTCCAGCTTCCTGTACCTCACAGTGGCTTACCAGATGCCTCAGGGAGCACACGAGACAACAAGGTGCCTGCATCCTGCTGCCACTCCCCTTGTAGCTGGCATTATGAGGTAAATATGAAGTAAAAAAAAAACCCTTTAAAATGACATAAAAAATTAAAGAGAGACAAGAACAAATGTAAATGAGCAGAGCAGCCCAAATATAAGAACAGCATAAAAGCTGAGAGGTTCACAGGTTTTAAAAGATTTTAAAAGGGGTCCCCAGTACCTCCCTCCCCAAAAGCCAGTTGGAATAAATAGGTCTTTAAACCCTGCCAGAAACCATACCATCGAGGAAGCAGCCCTCAAGTCTTCTGGAAGTTGGCTCCATAGACGTGGTGCCACAACCGAGAAGGCCCGGTTCCTGGTCGCCATGGCTTCAGATGGCGGTGGAACCCTAAGGAGGGCCCTCCAAGATGACTTCAGGGGATGTGCAGGAATGTATGGGGGGCATATTTTGCTATAGAAGGAATTCAGAGGAATTCTCGTGCCCCTCTCGCTGCCTGCAAGAGAGCCTCCGAACACAGCGCCTTACTGGAAAATCGTATTAGATCTCTGATGATCGTCCAGAATAATCCATCCTTTTAAAAGCATTTCTCCGTGTGAAAGAACAACTGACCTACAAATTAAATGCATCTCTGCCCCCCCAAGCTTTTCCCAGCAGAGCAAACACCATGAAACTACAACTGTAAACCCAGCCTATAATTAATTCTTATAATAACCTCGGAAATTACTCTGAACTTCAGTTCTCCGTCCTTCGGCCCTCTCCCCTTCCCAACTCTCCGGTTTCTGGCCACGCTGACCTTTCGGTTCTTTAACGATCCCCTGCATTCTAATCTGCCGCAAGACAGGAGGAAAACGTGAGTCGAGTCCGCCTTTGTCGATGCCAGCAAGGCAGGAGTCCACTTAACTACCAATCTTTCCAGATTATTCTGCAGTCCACCGCTGGGAAAATAATCACCGTGCTTCATTTAAGCACAGCTTAGCACTTCCAGCCGATAGAGGGGCCTTGGCCGTTGCCAGCGGCCTTTATGAACTCATCCCTGCTGGCGGCTTGTCTGGATGTTTGCAGGGAGAAAATGCAGAGGAAGAGGCTGTAATTACACCCAAAAATTGCATTAACAAGCTTAGGAAGGTACCACTGAAAGGGCTATTGGGCCTCATGGCTATTCTTGGCTGGTGAAATGGCACAGTTGCTACTGGGCTAGCTTTAGAGGACAGATTTTCTTCCTATGCAGGAATCCAGATTCTGGCTTTTGACTAGGAGGACAGTCCATTGCTTTTGAAGGGCACTGGAAAAGCAGGCAGGAACAAGCTAAGCAACGCCAGTTACAGGGGAGAGCTGTGTGATACAGGGTCTGAGCGCTCACAGTCGAGCTCAGGGTTGTCAACATAGATTGACGGCAGCTCTCCAGGGTTCCAGAAAGAGCTCTCTTCTCGGTCCTACTTGCAGATCCAATAGGGATTACACATGAACATTTCTGCATTTGAGAGCTCAACCTTAACCTGGAGTTAGGCTGGCACAGTTAAGCCAGCGAAGTTTTGCTGGCACAAGGGCCACTGTAAAGTGTGTTTGGACCACTCTCGGAGTCAGGGAGGATGGCGTACACCTGTGTGCTGGCCACTCTGAGTGTGGTCCAAACATACTTGACGGTGGCCCTTGTGTGTGCTGGCCAGACTTTGCTTTATTTACCTCATATTTACCTCAGAATTTTACTTCAGAATGCCAGATACAAGAGAGAGTCATTTGGACCACTCTCGGAGCCAGGGAGGCCAGCACACAGACGTGTGCCATCTTCCCTGACTCCGAGAGTGGGCCAAATGTACTTTACGGTTGCCCTTGCACCAGCCAAACTTTGCTGGCCTAACTCCAGGTTAGGATTGTGCCCTAAAGCAAGTACCCCTCCCCATTATCCTATTTCTATTCAAACTGACAAAGCAACAACAACAACAGTGTAAAATGTGGCCTATCACACACACACACACGCACACACACACACACGCACACACACACACGCACACACATTTATTCTCTGCCAGCAATGATAGTTGGTGCGACTAAGACTGGATGCTGTCCATCACCAAATCTTGGTATACGACTCTTCCCTAAGCACCAAGATGATGCTGGATATATTTTCATCTTAAACTATAAGAGGGGGAAAAAAAGTTCCAACTGCTCTGTTATTTGATGCAGGGATCCTACGGTCATGATGAATATACAGGTAGATGATCCCTTATCCAGACATCTGAAATCCAGACTATTCTGAAATCCAGACATTTGACCCCTGCTAGCTGACTTAACCCCTGCTAACTGGGCACGAGGCACTTTTTCAAGCGGTGTTCCTCTTATATTTAGCAGGGGGCCGCAATTCTCCCTCTTCACCCCAGCGTAGTGTCTTTGCTAGTGCTGTTCTGGGGGTTTTCTGCAATTTTTTTAGATTGTGACCCCTTTTGAGACAGGGAGCCATTTAACTGCATTATTTGCCTGTAAACCGCTTTGTGTTGAAAAGCGGTATATAAATACTGTGGACTGAGTTTTTTTGTCTAGGTTTTTAAAAACTTTCTGTAGTGTGACCAGCAGGAGGTCTTGTGCTCATGCCCACGTACAGGCTGGAAGTTCTATTCTCTGCTCTGTGGTGTGTGCCATTGCTGAAAAATGTGAAAGAGGCCAGCAGACACCCAAATGGGTCATAGGGACCAGAGCAAGAGGAAGCACTTCTCATTATAATTATGCCATCATTCCAAAATCCAGACACCTCCCTGTCCCAAGCAGTCCAGATAAGGGATACTCCATCTGTAGCGACAAACACATCTGCCTTGCCTATCTGAACAGTTGCCTAGTAGAGCCGGTTTCTTAAGTCCTTCCCTGGACATAAAACTCTTCATGCCTATCCACAATGCACAACAAAGAACTTGCCTCTATCAGCTAACTGAATATCGGAGACAAATGTAAACAGGAAACGCATATATAGTATATATTTCACGCTTCCTTGTCTTGGCTGATTGGCACTAATTAAATTTAACATCAAGCTGGCTGAACACTGAACTGGCTCTACTGGATTTTATAGCAACCTGATAATTATTAGAAGGACAACACACAGGCTAGTCTTGTAGTAACGCTCTGCGGACAGAAAGAAAGGCTGGGAATTGGAGTCTACGCCAGCGGTCTCCAAACTCCAGCCTGCGAGCTGGATCCGGTGACCGCTGTTTCCTTCCACCCGGTAACCAGCCAGGAAGTGTTGGGATAGCCACAATTACAGCCCCCAAGTGTTGCTGTGGCCAGCTGCTTCTGGGGTCTATCGCCCCAGCAGGTCGTGGAGGCTGCCATCGCGACTGTCTCAGCCCAGGTGCTGCAGCCCGGGGGCGGAGCCTTGGGTGCAGTCTAACAGCCGCATCCCAGCCCCACCTCCTCCCGGGGCAGGCACGCCCACTGGCCCGCCAACTCCTGCCCATCCCCCCTCCTCCCTGAAACGTCTGTGTGCCACGCTGAGTTCGGCTGGCGCAAAGGCAGCTTGGCATCTGCGCTCTTAGGCCGACGCTACTGCTAGTGTCGGCGCAAGAGCTCTAGTGTCAACGCGGGGATGCTGGTTGGTGCCCCCGTGTCGGCGTTAGGACATTGCGCCGATGCGATCCTGTGGCGTCAGTGCAACATCCATTCCTGGATTGCGCCCCCAAAGGGCAGAGGCAGATATAAGATGGACTCACTCCTAGATCTTAAAGGATGGGTAGACCGATATGAAGACTGGCAGTTTTCAAGAATCTTGTTCTGCAGCCATTAAGGGCTTTAATTAGAAATTGGGGGGGAGATTTCCTTTTTCACAGGGCCTTGTTCTGGAATGACCGAAAACAGTCATGCACAACCCATTAGACTGGTTTGCTGAATCCTCAGCCTCCGTCAGCATTCCGGGATAGAGAGAGTTGGTTGATTTCTCTCTCTCCAAGATTCTCCCTCCAAGAGATCTGCTGTGAAATTCGATCGGTTTAGGCACCTGAACAAACACCTCTGCAGTATTGATCGGATGCAGGGGTGGGGGAAAGAGGGGGGGAGCAACAAAACCCGGGCTGCGCACTTTCAAACGTGGCACTCCATCAGAAGCCATCGCGCAGAGAAAGACACACGAGCCTGGTAATTTTGCTGAAGACGCAGGCAGCAGAATGAAATGCAGCTGGACTCCTCTGAAGATGTGGGGCGCGGATGCCAGTCGGGGAAAGAAAGCATTTCAAAACGCTAAACAAGCATGGCTGCATTAATAAACTCTGTTGCGCCACTCTAGAGACTAAACGAGAGCATGTTCAGGCTACAATGAAGGACGTTATTTCCCCCCTCGCCTTAGGCAGTGGCAGTGACCCACCTGAGGTCCCTGTGTCACCGCAGGGGCTCTAGAGCAGTGGTATTCAAACTTGCTAGACCGGGACCCACTTTTCAGACTGGCACGCCTGTCGGGACCCGCTGGAAGTGATGTCATTAACCTGGAAGTGATGTTGTGGCAGGAAGTCACCTCATCAAGCAGGAAGTGCTGTCATTGTAACATAATCAAACGACACTCCTGAAATGCAAACTGGCATCCTTGGACTGCAGCAATTTCACAACCATGAAACATCCCTGACAGAAAGCAAGATTAGGGTAAAATACGATGTACCAGGGACGTGGTGGCGCAGCGGGTTAAACCGCTGCTGCTGGGCTTTCCGACCAGAAGGTTGGGAGCTCAAGACTGCGTGACGGAGTGAGCTCCCGTTGCTTGTCCCAGCTCCTGCCAGCCTAGCAGCACCTAAATGCACCTAAATGCAAGGAGATAAATAGGGACCACTTCGGTGGGAAGGTAACAGCGTTCCATGTGCTACAACGTAGAGTCATGCCGGCCACATGACCACGGAAGCTTGTCCTCACACAAAACGCCGGCTCTACAGGCTTTGAAACGGAGATGAGCACCGCCCCCTATAGTCGGTCACGACTAGACCATTCGGTCGTGGGGAAACCTTTACCTTTATGATGTAAAAGCCCTGAACTAAAAACAAAATTTAAAAAAAACCCTCACTTGAAAATCCAAACGGTTAACACTCACAAACGGAATCTAGCGAGAGTAAGGGCTGCAGTTTCCAAGATGGCTGCTCCCAGCTTTCTGTGACCCACCTAACATTAGGTCCCAACCCACAGTTTGAATAACACTGCTTTGGAGGACGTCCCCCTTGAACCATGTGGGGCACAGCTTCTTCCACCTTCCTCAGAGAGCTCTGCCTTTAGCTTCAAGGGTGGAAAGGGAAGGTGCCGACTTAAGGTCTGCTGCTGAAATGACTGTTGTCGTCACTCGCCACTCAGAGCGTGATCTTAAGGTGGTGTTAGGCCGGCACAGTTAGGCCCACACAAGGGATACCGTAAAGCGTGTTTGGACCACTCTCAGAGTCAGAGAGGCCAGCACACAGACGTGCACCAACCTCCCTGAACTCCGAGAGTGGTCCAAATGCCACTCCCTTGTATCTGGCGTTCTGAGGTAAATTTCTGAGGTAAAATTCTGAGGTAAATATGAGGTAAATAAAGCAAAGTCTGGCCAGCACAAGGGACACTGTAAAGCGCATTTGGACTACTCTCGGAGTCAGAGAGGCCGGCACAGGCTGTACGGAGTCCCTTGTGCTGGCCAAACTTTGCTGGCCTAACTGTGCCGGCCTAACTCCAGGTTAGGATTGCGCCCTCACTGCTGGTAAGGTGGGCCTCATGTGCCAGGAGGGGTCCAGGGCCAATATACAATATTGGGCCCATTTGCCATTGCCAGAGCTAATAGAGAACATTGTCACTTGAGGGGGACTTCTGAGGATTTTTTTTTTTGCCCGAAATGGCCATTCTCAGGCCTGCTGAGCACACATGGCCTCAGCAAGCCTCAGCAAAGCCTCTGGAGGTGACCAGAGCCCAGCTCCAGTCACCCTTGGCGACTTTGAGTTGAGCGTAATCTGGCTCAACACAGTCCGAGGGATCTGCATTGAGCCAAATCCAGAGATGTAAAATTTGCAGATAATTAGGCTCAACCTGTATTTGAAGCTATCTGGAGGCCATTCCCCAATAAAATACATGAAGCCGTGTGAGGTATGTGGATATATTTATTTAATATTTTGATTGTGTATATATCCATTTTCTCACCTTTTTTGACATGTAGAGAGCAATCCTAACCTGGAGTTAAGCCAGGTCAGTTAGGCCAGTCAAGTTCGGCTGGCACAAGGGCCACCGTAAAGTCCGTCTGGACCACTCTCGGTGTCAGAGAGGCCAGCGCACAGACTCTGAGAGTGGCCCAAACACACAGCTTCAAAAGTCAACTTTACGAAGGGCATAATCCGAATCTGGAGTTAGTCCAGCACAGTCAGACCAGCGAAGTTTGGCTGGCATGAGGGCCACCGTAAAGCGTGTTCGAACCACTCTCCGAGTCAGGGAGGATAGTGCACGTATCTCTGACTCCATCCAAACATACAGTACTTTACGGTGTCCCTTGTGCTGGGCAAACCTTGCTGGCCTAACTGTGCTGGCCTAACTCCAGATTAGGATTGCGCTCGCAGTTTCTTAAAGAATCACATTTCTGTAATGTTCCTTTTCCCTCTCTTTTCTTTCACTATAACATAAAAAATAAAGCATTTTTTAAAAGTTAAAAAAAGAGAGACAGTTGGTCTTAGCAATGGCGAAAAAATACACAAGTGGCTGCGGATTTGCTAGAAAGTGCCCATCGCATCTCCACTTCCAACATGGCACCCGTTTAGAGCGCTACACGCTACCCTCCAAACCTCTAATAAGGTGTCATGCTTGATAACAATCGCTCATGTTTTCCCATTACTAGACCCATCCAGACCGGGCAGCTTCGTTTAACGCTGACAGCTTCCGCATAATTTTCCCTGTCTGCCTTCTGCTGCTTTAAATACGACTAGCGTTTATGTCTAAAAAAATATCAATTTGTGTCATTTCTACTGAGCCGTATCATACCCATTAGAGTTCGCAAATTAAGGGGTGGAAAGTTGTCTTGGCAGGTTTTCGAAAGGGGAAGATGCGGCAGCCGCCATCAGAACGTAGGCTGGCCACTGCGAGCAACGAAATGTGCATTTGCTCCAGTACATCAGCTCAGCTCAAGGAATGCGGCAATCGTCATTGAAAGGCATGTGTGCTCCATGATCACGTTGGAACAGGGGATTGTGCCTGATGTCCACTATCGTCCTCGTACTCAAACGAACCAGGAGGATGAAAACAAGAGACAGCACGTGCTATTAGACCAACGGTATTCAAACTTTTTAGACCGGGACCCACTTTTTAGATTGGCACTTGTGTCGGGGCTCGCCGGAAGTGATGTCATTCACCTGGAAGTGATGTCGTGGCAGGAAGTGACATCAATAAGCAGGAAGTGCTGTCATATTAAAATGACACTCCTGAAATGCAAATTGGCATTCTTGGACTGCAGCAATTGTACAACCATGAAACATCCCTGACAAAAAGTAAGATTAGGACAAAATACTGTGTCAAAGTACTGAACTAAACACAAATTAAAATTTTTTTTTTTGGAAATTCTAACTGTTAAACTCACAAAAGGAATATAACAAGAATAAGGCCTGCAGTTTCCAAGATGGCTGCTCCCAGCTTTCTGCGACCCACCTGACATCAGGTCCCGACCCACAGTTTGAATAACACTGTATTAGACTATTAGGTACCCAATGAGCATCATTCAGACAAAAGGAAAACACTAATTCAGACTTATTCAGACTATGGTCGTGGAAAGCTGGGTGCCGCCATCTTGGAAGCTGCAGACCTTACTCTTGCTATATTCCTTTGGTGAGTGTTAACAGTTTGAATTTGCAAGTGAGGGTTTTTTTTTTAATTTTTAGTTGACCGTTTTTACATCATAATTTGTCCTCACCTTGCTTTGTCAGGGATGTTTCATGGTTGTGCCATTGCTACAGTCCAAGAATGCCAATTTGCATTTCAGGAGTGTCATTTTATGACGTTATAATGACCACATTTCCTGCTTGAAGATGCCACTTCCTGCTGCAACATCATTTCCAGATTAATGACATCACTTCTGGTGGGTCCCGACATGAGTGCCGTTCTAAAAAGTGGGTCCCAGCTTAAAAAGCTTGAATACCACTGTTCTATGGGGTGGGGCAAGACCCCCATATTTCTGGCAGCCATGCATTTAACACTGCAAAGACACATCTTGAGAAAGACCCTCACTTTTAAGTCCTGCCACAGCAGGTTAACTATTCTTGGAAGGGCTATACATGGTCACCCAATCAAGAAGAAATCTTCGCACGCCTAATAATAATCGTCCCAAGTGCGAACGGCTTTTAATCACCAGCTACATACTGAGACGCTGGCCCTGATTGCTCGTGCGCCGTTAATGGCTCCGTAATGGGCTCCGAGTGTTCTGCTTGATTGCGGACTAGCTTCGCTGATAAGGATGCTATTTATTGCCCTCCCCCCCCCCAACCCATTGGGATCCTAAGACTTCTCCCTGCCTGCATTCAAGAGGCCCCGGCAGCCAAGCCATCCAAAAAAACAGCTGTGCTTTGCCACATACCTCTGAAGTCCACCAAACATTCTGCAAACACGTGGGCAAATATATCCGCAAGCCTGATACTTCTTCTGGCAAATATATCCGCAAGCCTGATACTGCTTCCAGCTAACCTCCTGCTCGCTTGTTCGCTGTCACTGGGGGGCGAGATCAGGGGCTCGAGCCCCGCTGCAGGGCTGTGGGTCTTGGCAGGCCCCTCAAATGGACCTCTGACACCCAGCTCTGTCCCACACCATATACAAAGACATATGGAAAGTAATAAATCGAAGGACACAGAACTAGACCCACATTTTGCCAAAAAAAAAAACCCCAAACCACCCCACCTTCCTCCTCCAACTTATTCCCAGTCACGTGCCAGAAACTATGGGTCATCTGCCAAAACTGATTAGCAGTTGAGTTGGGAGGAATACTTATCCTTCACGCAGCAGGAGAACAGCGTGTGGAACTCATGGCCACAAGAGAGGTGGCAGGGGCCTAGGGGTCACAAATGCACCACCAGTCACCACCTCAAATGCCACTGGTGGTACCCGTACCACTGGTTGAGAAACACTGTTCTAGGACAATCTAGCGGAGCTCTTAATATTTTTTTATGATGATTGCCTCAATGAAAGAAAGCAACACAGGGCCTCACGAAACCAAAGCAGCCTTCGGATACTATTCAACTGGATTTCTACCCTGAATTTTGGCTTCCAAAACCACACCAGATCCATACATCTGATTCTCTCTCTCCCTCTCCCTCTCACACACACACACACACACACAATATCATCAAGGCAGCATCACCCATAAGAACTAAAAAAAAAATGGAGATATTGTATTACAGGCATGCCCTGGTATTCGGTGGGGTTCCGCTCCAGGCCCCACCGTAGATACTGGGGAGGCCTTTCTAAAAATAGGGGAACATCAGTAGTTTTGCTGCAACAAGGTAAAAGAAAAAGTGATTTGTTTAATGTTTCCCTATCTTTTTAATTGACGTCCCAGTACGCATGTATCTGTGGATAACTGAAACCGCGGATACCAAATCAGTGGATCCAGGGTACGCCTGTATTAGATGTTATGGAGAGATAACGCATGCAGATGGGGGGGGGGGCAGGTGGACAGAAGGGAGCTTCCTAATTCCAGCTTTCCACCTCCCATGGAGTCCTAAGCTTGATTTTATTTATTCTACCCTGCACACTATTTTGTGAACTACTCTTGTTGAAAATTATTATGATTATTAATCATAACAATTTACGAGGATGCTACAATGCAGGTTGGCCTGTGCAACGGAAACCGCAGCAATCTCAGGTATGCTAAACTCGCAGAACAATCTCATGCACGTCTACCCAGAAGTCAATCCCCTTGTGTTCATTAGGGCTTTACAACCAGGAAAGTGTGTATAGGATGGCAGCCTTAGCCGGGGTTGGAATTCTTTGTTGTTGTTAACCTTAAGCACCCCGCATGCAGGTAGGAAATCTCATCACTTCATACAGTATGTCTAAGCAAGTGGACTAGATCAGCAGGAGGCAGAACGAAGGGCATAAACGTTTATTGCCTGTGACTGGATATATCTTGCTCAATTGATGATTTGGGGTCATTTCTATTTTAGGGTTGTAGTCAGGCCTTACGCATTGCGTTCCTTACAAGAACACCTTAAGAAGCAAGCGACAAGATTTGTTCAAATTCTTGGAACAAAGGGGCGGGATGCAAATGAAGCCATTTATTTTCAACCGGCACAGACCCCACTAATTTTTCAGTGTGTCTCCCCCAGCCTTACCTGGAGATACCATGGATAGAATCTGGAACTTTCGACATCAGTGGTTCTCAAAACTTTTAGTACTGGGACCTACGGATCAATGGGCATGAAGCTCACGCAGAGTTATAGGACAGCTCCCTGCCCCAAGGGATTTACAATCTAGATCAGTAGTTCTCAAACGTCTTAGCGCCAGGACCCACTTTTTAGAATGACAGTCACTCCGGGGCCCACCAGAAGTTATAATGTCATGGCTGGAAGTGACGTCATTGTGACGCCAGAGCCTACTGCTTTCCTGAGAGTGCAGCAATAGGAGAATGCAGAAAGTTGGGTTATTTCTCAGCAACATGCATTGGCAAGGAAAAAGCCTATTTACAACCTTGGCACAAGTAAAACAACCACACAAACCTCCTCCTTACAGCACCCCATCTTCCCGTATTTTCAACATGGCTGCTGTAGGTGCTTTGTGGCCCACCTGAACTTGGCTCAGGACCCACTGGGACCCACAGTTCTAAATGCAAGGCAGATGCCGTACTACCAAACTACAGCCCCCGACACAGCTAACAGTCACAGCCCAAGCTGACAGCATTTAAAGACAAACCCCAGTTTCATCCTGACAATTTTCTTAACCGGGTCACTTTCTTCCCTGCAATCAATGGCAGGGAATTATTTTTGCATCCTCGCGTCACTGCATTCTAATTTTGGAAACCCTTGAAGAAGGAATGCTAACTAAAACAAAAAAAATTAATACTAGTAATAAAAAAGGAACACTCAAAACACGAGATGCATGTGCTGCACGTCACATAAATGAAGCATTTCTCCACTTGAACCACATCATGCAAGCTGAATTCAATCCCCGCTGGAAATACAGACACGCTCTGGTATCCACTATGGTTCCGTTCCAGACCCCACCGTGGATATCTGAAACCGCGGACACACCTGTATTTCTGAACTGAGCTTGAAAACAAATTGGGGCCAGCGTAGGTGGGAGAGAAGCAGCCTATCAGAGACAAAACGCCTCATCCCCATCACCACGTTTTATTTACTAGCTGCCGTTTCTGAATACATGGCCAGGCACCCACTGATTCAGTATCCATGGTTTCAGTTATCTGCGGATACCATGCATACTGGGACGTCTTAAAAAGATTGGGGGAAGTAGACAAATCTCTTTTTTTAACCTTGTTGCAGCAAAACCACTGATGTTCCCCTATCTTTAAAAAGGCAGCCCCGGTTTCAGGTAGCCACGGTGGGGTCCGGAACAGAACACCACGGATACCGGGGCATGCCTGTATAACAGAATGAAAGGATCGAGATCGAGAATCTGCAAAAACACAAGACTTTGGTCCAGACCCCATAATTCCCATTATCATCATCACTGGTGACATATATACAGCCATGCCCTGGTATCCGCTGGGATTGTTCCAGATTCCTCCCACGGATACCTGAAGCTGTGGAAGTCCACATGCAAGGCATGCTGGGGCAGCTGGACACCGGATGCTGCTAGCAGCAAAGACCCCTGGGGGCTTTACTTGTAGTCAGGGTCTTTTGCAGCCGTTCATGCTGGGGATGCTTTTCTCTGATGCAGCGGCGCTGGTTTATGAGACAAGCTTTCTAGGCATCAATGGACCTTCCTGGAGTGGGGGGGTGGGGGTGGGGAGGAAAGCAGTCTCAATGCCAAGCCAACATCTGAACTGGGGAGGGAGGGAACAGATTGGAAACACAGAACAGAAACAAATACAGACAATGCTGGGAAGGTTGGGAACAGAGAGAAAGGTAACTGAGTTAATTCAATTCTGAAGACTCCCACTCATATAGTCCATGTAGCCAATAGCACGAACTAAGGCAGCCTTATTCTCAAGGGAGCCCTGCTATTGCAGTGGGAGTTATTCCTAGAAACAGGCGCATGCTGCAACGTTGTGTTGCAGGGCCCCTCTTGTCTGAACTCAGCTTCACAACAACGTTTTGTTGTAGGACCTTGCTGGTTTAAATTCAATTCGCATTCTGATCCCAGAGGTTCCCACGTTGGGTTTAAGAACGTAAGAAGAGCCCCACTGGATCAGGCCAAAGGCCCATCCAGTCCAGGTTCCTGGATTTCACAGTGGGCCACCAGGTGCCTCAGGGAGCAGACGAGACAACAAGATGCCTGTATCCTGTTGTCAGTCTCCTGCATCTGGCATTCTGAGGTAGTTTACTTCTAACGTATGGAGGTTGCACCACCTGTCATGGCCTGAAGCCTGCAATGGATTTTTAATCCAGAAATCTGCCCAGTCCCCTTTTAAAGGCACCTAGGCCAGGCGCCATCACCACCTCCTGTAGCAAGGAGTTCCACAGATTAATCACCTGCTGGATAAAAAAGTATCTCCCTGTCTGTTCTAACTCACCCAACACTCAGTTTTAGTGGATGTCCTGTGGTTCCGGTGTTGTGAGAGGGGGAAAAGAACGTCCCTCTACCCACTCTATCTATCCCATGCATAATTTTGTACGTTTCAATCATGTCCCCGGGGCTTTCTGGTCGGTGCAAGTCACAAGGGAAGCCCAGCCTTGAAACGGTAGGTACGCCCTTCATTACACTTCACGGAATGCTCCAGCTCTGCTGGGCTGACCGATTAAGTATAGTTAGAAGAGAGCACACAACGACCTCCTTCAGGCTTCATTAATTGCCCAGCGAAGGATGTCGCAGCCAGTATAGTAATGGTGCTGTCAAACGGCGCCTCCGCTAATGTGCGCGATCTGTTCAGGCCGGCCGAACAGTGCTGAGCTGGAGCTGCTGCCAGTGCAGTAATGGACCGGCGAGGTCAGTGCGGGGCTTTGAACAGCGTTAGACACGCGCCCGCCTGAGCGCCGGAGTCGGTAAACGGACGAGACCCCTGGTTGGTCATCGAAGGGGGAATGGCGCATATTCATGCGCTGCCACCGGCAGTCCCAGGAGGTGCAGAGAGCATTTTCCAGGCGAGAATGCCTGGGATTATTTCAACATCAGGTCACCAATCTCTGCTAACCGGGCAAAGAGTGACGTTTCTTTTGTGCAGTCCGCCCTCCTTATCCGCAGGCTCAACAACCGGAGGTTTGACTCAAGGAGGGTCTCAAACCGCACCAGGAGGGTGTTGCAGTTTCACACCACACACTCCAGAACTGGTTGAAACTGGCATTCCGTCTCTTCGTCTCCAGAGCAGATAGGACACCTGCGTGTCCTTGAATCCTTGAGTTAATCAGCCTCCCAGCTTGGTAGTGCTATGTCTCTCACGGGAAGCACTGGCTAACAAACACCCCACTCTCTCATGAGCTCATGGTGTTCTAAAGGTCACCCCATTGGTTAACATGGGGCACGAGGGTCTCTAAGTACCCACCTACCAGATATAGTCTGACTGCACCCTTTGTTCTTCTGTCTGTACCATGTGTGCGCTCGAACTGTGAAGAGTACGTCAAAAAGCCGCTTGTACGCGGCAAGCCTTCGCCGGCTTTTGCTAACCGGCAAACTAAACTTCTCATCTTCTCACTTTCGCTACTGAAACCAATAAAATGGCTTTGATGTTCAAATGTAGCGATCGCTTCGTTCCTCCGCTCCGATCGCGCTAGGCAAGCGCTGAATGGGTCCGCGAGCCTCCAACTCTGCTATAATTACCACAAATTCACAACAGGTTATGGAAGATTCAGCAGTAACCCTGCAGGGGTTCGCCACGGACCCGATCCACGAAGCCGAGACTGAATTGTAAATGCGGCTGCACCCCTACACTCGCGGACATACTGACCGATGTCTGATGAGGAAGGGAACATCGGTGGAGTCAAGGAGGAGACAGAGGAAGTCAAGACAGGAGACCTCGGAGACGGAGCGGGGGGAGTGGACGCTGACGACCCAGGGGAACCCGAGCAATCTGAGGAAAGCGAAGAGGGCGAATCGGAAGACGACGATCTCGGACCTCTCTTTCTCCCAGCGGGGCCTCCCGACGGCCAAGCACCCGTCCCACCACCGCCGCTCGTCCCAGGACAAGGTCCTTTCATCCCTCTGCCACCACCTCAAGTACCACCGTTGCCGCCCGCCGGGCCCGGAGTCGGGATGGCGCAGCAGCCAGCGCCTTTCAACATTCCCATTCCACTTCTCAACGACAGCAACTATGTGCAATGGGCACACAAGATGCGGTTGCTGCTGGAAAGGGAAGACCTTTGGCAGCACACCCAAGCGCTTCCCGGGAACGCTGCCGAAGAAACAGCTGACAGGAAAGCAAAGGCTACCATCGGTCTCACAATCTCAGAGGACCTCTTAGTCTATGTTCGCGACCTCGAACATGCTATGGACTATTGGACCACATTAAGGGAGTTGTTTGCACGTGCATCGCTGACTTCCAGCATGGTTCTGACACGCAAGCTGTGGAGATCGCGTCTTGAACCGGGGGGGGACTTACGAGTCCACCTAAGAGCAATGCAGCAAAACCTCAAAGACCTTGAGGCGATTGGGGAACGTGTTGAGGAAAGGCTCAAAGTTTTTGCGATCCTCAATTCCCTGGATGAGACTTGGGACATGTTTACCCTGACTTTGGAATCTATCCCTGCAGCACAGCTGACTGTCACCCTTGTCGTCGCACGTCTTCTCGAGGAAGCGGACAAAAGGGCAGACAACCAGAGGGAGCGAGAATTCCGAAAGGGGAAGAACAATATTTCTGGGAAAAAGCAGCAGCAGCCCAAGAATGAGTCCCAGGCGCAAGTGTGCGCCGGTGTGAGACAGTGCTATGTGTGTGGATCAACTCAACATCTTGCGCACCAGTGCGCCAAGAAGAAAGGAGGTGCCAAAAAGAAGAAAAAACCCCCAGGTGAGCAAGGCACGGGACAAGGGCAGTCTCCAAAGCCCCATGCACAGCAACCCAAAGCGAGCATCGCTTTTGTGGGCTCAGCGGCAGGTGTGCGCACGCGAGAGTCCTGGTTGTTAGACTCGGGAGCAAGCCATCATATCGTGATATCCGCTGACTTACTCACGAACAAGCGCGAGACAGACCGTGAAACTGTCGCCCTCGCAAATGGGACAACAGCGCCAGTGATTTGCGCTGGAGAGGTTTTCATGCCACAACTGCAGACTACCTTAAAGAATGTGCTGTGTGTGCCAACAATGTCTAGGAATCTGCTCAGTCTTGGCACCCTCCAAGAAGATGGATTTAAAGTGACTTTCCAAGACGATGTCTGCGCACTTGAGAGGGGGGATCTTTGCGTAGCTGTCCCCCGAGTGTATCGGTTGTTCGTGCTTAGAGCGGAGACAACAGAGAATCATCAGGCAACTGCGTGCTTCAATCAACCAAGGCACCGATCCTGTGGACACCTCTGGCACCTTCGATTAAATCATTTAAATCATGATTACGTGAGGAAGACAGCGGAACTTGTGCGAGGAATGGACCTAAAAGACTGCGATGCTTTTGCGGACTGTGATGTGTGCAAACTTGCCAAATCGCATCGCGCATCCATCCCGAAGTTCAGCAACCGCCAGACCCAGACTCCCTTGCAGCTGATTCATGTGGACTTAATTGGACCCTTGAAAAAGACAGCAGGGGGGGCGCAATACGTTCTTACGCTCGTGGACGATGCTACGAGGTATTGTTTTGTATTTTTATTGCGCCAGAAATCTGAGGCTTTTAATAAAATCCGCAATTGGGTCAGGTGGGCGGAAAGGCGGTTTGGCCATCGCATAGTGGCGATCCAGACCGACCGGGGAGGTGAATTTCTGAGTGGGGAGATGTCTCAATGGTTGGAAAAGCAGGGCATCACCCACAGGCTCACCGCTCCCCGCACCCCAGAGCATAACGGGGTTGCGGAGAGGAAAAACGGCGAGCTCCAGAGCATGGTCAGAGCATTGATGGAGCAATCAAAACTACCTAAAGGGTTGTGGGGAGAAGCAATGAAATATTCTGCATTTATATCAAATCGAGTTTACCACCGTTCTATAGACGGGATCCCCTACACCAGGCTATTCGGCAAACCTCCCAATCTTGCATTTCTAAAGACGTTCGGATCATACGCCTTTGTGCATGCAGATCGGGAAACACGCAGAAAAGATGACCCGCGTGCCAGGCGGCTACAGTTTATTGGGTTTGAACCGAATTGCAAAGCGCTCAAATTCCTCAATCCTGACCACAAAACGGTCACAATATCCAACTCATACGATTTCTCTGAGCAGAATATGCTGCCAGATCATGCTGACAAAACGGTCAGCATCCCCACACAAGCTGCAGAAAATGGGGGGGAGGCAAGATTAGAAAGCACTCCCGATCGGCCCGCATCAACTCCTCAGAGAACTCTACAAAGACAGGAGCCATCTCCTGCCACACCAGCACGCCCTGACCAGCTGCTGGAAGAGATAGGGGCCAGTCCAGGGTTGGACACAAGCACTTCTTCAGAGGAAGCCACACCGGAACAAGCTGTTCCGACCAGGCGCATTCTTCCACCAAGGGCTTTGCGTGGGGTTCCACCTCAGAGATTAACCTACCAGGTGGAGGTGGAAGAAGTGCCCCAGACATATCAAGATGTCATGGAGCTACCGCAAACCCAGAAGGAAGAATGGCTGCAAGCTATTCGGACTGAATTAAAGGCAATGCACGACTTAAAGGTCTTTGAACCAGCAACATTACCAGCTGGAAAACACGCGATTGATTCCAGATGGGTATTTGTTCTAAAAGATCGGGAAGGTGCTGAGCCATTAAAGAAAGCCCGTTTAGTGATTCGTGGCTGTAAACAAATTCCGGGTGTAGATTTCGAGGAAATCTACTCACCAACACTAGCAGCCACAACGCTACGCGCAGCGCTTGCCGTAGCAGCCAGCAAGGGCTATCAGGTTCACCACTTTGATATTGGGACAGCTTACTTGCACGCAAACCTACAAGAGGAGGTATACATCACAATACCTCCAGGTGTGCAAAGCGATTACTCACATTTTCGTCTCAAAAAAGCTGTCTATGGCCTGAAACAAAGCGGAAGAAGCTGGCATTTCTGCCTTAAAGAACAGCTGCAAAAATTGGGGTTCACCCCCTCCGCAGCTGATCCATGCCTTTTCAGAAAGGGAAAAGGGGAGGAGTTGTGTGTTCTTTTGTGTTATGTTGATGATTTGCTGGTCCTCGCAAAGACAGGACAGCAAATCAATCAGATCACACGACAGCTTCAAAAAGCATTCGCACTTAAATGTCTTGGTCCTGTCAAGCAATACCTAGGAGTGAAAATCGAACGCACAGTTGACAATGCCGGTTTTCTCCTCAGTCAGGAGAAAAAGATTCACGACCTAATCCAGGTATGGGGCATGCAAGACTGCAAGGTTGTCTCAACTCCAATGGCAATGGGGAAAGAGAAAAAAGCAGAGGAGTCTGCACCATTTCCAAACCAAAACATGTTCCTTTCACTATTGGGTTCACTCACACACCTTGCGTGCTGGACGCGCCCAGACATAGGCGCTGCAGTCAATCACCTGAGCAGAAAAGCCGCAAGTCCCACACAGGCGGATTGGATAGCCTTGAAACGTATCCTCAGGTACTTGAAAGGCACAAGTAGCCACAAGTACCACATTACCCCAAAAGGAGCACTGCAATTAGAGGTTTTTGCCTCACTGCACCACTCGCCCACAACCAGAAGAATCTTCCAGTCTCGTCCAGGGGGCGTTGAGGCGCTTCAGAACACCTCCCCGGTGTGACCGGAAGATGCTTCTGGCTGCATCACCCATTATCCGTGGATATGCCTGCGGATTATCCCCATGGATACGGACGGCGGACTGTATTTAGAGAGCAATCCTAGCCTGGAGTGAGGCCGGCACAGTTAGGCCAACGAAGTTGGGCCGGCACAAGGGCCACCGTCAAGTATGTTTGGACCATGGAGGTATAATTTACATGGAGAAGCCATGACGTCACATACGTATAAACTGGGTATAAACTGAGATCATCGCCGCGAAGGAGGATTGCCGCCGCGGAGTCACGAATCAAAATCTCCCTGCCCGTGTGTAAATATTAATCTCAACGTCTTTAAGCATGCCTGCGTATTCTGCATACGGGTGCGCAAATCGCTGGACGAAAAATGGGATTACTTTGCACAGGTACTTTAAATCATTGTGATTCGTTGCTACAGAAAAATATTACTTCATAAAGTATGCAGCCCTTCACAAACTGAAGTAGA
>JAJKFI010000083.1:1558409-1587532 GCA_029204185.1 Lerista edwardsae
CCCTTCACAAACTGAAGTAGATATGAAGAAATAAAATAAAAATAAAAATATGTAATATTTTTGAAATTCTGAACATTAACAGAATTTGTTTTTTGGGGGGGCGGGGGTGAGTGTAGAAGTTTAAAAAAATACTCTTAATAGCCTAGAAGTAAAAAAGAATTACTCTCATATTGACAACTACTTGTGTTATACATTGAGAGATTTTAATGTAATTTCCCTACATATTTATCTGATTTTTGCCCACCCTCCCCTTTTTTTCTTTCCTTCCCGTTCACACTTTATTCCTGCTTGTATAGATTTCAAAAAGTAAGTCTGTCAAAACAGTGCAATCCGAGTTTAAATAGACAGCAAGTAGCATTTCGTCCGGTGTGTTCAGTAATATAATTACGCAGAATTAAACCTTGGAACTGCATAATAACTCATAATTAGGTTACCGCTGATGTTTCTCCACGATCACACGTTGTTATTTTGGTAAGTTTTTACTTCAGGAGTAAACTATTAAGTCCTAAAGATCACGCAAAAACCAATCTGAAATGCTTGGAATCCGCATTGTTTTGAGTATAATTACGTCACCGCTAAGCCCGCCCCGTAGCTTCACTTCTTCCCTATGTAACTGCATAGGCACGGCCACCCCCTGGTTTGGACCACTCTCGGAGTCAGGGGGTCAGGCCTCCGTCCCCAGGCCATGCAGCCCTGATTCAGGCCACGCGGCCTCCCCAGCTCAGTGCCTGCTCTTTAGGGAAACCATAGGGGAGGCTGGCGCCAACGGGCCCTTGCTCCAGGGAGGCTGCCCAGCACACCAAAGCAGCTCAGGATTGCCCCTTAACAACGGCTTCCGGAAGAGCCATTGAGGTTTATACTACACCTTTTGTTAAAACCTCATAATTTCACAATGTGCTATTTTGCGCTCAGAAGGAAGAGCCGCCTCTTGCCGTCGCCCCCAATGTGCTCCCGATAGCAGAACGGCGGCTAAGAGGTGGGTGTGAAAGGCCAGCGAAAGTACACTGTGCTCCTGCTCCTTCACTAGGAAGCACTTCCAGGCTGCTGTCAGTGTTTACACAGTGCACGTCAAGCACGCCGCCCGGAACAGAAGTGATCCTGGCGGCGCAATATGCTCTGTTTAATGTTTTATACGTTGTGTGACTGCAATATATATTTGGGGACATTTTGGCAAACTGGGGGGAGGGGGAGGGGAAGTGCCCTTTTGGAAACATCATCGCAAACGGGAGCTCCATAGTGCTAGAAGTGGAATTTCAGTTGGAAATGTTCTCCTCTTCGCCACAACCCCCATCACCAGAAATCTCTCTGATAACAGCAAACGCCAGTTAACTTTCTAGATTGGATTGTCCGCAGACGTTTGTCATAGTTTGTAACCTGTGATGGAAGGTTTTCCTCCATAAATTTTTCCAATCCCCTGTTTGAAAGCATCCAGGCTGGACGCCGTCACCATATCTTGTGGCAAGGAGTTCCATAGATCAATTACACGCTGGGTAAAGAAATATTTTCTTTTATCTGTTCCAACTCTCCCAACACTCAATTTTAGTGGCTGTCCCCTGGTTCTGGAGCTATGAGAGAGGGAAAATACCGTGCCTCTATCCACTCTATCCCTCCCATACATAATGTTGTACGTCTTAATCACGTGTGTGTGTCCCCGCTCTCAGGCTGGAAGGTTTTCCTCCATAAATCTTTCCAATGCCTTTTGAAGGCATCCAGGCCTGACGCCATCACCTCATCTTGTGGCAAGGAGTTCCACAGGCCAATTACACGCTGGGTAAAGAAATATTTTCTTTTATTTGTTCCAACTCTCCTGACACTCCATTTTAGTGGGTGCCCCCTGGTTCTGCTGTTGTGAGAGAGGGAAAAGAGATTCCCTCCATCTACTTTATCCATCCTCCGCTGCATAATGCTGTACATCCAGCTACCAATGCCTCCCCTCCCCTGCGACTATGTCAAAATATGCAGCGCTTGGAATTCAGGAATATCGAAGGAAAGCCACTCGGAAAGAGCTGGCTATCCTCCCGCACAGTGCTGTGGAGTTCAAATAGAAGGACAACCTTGCAGCACACAGCGTTCTTTCTGAAGCCTTCTTCACGCCGAGTTCAAAAAGGGACCAACTTCACAGCTCCACGTTCAAACAACATCCCTGCTAGCCCTCATCTCTTTCTCACACGCCTTCTGCCCCCGGGGCCAGATTCTCAAAATACCGTGTACAAAAATAGTTCTTTCAGCGAACGGCCGTGTGCAAGGTTAGCTCAGCCGTGCCGAGGTTTCCAAACCTGTTCGGAGAAGCTGGCAACAAATGGGAGGTCGCTCACATCACCCTCGGTTCAGACAGACTGGGCTCAAGACTGGACTGTCATTCAGGGGTGCAGCGTCCAAGCTGCAAAATGAAGGTCCCGGGTTCAATCACTGGCAGCTTCAGGCAGGGCAAGGAAAAATCCCTACCTGCAATCCCTGCAGGTGGAGAGCGGCTGCCAGTATGGAACTCAGCTGGACCAATGGTCTGAGGGCGCAATCCTAATCTGGAGATGGGCTGGCACAGTTAGGCCAGCAATGTTTGGCCGGCACAAGGGACACCGTACAGTATGTTTGGACCACTCTGGGAGTCAGACATGCGCCATCCTCCCTGACTCTGAGAGGGGTCCAAACGCGCTTTAAGGTGTCCCTTGTGCCAGCCAAACTTTGCTGACCTAACTGTGCCGGCCTACCTCCAGATTAGGATTGTGCTCTGAGTCATCAGTCTATCCGTCGCCTCCTCTGTTTCTCCCAAAAAGGCTGTTACTAGTTCCACTGGGACAAAAAGGCAGGAACCTGTACTACGCCTCCACCCATCCCATATTTGAGTCTTACACAAGGGTGTAAATCAGGGTACTGGTGAGGACAGCAAGCGTTTTACCCTGGCCAACCAATCGTCTCCCCCCGCCCCAACGCAAAGCTGCTCGGCATTTGTATCCTGGTTTTTCCATCCTAAACAGCAGCTTACACCAAGCAAGCAAACTGCCATGTCAAAGCAACATCTAAAAATAAACAAGCCGTAAGAGGGCAATGGGGCAGCTATTAAAGGCAGCACACAGCTTTAAAAGCAGCATCCATGACTTAAAAAAAAAACTAGCTGGAATAACAACACCTTCACCAACCAGCACAAGATTTGCAGGGTGCATTCCAAACCTGGAGTTAGGCCGGCACAGTTAGGCCAGCAAAGTTTGGCCGGCACAAGTGCCACCGCAAAGCGCATTTGGACCACTCTCGGAGTCAGGGAGGATGGCGCACCTCTGTGTGCTGGCCGCTCTGACTTGGAGAGTGGTCCAAACATACTTGACGGTGGCCCTTGTGCCAACCAAACGTTGCTGGCTGAACTGTTGCTGGCCTGGGTTAGGACTGTGCTCACAGTCTCTCTGTTTTGGATCGAGTAATTGAATGCAAATGGCATGCACTCATTACAGTTGCTGCATCGCTCTAGAATAAACATAATGGACTTCCTATAAGGAAGGTGGAAATTGCAAATAAACAGTCACAGATAAATGGTTTCTGCCAGCACCTGAAGTCCAGCAACAGGGACTGTAGTTGATTCTTATATTCTCATGCCTGATTCAGAGTGCAATCCTAACCTGGAGTTATTATTATTTATTATTTATTAGATTTCTATCCCGCCTTTTTGCCCGGAGGCACCCAAGGTATCATTACAATATAAAAATACAATATAAAAGTTAACATTAAAAAGCAATTTAAAAACAATATTAAAACAATACAATAAAACAAAACTAAAACAAAACAATACAATTTAAAAACAACAAGCCCAGTGGATCATAAAATAAAATATAAAAATGTAACAAACCAGCCAGCCTGTCAACAGTTAAAAGCTTTTTGGAATAAAAAGGTCTTCAGCCCCCGCCGAAATGTTAACAAAGAGGGCGCAGTTCTCAATTCTAAGGGGAGGGTATTCCAGAGTTGGGGGGCCACCACCGAGAAGGCCCTCTTCCTGGCCGCCGCCCCTCTCACTTCTCCTGGTGGTGGCACAGTCAAAAGGGCCCCCCCAGATGATCTAAGAGGAGTTAGGCCAGCACAGTTAGGCCAGCAAGGTCTGGCTGGCACAGGTGTGTTTGGACCACTCTCGGAGTCAAGGGGGATGTGTGCTGGCCTCTCTGACTCCCAAAGTGGTCCAAACGTACGTTACAGTGTCCCTTGTGCTGGCCAAACTTTCCTGGTCTAACTGTGCCGGCCTAACTTCAGGTTAGGATTGCGCCCGCAAGCAAGGAAACAGTCGTGCTTCCCTAGGGGGGATGTTGCTGCAGACAGCCCTGGGAGTGCTACATCGTCGTCAAAGGGGGCATTTTAGGCAAGACAAAAGCACACAGAGAAGGAACTGACCCACCAGCCTGTGCCCACGCAACACAGTCCAAATTGGGATCCCCCCTCCTTTCTTAAAAAAAAGAGGAACTTTGGAGCTGTGCAGATTTGTTCACGACGCATTTCAAGAAACGACAGCTTGGCTGCAGGCCTGTTTGCACCGAACCCTGACAGACTCCTCACAACTGGGCTGAGACAAACGGCCAACACTTCCGAGATGTGCAGCGATGTAGCTGCGCTCTCTTTTCAACCCGGGACGCGAGTGATTTGTACGCTACTGAAGCAACGCTTCAATCCAACGGCAGAGGCTGGAGAGCGACGGGGATTCTTCTCAGTGTTTGAACAAGACCACGACCGGATTCACGAACGGCTCAATTAACGCTTTCCCATGTTCTGTTGCAACTGATGGATGTTATTGGATGGGAAATTCGATACTGTTTTTTTTTTTTTTAAAAAGGTTAGGCAGTCGGGCTCTGGTGGTTTCAGACTGACAAACATTCACGAAAGGAAAGTTTATGAACTTTGTAAATGCCGTGTGTGTGTGTGTGTGTGTGTGTGTGTGTGTGTGTGTGTGTGTGTGTGTGTGTGTGTGTGTGTGTGTGTGTGTCTGAGTTTGTGGTTCCTGCAAAGAAAAACAATGTTTGGATGTGGAGGCCAGCGTTATAGTTGGACCTATCTGCAGGGAATTTGTTCCCAGACCGCTGTGGATACTGAAACCCGTGGATAAGCAGATCCGCAGGTCAGGTCTAACATGACCTTCAGGTGCAACTGGAGACCGGCTGCACGCTGCCTCTGCGGGCCACAGAAGGTGCCGGAAAGGCACTTACGGTTTTTACAAAAACCAGATGCCTTTCCAACTGCTCAGGGGGGCTTTCTGAGGCCCAGAAAAGCCACATGCAGCCTCAGAATGCCTCACAGACATGACAAGAGAACACCTCAGTTGTGACCAGTCCAGGCCTTTCACCAAAGGTTCAGAATCCACAGTGAGTCGAATCATAGGAACAGCCCCATTGGATCAGGCCAAGGCCCTTCTAGTCCAGCTTCCTTTATCCCACAGTGGCCCACCAGAGGCCTCAGGGAACACCAAGACAACAGGCTGCCTGCATTCTGCGGCCACTCCCTTGCACCTGGCATTCTCAGGTAAACACACTGGTGGCTAGTCAGGATTCTCCACAGCATTTTTCTGACAGCCACCAGAACCAGACACGTACTCCTAGGAACAGAGGAACAGCCCTGCTGGATCAGGCCAAGGCCCATCTAATCCAGCTTCCTGTATCTCACAGTGGCCCACCAGAGGCCTCAGGGAGCACACAAGACACAAGATACCTGCTGCCACACCCCTGCATCTGGCTTTCTGAGTAACCTATTATCCTCGCACCTGCACCATAACCCCAGTGAAGACAGCAAACTATGGATGAGGTTTACCTTTATTATACACAAGTAACCATTAAAAAACAACAACCATGAAATCTACTAGACTTCCCTCGTCTAGTAATCATCCCTCCCTCGTCAGTCTGAGGTAGGCAAAAATAAAACAAAAAACCCGCCATCCACGGTCAATTCGGATGACCGAGAAAAATTCCTACTCAGCCCTCATAATGAGCGACCAGCTAATTAAATCTCTGACTATACATATACCCATCATGGCTTGTAAGCTGTGGTGGAGTCTTCCTCCATAAATCTATCCAATCCTCTTTTAAAAGCATCTAGGTCAGATGCCATCACCACGTCCTGTGACAAGGAGTTCCACAGACTAATTAACACGATGGGCAAAGAAAAATTTCCTTTTATTTGTTCTAACTCTCCTGACACTCAATTTTGGTGGACATCCCCTGGCTCTGGGGTTGTGTGACAGCAATCCTAAACTGGAGTTAGGCCGTCATAAGCTAAGCCAGCGAAGTTTGGCCGGCACACCATAAAGCGTGTTTGGACCACTCTCGGAGGATGGCGCACGCCTGTGTGCTGGCCTCTCTGACTCTGAGAGTGGTCCAGACATACTTTATGGTGGCCCTTGTGCTGGCCAAACTTAGCTTATGCCGGCCTAACTCAGTTTAGGATTGTGCCCTGAGAGGGAAAAGAATCCCAAACCCACAGACAAGACCTGGATTGGGTATTGTTGGAAGGAAGGGAGAGAGACGAAGGTGTTGGGAAAGTAGAGGGAAAATGAGAGGAGCATTAAGCAGCCTATAGCCGCATCCGTCTTACCTGGCATGCCGTGTATAAGATCCCCGCACAGGATAAAAAATTTGGGTTTGGGGTTCAGTTTGTTGATGGCCTGCACAGCTTGCTGGGTTAACCGGAGCTCCTCGTCCCACTCATCACCGCCACTGTCGCAGTCGCCGATCGCGAAGGCTTTCATCAGCCCAAACTGAGGATCAGCCCCTTGGATGAAGTAGAAAGGGGCCTTCCATTCTTGTTCTGCATCTGAAAAAATAAGCCGGCATGAAGGAAAGCGAGTCACGAGATGCAAAAGAGCAAACAGGCCCATTGCGATTATAGGCATGCCCCGGTATCCAATGGGGTTCCATTCGGGACCCCACTGTGGATACCTGAAACTGCGGATACTGGGGAGGCCTTTGTAAAGATAGGGGAACATCAGAGGTTTTGCTGCTACAAGGTAAAAAAAAAAAGAGATTTGTTTAATGTTCCCCTCTCTTTTTAATTGTTTGCATAGTCACAGCTATGGTTTTCCCAGTAGTGATGTATGGCTGTGAGAGCTGGACCATAAGAAAGGCAGAGCGTCAAAGAATAGATGCTTTTGAATTATGGTGTTGGAGAAGACTCTTGAGAGTCCCCTGGACTGCAAGGAGATCCAATCGGGCAGTCCTACAGGAAGTCAAGCCTGATTGCTCCCTGGAAGGACAAATCGTGAAGCTGAAGCTCAAGTACTTTGGCCACCTCATGAGGAGAGAGGACTCTTTAGAAAAGACCCTCATGCTGGGCAAGATGGAAGGCAAAAGGAGAAGGGGGGCCGCAGAAGATGAGATGGTTAGACAGTGTCATCGAAGCAATGAACATGAAATTGGACGAACTCAGGAAACTAGTGGAGGACAGGGAGGCCTGGCGTGCTGTGGTCCAGGGGGTCGCGAAGAGTTGGACACGACTTAGCGACTGAACAACAACCATCTTTTTAATAGGTGTCCCAGTATCCAGGGTATCCGTGGATAACTGAAACTGTGAATACTGAATCAGTGGATATTGAGGCATGCCTGCACCTTTTTTAATTGACCAGAAGTCATCTGGTCACAGCTTTGCAGTTCATTTCCCACATCAGCATGGCAACTGTTCTCCCTACATTCGCACAGCCACATCACTATTGTATAGAAAGTAAAAGCAGAAAAAAGGTGGTGCTTTATTTAAAAGATTTCAGCTGCAATCCTATACACATTCCCCCGTGTGTTTAGGCTTGCAGCCTAAAGTCTCATTTAATTCAGTGGGGCCCACTTCTGATAAGACTTGCATAGGTTTGGGCTTTTAGATACCCCCCTCGCTCAGTCTAATAAAAGGTAATTTTTGTGCACGATTTCTCCTGCCATTTAAAAACCTTGGTAACGTAATCATGTAATTCAGGTAGCACAGACCCCATGTAATAACCTGGTGCCAGTCAGTGCCAACAACACTGAGAGCGCAATCCAAACCTGTAGTTAGGCCGGCACAGTTAGGCCAGCAAAGTGTGGCTGGCACAAGGGACACCGTCAAGTGTGTTTGGACCACTCTCTGCACCACAGAGGATGGCGCACGTCTATTTGCTGGCCTTTCTGACTCCGAGAGTGATTCAAACATATTTTACGGTGGCCTTTGCGCCAGCCAAACTGTGCTGGCCTAACTCCAGGTTAGGATTGCACACTTAAATAAATATACACATGCCTATGCACACAGACACAAATGACAAAGATGCATAGCTAGCAACCGTCCTATGTACTCATGTGGTAGTTTTATGACTGTGTTGATAAAACGTTTTTTACGTTCCTATGGATCTCATGCCACGACTACAATAGCGAGGCTGACCTGAAGGGGCTGCATTCAGTTTTGTTTCATAATGTTTACTTAACTTTTGGACCTTCCTTGAGATTACATTACACTGATGACTTGGCGTGACTCCATCTGTCAGCCACTCTCCTGCAGAATGGGAGGTGGTCTGTTCCAAACCGGCTAGACCATCAGCAGCCAACCCTGCTGTCAGGAGGAACATGGCACCAGCTCACCCATATTCTGGATCAGGAGATATGGCTTTGTTTTGAGGGAGAATACGGAAATTTCCATGATTTGTTTATTTTGGTAGGAAGCTGCTTTGGAGCTATAAACATCTACAGTGACTGCCAGGGCAGAATCCTAACCTGGAGTTAGGCCAGCAAAGTTTGGCCGGCACCGTAAAGTTTGGCCACTGTAAAGCGCGTTTGGACCACTCTCGGAGTCAGGAGGATGGCTCACATCTGTGTGCTGGCCTCTCTGACTCAGAGAGTGGTCCAAACACACTTTACGGTGTCCCTTGTGCTGGCCAGACTTTGCTTTATTTACCCCATATTTACCTCAGAATTTTACCTCAGAAATTTACCTCAGAATGCCAGATACAAGGGAGTGGCGTTTGGACCACTCTCGGAGTCAGGAGGATGGCACACATCTGTGTGCTGGCCTCTCGGACTGTAGGAGTGGTCCAAACATGCTTTACGGTGCCCTTGTGCTGGCCAAATTTAACAGTGCCAGCCTAACTCCAAGTTAGGATTGCACCCCCAGTCAGATAAAAGGAATTTCATGGGCCTGGAAAGATTGATGTTGCAAGTGCAATACCAATCATCATCTGGTGTGGCAGTCTATAGACCCACTGGAGATACCTTATTACCTTTCAATTATGAGACTAAGTAAATAAAAGGCAAAAAATGCAAGACAAATATATTCATTGTTGTGGTCAAACACTGAAGGGTGGCATAGAAAACTATATCAATCAAATGCACCAAGTACGCAAACCATACAACAGCAAATCAATGCGCAGCCTTGGAAATAAATGGCAGGCTTCTATTTTGTCCATTTCTATTGTCCCCCAAAACCAGTTTGTTCCCAAAACAGCAACACTTTCTGGATTTTCAAATACACACATGCGCACGCGCGCACAGGGTTTTGAGGCACCTTAAAAGTCTTCCCAGATTGATTATAGCATAAACTTCTGGAGGCCCTAACCCAATTCATCACAAATCTGCTAGTCTTTAAAGTTGCTTCGAGGTTCTCATCCGTGTTTTGCTATAACAGAATTAATTACAGCTACTCCTCTGGAGATTTTCAAAGGTCAGCATGAGCCCTGCTAACCTGCTGGGCAAAAAGACTCCAGTTAACTAAGTATTGAGAAGGAGAGAGACCCTACTCATATCAAAATAACATCTCTTCCAGGCAGTGGCATACCTAGAGGCATGGAGCGGGCAAATGCCCCAGGGTGCCAGGCAGGAAGGGTGGCCAAATGGGGGGGGGCCTCCTGCCCTCAGTTATGCTCCCCATTGCCACTCCATTCTGGGGGCTACCCTCCTCCTCCTCCTCAGGTTTTTTTTTTTTAAGCAGAGGAGGGCAACCCCTAGAGGGTCTTCTGGGAGCCAGGGAAGACACACACAGCCTCCCAGAAGCCCTCAGAAGCCCTTCTGGGAGGGCCAAAACAGTCACTTCTGGTTTACAGCCTTGAGTGGCATCTCCAGCCCTTGGAACACTTCCGGGGGGGGCATCGGGCATGGGGGAGCAAGCATGGGGGAGCGGCATCTCCAGGTAATAATAATAATAATAATAATAATAATAATAATAATAATAATACATGTATTTATATACCGCCTTTCTTAAAGTCACTAGATTTCTCTAATGATTACAACTCAAGGCGGTTTACATAGGCAGACTTTTTCACAAACCCGAAGGTTTTTACAATTTACAGAATGTTCTATCTTTCAAGAACCACATTCAAACAGATCTTTCTTTCTGGATTTAGCCTTCTTTCTTTAGCCACCCGTCTGTCGTCTGCTGGCTGATAAACGGCTTCCCTGCTCTCACCAGAGACGCAGCTGCGTTCAGCACACTCCTCCCACGGGCAACTGAAACTCAGCTTTTAATCAGCCGCAGTTTACAAGGTCTGCCGCTCACACAGACTTCCGGGAGTCTCGAGCTCACGACCTTGAGATCTTTAGTTGTTATCTTCGGGCAAACGGAGGCATTAACCCTCTCGGCTAAATCTAGGGGCAGCCCCAGGTGCCAACCACCCCAGGAATGCCAAAACTTTCAGGGGGCATTTCCCGGTGTACCCCACCGTTATAGACGGTGTCTTTTAATAGCCCTTTGTGGAAAAGTAACAATTTTTGTTCCTTTCTTTTGCTCTAGTTTAGAAACAATGTTTGAACTTTTTTGGGTTGGAATAGAGTGTCTATAGCACCACATTTTTTTATACTGTAGGTTTCCTACATCCTACCTTCACAAGAAATCTGCGAGGCATGTTACACAGACCCCCGACCCTTCCAAAAAACCCATGAGCTTCATTTTTTGAATCGTGTGTGAAGCTGCATTTTGTTTTGCACTTTACAGCTTGCAAGAGTGGCTGAGACCGAATGAAACAATTTCATCCAAACGCTAAAGCCGTAAAAGCAGCAACAGAAAGCAGAAGAGAAATAAAATCCTAAGCATGCCATTTCCTAAAATCCTAAGCATGCCACCCCTGCTAACTGGGCAAGAGGCACTTTTTCCAAGTGGTGTCCCTCTTATATTTAGCAGAAGGAGAGCAATTGTCCTTCTTCACCCCTGCACAGTGTCTTTTCTAGTGGCTGTTGCTGGTGGTGTTTTCCATATTTTTAGATTGTGAGCCCTTTTGGGACAGGGAGCCAATTAACTTGATGATGATTATTATCCTGTAAACCGCTTTGTGAACCTTGTGTTGAAAAGTGGTATATAAATATGTTGACTGATTGTTGATTTCACTACACAAACTGTCTTGTCAAGTAATTTTTTTTGAAAGCAGTTTAGGATTACTATAAATAATAATAATAATAATAATAATAATAGTTGTTGTTGTTGTTGTTGTTCAGTCGCTAAGTCATGTCTGACTCTTCGCGACCCCCTGGACCATAGCACGCCAGGCCTCCCTGTCCTCCACCAGCTTCGTGAGTTCGCCCAATTTCATGTTCATTGCTTCAGTGACACTCTCTAACGATCCCATCCTCTGCTGCCCCCTCCTCCTTTTGCCTTCCATCTTTCCCAGCATGAGGGTCTTTTCTAAAGCGTCCTTTCTTCTCATGAGGTGGCCAAAATATTTGAGCTTCAGCTTCAGGATTTGTCCTTCCAGGGAGCAATCGGGCTTGACTTCCTGTAGGATTGACCGATTGGGTCTCCTTGCAGTCCAGGGGACTCTCAAGAGTCTTCTCCAACACCGTAATTCAAAAGCATCTATTCTTCAGCGCTCTGCCTTTCTTATGGTCCAACTCTCACAGCCATATATAATAATATTTAAAAAGAAAGCAGGAGAGGCGAAGTCATGGCTAGGGATGGAAACTTTAGCATCCAGAGCTCCCAGTCTAGCACTCTAGCCACTAGCCCACACTGCCTGAACAGCCCTCACCGAATAGGAACCCGCAGGACACCATTTAATTGCTAGACTAGCCCTACACCCCAACAATCATTGCATCATAGCTCTCTCTTCCCCAGCCCTTCCCACAATCCCTCCACTTTGGTCCCCCCGCAATTCCAGTCCCCCATAGCGATGCGGTCCGTCGCTGAAGCGCATCCGTGCGGACCCGTCTCCCCTGCGCAAGAGTTCCACGCTAGCTTTCCCCCTCTCCAAGCCAAGGAGGCGGAACTCGGCGACTGTAGTAATAAATGTACCTCCGCGGAAGGCGCTCAGCGTCCTGCCCTGAGCTTTCAGCAGCGCTTCCCGACCTTTCCCGGCCATGAGAAGTCCGTTCAGCCGCACGGAAGCTTCTTTAGGAGAGGCGAAAGGGCAGGAACCAAACTGCTCCCGTTGGCAGAGTCCAACAGCGGAGTCTGGGAGCTGATGGGCGTGGCTAAGGGGAGGGGCGTGGCCTGGGGGTTCGAACAGCGCGGCCTGGGAGCTGATGGGGCGTGGCTACTAGGAAATAGGCGTGGCTAAGGAATCAGAAGCGTGCAGCGAGTGGGGAAAAGGGGCGGGGCAACTTCCCACCCACATTGATCGTTGGAACAGAGTTACTTTTTAACCAGGGTAGTGTAGTTAACTTCGACTGTGGGCTAAAGTGCTGCAATTCTGATCTTTCATCTGTGCCTGGGGTTTTTGTTCGCACTAAACTAACAGAGGCATAAAGATGTGGAGGTAAAAAACAACTCACAGCACTGTTTAGATGTGTGCACATGGCGATGCTATTGCTTCACAGTATGCGCATTGTTAAACATGAGGGTCTAATCCAGTGGTTCTCAAACAAAAAAATTAGCATCAGAGTTGGCATCCCAATGTGACAGTAATAGGATTTTCAGACACTGGATTTTTATTTTTATTTTCAATCTGCTTGGAAATTGTCAGTCATGGAATCTGGGACTCTTTCCATGCAAACCAGGTGCCTGTTTGTATTTTATTTTATTTTATTTGCTCTGAGCTCTGGTAGCAATCTGATTGGTGTTAATTTCTGGGTTTTAATTAATCAGTTTGTTATTGGCTGCTGGATTTGATTTTATTCTATTGAGCTCCTCAGTAGCTGAGTTTTAATCTAATGGATTGTTTTAACGGTTAGCCCCTGCTACAGCAGAGGCTGCAAACGGGGTGGGGTGAGGCAAGATTATCAATCAATCAATCACTAGTATTTATATACGGCTTTTCAACACAAAGTTCACAAAGCAGTTTACAGGCAAATAATAACGTTAAAGTTAAATGGCTCCCTGTCCCAAAAGGGCTCACAATCTAAAAGAATGGAGAACACCACCAGCAACAGCCACGAGAAAGACACTGTGCTGGGGTGAAGAGGGACAATTACTCTCCCCCTGCTAAATATAAGAGGACACCACTTGAAAAAGTGCCTCTTGCCCAGTTAGCAGGAATGTGCTGAAACTCTGAAAAAAAAAGTTATTTGATAGAAACTCATTTAGCTTTTCCTGAACATTTTTATGCCCCAGTGTCTCCTTGGGACAACATCTGATATTCCCTTCAAATTTCACATTTTTGAACTTTGGGTGTCAATCCTAGATGAAACAGATGCCTGCATTTCTAATTTTTGATATATTTTGATGCTCCCTTGATTACTTTTGAGTGGAGGTAATACATGCTCAGAAGTACGGTCCTTTGATTACCTTAATAAACCCCCCCCCCCACAATGGATTTATCAATATCTATTGCAAATATGATGGCCAAAACTCATAAATACTGAGATACATCTAAGTACTTAAAAAAACCCTTTATATTTAATTTATTACAGGTTTTTATTTAAAAATTCCAACCAGGCCAGATCTCGTCCTTCTATGAGACAAGAAAATAAGACATCATAGTGAAGGAAGAAAATAAAAGAAAGAAAAGGATTTTGTGAGCTCATTGCCCTATTCCCTGAGGAGATCTTAGCTTCAACTGGAAAGTTTCACAAGCTGCCCATGAAGATCAGAGAAATGGGCCTCTCTTGGGCTGTGGCTTTGCTGAGTCCATCTGCTCACCCTTCATCAGGATAGCCTTGGGATCCTGACAAAATGATAATGATGCTGTGAGCAGGCAAGACATGCACATAAATAAGCTACCTAAATCCATTTTCTGAACCGTGTTGTTGTTGTTTTCTTTTACATCTGTTCCAATCATTGGACACCAGTCCCGTCTTCTCAATCAAAGAGATGAGATTAGTTCTTGGAGTGATTTTATGTATGTGGCATATTTTCAGATATATGGAAAACAGTCATAAACCGTTGCTGCCCATGAGCCCCTCCTCCTGCCCATAAGCCCCTCCCCCGGCAGCCGTTGCTGTAGACGGAGAGGCATCTCCAGGACCTCATGGCATGCAAAACAGTTTCACAAATGTACATTAAACACAGTGGTGTCATCTAAATGATTTAAGAACAGGTACTCACTTTTGATTGGCACCTGTCAGGACTCGCCCACCGGAAGTGACGTCATAAACCAGAAGTGAGGTCGTGGCAGGAAGTGACATGAAAAAAGCCCTTTTTGAGGCCTCAGATGATTTAAAACTGACCCAACAGTTGCAACAGTATTCCACAGCACCCCCAGAACATGTGAAGGAGGCCTGGCATCATGTTAAAACCCCAGAGCAACTCATTTTTCAGTGGCAAGGAAAGGAAAGGCTCCGCTCGCTGCCTGCCTGCCTGCCTGGCTCTGAGAACATGCAGGCAACTCAAACATGTAATGCAGGAAATTAAAACGTTGCAGAGGGCGGAGTTGACGAGTGGGCGAGCGAATGGGCGGGGCCAGCTGTAATCCTAGGAACCGGTACTCGCGTACCCCCGCGTACCCCCTGCATGACATCACTGATTAAACACTTTAAAAAGTGAGATCACAAGGGACGGAACTAAATTAATGTATCTCTCTATTGAAACACCTGTTGGGCGTCAGTATTTGCCAAATGACAACCTTGAATCACAACAGGAAGATGCTGCTTTTGCAATGGCAGCAGTCTTTGGGAAGACTCAAAAATTACCACATTTTCATTATGGTTTTAAATTATGGTCTTAAATTATGGTTTAAGAAATGTTACATGGTGCAAAGAAAGGAACATTTTTCTTCCTCTTTCTCAATACCAGAACCAGCTGGCAGGGGCATAGCTAAAGAAGTGCAAGGGGGTGCAATTGCACCAGGCAACAAGCTTTAGGGAACAACAAGCTGAGCTTGATAATAGTGGCTAAAACTGTGTAAACTTAGGTATGTATGAATAATACCATCATGTTATATATGGAATCCAATGCAGAATTTAGAATGCAATCCTAACATACTACAAGTGAAGAGCTATATATAGACCCACACATATGTATATATGCTGTTGATTAATACAGACGTGAAGAATTACTGGTATTCTTGCCAATCCTCTCTAAAAACTCACCCCCCCTTTGGCCAAGCCCAGTTCTGTTCTGTCTCATTTCCCCCACCTTGGCCTAACAGTCCCAGTTAGGACATCCATCACAGCCTGGCAAATAGATTGTTCACATTCCAATCAATGTTTGAAAAATGAGGCTTTGCTTGCCAAATGTAGTAGGATAATGACAGGCATGGCGACACTTTTTGTTGTTGCAATGACAAAGTTACGCCTGCCTTGTTTTTTATAAGTATGTACGGCATGTTTGCAACAGCCCTTCAGCACAGGAAGCGTTTGGGATTGCACCCTAAGGCAGGCAGGTGAATCTTGGTGGGGAAAATCTGTTAGCTGGTCAAAAACTCATATGCTTCCCTGCCCTGATGTCCCTACAGCTGGTAAATCGATGATGGCCTGAGCGGCAGAAGATATAGATGTATGTGAGTGGAGAATATTCAGCACATGCACAGAAAAGCAAGCAGAATGAATAAATATTTGAAACCTGCCCCTTGGGTTATGAAATCTCCCTGCTCTTTCTTGTCAGTATGACGGTATTATAAATCAGGCAGGAAATCGCAGAGTCTGATGCAGGAAATACCTGCTACAAAGTGGAAGTTTCCTGTTAGGACACCACTATGCAGAGGTGTAACTAGTGTGGAGCTGGAGGGGCACATGCTCTGGGCGCTAACCCAAGAAGGGGCGAATGACGGCCCTTTAACCTCCACCCTAGTTAGGGAGGAGATGCTGTCCGCTTCCCACCCCAGTTTATGGGCAGCACTTAGCAGGTGCAGCGACTGCCCCTCCTTCGGAGAGAACCAGGAACACAATATCACAGGACACAATATTGCATGATGTTGGGCAGAAGATTCAGTCGAGAGGGTTAATGCCTCCGTTTGCCTGAAGATAAGAGCTGAAGATCTGAAGGTCGCCAGTTCAGGACTACCGGAAGTCTCCGTGAGCGGCAGACCTTGTAAATTGCGGCTGATTAACAGCTGAGCTGTCTCCGGCTGCCTTGTGTGAGGAGGAGTTGTGCCGGTCAGCTGCTTCTCTGGTGGGAGCAGGGAAGCCACTTATCAGCCAGCAAGAAGACAAAATGGGTGGCCAGAAAGAAGGACTAAATCCAGAAAGCTCCATCTGTATGTGTGTAGTTCTTGGAAGATAGAATGTTTCTGTATAAATTGTAAAAACCTTCGGGTTTCTGAATAAAGTCTGCCTATGTAAACCGCCTTGAGTTATAGTCATTAGAGAAATCTGGTGACCTAAGAAAGGCAGTTTATAAATACAAGAATTATTATTATTATTATTATTATTATTATTATCATCATCATCATCATCATCATCATCATCATCATCATCATCATCACTGCCCCGGGCACCAGAGTTACACCAATTACACCTATGTCTCTGTGCTGGATTCTCAGGGCACAATCCTAAGCTGGCGTTGTGCCTGTGCAGTGCTCTAGTGCTGTTGCAAACGTGCCATCGGGTGCATTCGTGCCGTGGGATTGGCCGTCAGACCAGTGCAAACAGCAGCGCTGCCACCCGAGCACTACTGTGAGCTGCGCCGGTCTGGTGCCAGCAGCGCTGGGCCAGTGCAGGACTGTGCCAAGGGCATGCCGGAGGGGTCACGGGGAGGCACTTCGGGAGGCGATGGGGGAAGAGGCAGGACACGGTAGTTGGGGCATATCCTAACCCCCAATTTGGGCCGCTCCTGGCCATGTGGACCTGCGCCTGCAAATCTGCAGGTGCAATCTGAGCAGCCCCATAGGGCTGGCTGGGGCTTACCTCGGGGCAAGGGGAAAATATTCCCTTGCCCTGCGCTGAGCTGCTGCTGCCTCTTAATGTTCTGAGGATGCAGCTCAGCTGGGCCGGCCTGGCTATTCCAGCACAGTTTAGGATTGCACTGCCCCTCTCCAGCAGAAGTATTTTTTTACCCAGCGGGTAAAGTAAAAGGAAGTATTTTTTTACCCAGCGGGTAGTTAAACTGCGGAACTCTCTGCCACAGGAGGTGGTGATGGAATCTGGCCTAGATGCCTTTAAGAGGGGATTGGACGGATTTCTGGAAGAAAAGTCCATCATGGACTATAGGCCATGATGGGCTGTGCAACCTCCTTACATTAGCAGTAGGCTACTTCAGAGTACCGGGTGCAAGGGAGTGGACACAGGATGCAGAGATCTTGTTGTCTCATGCCTCCCTGGGGCACCTGGTGGGCAGCTGTGAGATACAGGAAGCTGGACTAGATGGCCCTTTGGCCTTATCCAGCAGGGCTCTTCTTATGTTCTTATGTTCTGGGTCAGCACTCTCCACCCCTCTTTCTTTCTTCTTCGGTCTACTTTCCAATCTAGGGAGTGGGAGGAGAACAGGGGCGGATCTATTTAAAAGGGCGCCCATGGCGCCCAATGAAAATGCGCCCCTAGGGGCACGCAACGTCATGACGTCACATCATGACGTCATGACATAGCACCCCGCCCCTTCTAAGAGGCGCATTCTGTTCGCTGCCGCCGGCCCTTTAAGGCCAGCAGCAGCGAACAGAACATGGCCGGGGCGCTATGTTCTGTTCGCTGCCATTGGCCTTAAAGGGCCGGCGGCAGCGAACAGAAAGAACACGGCCGGGGCGCCACGTTCTGTTCGCTCCCGTTGCCAGCGGCAGCCGACCGCTGCCAGCCGGCCGCGTTCTTTCTGTTTGCTCGTGCCGGCCTTAAAGAGCCGGCAGGAGCGAATAGAACGCAGCTGGGGCGCTGCGTTCTGTTCGCTGCCGCTGGCCCTTTAAGGCCAACAGCAGCGAACAGAACACGGCGCCCCGGCCGCATTCTTTCTGTTCGCTCGTGCCGGCCTTAAAGGGCCGGCAGGAGCAAACAGAACGCGCCGCCGCCCAGCGCCCTGCCCCCCTTGAGAAGCAGGAGGGGGCACCAGGTGGCAGTGCGTTCTCCTTGCTCCGGCTGGCTCTTTAAGGCCAGCCGGAGCAAGGAGAATGCGGCGCAGGGCCTGGGCGGGAGCGGGCAGGCTGTGGGCGCCATGCGAATGGCGCCCCCTGCAAGATGGCACCCATGGCTTGTGCCACCCCCTGCCACACCCTAAAAACGCCCCTGGAGGAGAAGGAGGGACCAATAGGTTGAAAGAGACAAGGCCCCCTCCCCACCAATCTGCTGTCTAAGGCAGCCACTTCAGTTGGTTTCATGGATGGGTCAGCCCTGACTCCAGGTATCCAGGTTCTACGTGGTGTTAGCCAGGTGCGAAAATGTCTTCTGCTGCTAGGTGCACAGTCAACAGTGAACAACGTTTGGCATTAACTGAACAGCATTAGCAGGCACCGAACATTTCGCAAAGAATAGGTGACGGAATGACTTGAGATGCTCTTGAGTATGAGTGAGTCATACTCTGTTTCTGGTGGGGTGAAACAATGCGGTGTGCTCGCTCATTTGCGCACACGCACATCAAAAGGGAAGGCATTGTTCTCCGACACGGGGAAGAACCTCATTCCCAAAGGCCCTGTTGACGTCTCAACTTTGCTTTACGGATATTGTTCCGCACGCTGAGGGTTTTGCATCACCTCGCATGGAAGTTGGTTGGCTTGTCAGAAGGGATCTTTTGTTGCCTGGGTGTGGACTAAACCGGCATTGATTGTTTCCCCAGCTAATCCACACTAATTGATTTTTTTTTTATCTGAGTCATTCTGTGTGGGAAGGCTCCATTTGTTCAAGAAAGTGATAATGCATTCCTTGATTCACAGTAACTATGAGAGAGGGAAAGATAAGTGATGTAACAGAGTAAGCACATGATTATAGTGTGTCCGTTCCCTCCATGTTGGCTTTTTCTTTCTTAAGTGTAATCTCCCTTGCAGATTGCAGGTTGCAGATTCTAATGGGGGTTGAGAATGTGCTTGGAGGGCCTTAAGAGCTTCTGCGGGACTTTAAATGCGAGGACTTTTGCTATATCTTCCTTCCAAGTTGCTTTTGACCCAGAGGCAGCTGGGCAGCTGTGCCCAACAGTGGCGTCCCTACAGGGGGGCAAAGGTCTTAGTCTTGCCCTCCCGTGTAAATCGCTCCTCTCCCTTGCCGCCATAGCCAGTAAGCAACGCCAAGACGTTGCTTTTCCCCCTGAGGATTGGCTAAAGTGGCACAGGGAAGGAGCAAATGATTTCCACGGCAAGGTAAGGCTCCTTGCAAAACGTAATTTTGCAACTGGTGCCCAATGCCTTTGTCTGCCACCTCTGCCTTCCACCTTTTTCTGCCACTGTCTTCCTCCTCTGCTTCTACCTTACCTAGTGGCAGCACATCAAGAGCTTCTTAATACGTCATATTTAATGGAGCAGAAGAGGAAGTAGAGGAGAGTTATAGGCTAGAGAGTCTTCAGAGATGCTCTAACCCACCCCCCTGTTCTCCTCTCCTCTCTTCTTCCTCATCCACCTCGTTCTCCTCTTCCTTATCAAATCCAACGAACCCTGGCTGATCAATGGGAATGATCAAGTGGGAAATGGTGGATGCAGACCTGTTCACCCACATGCTATTTTAGATTGCTCGTCTAATCCCCCTGAGGAATGCTATACCAGGGCCGACTCTAGGAGAAGTGGGGCCCAATGTGGGGCTTGCCCGTGGGGCCCCACCTTCACTGCATACTGCCCAAGAAGAGCACTTGTGGTGCCATGAGCAAAATGCAGCACCTGGAAATTGTTTGTGGTGACATGATGATGTCACCACCACCAGCTTCCAGGAGGCCCATTTTGGACAGGGGCAAGTGAAAAGGGCTCACGGCACAGCTCCTCTGCTCTCCCCACTGACCTACAGCCCACAGAGAACCCAGCTGCGGGGCCCCCAAAGCGCGGGGCCCAATGTGACGACATTCGTCATGTTGGCTTAAGGCCGGCCCTGTGCTATACCACGATGGTTCTCAAATTTAGCACCGGGACCCACTTTTTGGAACGACAATCAGCCTGGGATTCGGCAGGCCTCATGTCATGGCCGGGAGTGCCATCGTTATGATGCCAGAGCCTGCTGCTTTCCTGGAATGCAGCAATACGTTGAGTGATTTCTCAGCCATTTTCCAACAGCAAAGTTAATCAGAAAGGGGGGAAAAAGCCTATTTACACCTCTGACCCAAGCAAAACAGCCGCACAGCCATTCCCCCTGCCCAGCATCCCATCTTCCCATATTTTCAATATGGCTGTCCTAGGTGCTTCACGACCCCCCTGAAATTGGCTTGTGTCCTACTGGTGGCTCCCGACCCACAGTTTGGGGTCACGAAGCCTCAGTTCTGGGGTCGCAGCAACTTAGAGGAATGAAAAAGGGCCATAGGGGGAGGTATCTGGTATACTTCAGGTACCAGAAGATTCTGTCCCAGTCTTGCTCAGGTTCTTAGTATTACGCTAGAATAGTTTTCCTTGGTGCCAGGGTTTGGGGTAAAATTTTCTGTTCTCTCTAATAAGAATATTTGGTTACAGTGAACTATGCTGGGGTGTGTGTGTAACGGGCAGGGAGTGGGGGTGTCTAGAGCAGGGAGTGGGCAGATGGGGCCCCAGGAAGGAGGCGGGACCAATGGTTGGGTCGTGACCAGTGATGTCATCCGGGTGCGCCAGGAACCGGAACGCCCGGATGATTGGCAGCCCTCCGCCCCTATGGCGGAGGCCAGCCATGCCTCCCTGAGCCTGGAATCGCTCCATTTCAGAGCGATTCGGACGCGCGGGAGGGTGGGCGGGCCCAGAAACAGCTCGCCCGTCCTCGGGAGAGGCGGCGCAGCCCAGGCCCGTCCGCGGAACTAGCAGAACGGCGTACTGGCCCATTCCGCCAGGATGACACCGCTGGTCGTGACCAATTTATTGGGGTTGTGGCACGAAAAATGTCAAACACCACTGCAATAAGCTTCAGAGTCCCAGAGTAACCTTCCCTGAATAGAAAACTAAGCTGTTTCAGCATATTCAAGGCAGCCATCTTCCTCTGTCTTGCAAACTCAGGGCGCAATCCTAACCTGAGGTTAGGCTAGCATAGTTAGACCAGCAAAATTTGTCTGGCACAAGAGCCACCATAAAGCGTGTGTGGACTATTCTTGGAGTCAGGGAGGATGATGCATGGCTGCTTGCTAGCCTCTCTGCCTCCAAGTGTGGTTCAAACATATTTTCCGGTGGCCCTTGTGCCAGTCAAAACTTGGCTGGCCTAACTGTGCCAGCCTAACATCAGGTTAGGATTGGGCCCTCATTCTTTTTCCCCCAAGGACAGGAGGAATGTCAGATTTTGTCCTAGGAGACATCGTTACCTTCCTATTCTTGTATCCCGACTGTTGTTGCTGGGAGGGGGGGGAAATCTTTTTTTTAAAAAAAATAACCTCCACTATAAGGCAATCAAAACCAACAAATTAGCCCAAGTGCCTCTTCTCCAGATGGGCTCATTGCAGGAAAGGACATTTTTGTCATCGTCAAACGGTGGCAGGCATATGGAAGTGAGCAGTGTGCAGACTGAAGCAGCGTGATCTGCTCAATAAAAGGCTGAGAGACATCTAGGAGATTTGCACCTTCTCTGGTCCTGCTTCTTGGGGCCATCAGATGCTGAGTCAGATGCTGAGTCAGACCCTTGGTCCATCCTGTCCATCCTGACTGGTAGCAGCACGCCCTGGGTCCTTACCTGGAAATGCCAGGGACAGATTCAGGAACCTCTCGCATGCCATAGCTGGGCTTTCTCAAAGGCAGCACCAAAATTGTGGTGGGGGGAGGATTCCCTCCCTTGGGGTGTTCAAATGGCATCAAATGGCAGTGGCATACCCAAGTCATTTGACACCCAGGCCAATTTTTGGCACCCCCATGACAAAATTATTTTCAGGAATAGTTATGACATGATGATGATGATGATGATGATGGGCATTCTATTATAGAAAATTAATTAATTATAATTAAATTTATGATCTAATTTATATATTATATGTCATTATATCTATATCTATATATATAAAAATGAACGTGGGTGTGTGTGTGGGTATGTGTGTGGGTGGGTGTGTATGTTCTGAATAGGCTCCTCAACGCCTGGAGCGATCGGCACGAAACTTGGCACGCATATACCTTGCGGCCTGGCGACAAACACTGCGGGGGTCAGACCCCCCTAGAGCCCCCGGGGGTGGGGGTACGGGGGGTCCCCACATGAAGACGGTCAAAAATGGCCAAACATGGAGTCAAATCCACAGTTTTTGGGGTCGCCGAGATGAGCGGCGACCCTCCCGATGTCATTGGAGTCCGGGTTCAGCCCCCCCCCACGTGGGGGGCAAGAAGGGGTGCGAAACACAGCGTCCGCCATGCCCTGCTGGAACGCCTGGACCGATTGGCATCAAACCCGGCATGCGGAAGCCTACCAGCCTGGCCACAAACACTGTGGGGGTTGGGGCCCCCTACCGCCCCAGGGGGTGGGGGTACGCGGGGGTCCCCGCATGAAAATGGTCGAAAATGGCCAATATCGGTGTCAAATCCATAGTTTCCGGGGTCGCCGGGACGAGTGACGCCGCTCCCGACGCCGTCAGAGTCCAGGTTCACCCTCCCCCTCGGCATGGGGTGCGACAAGGGGTGCAAGACACAATATCCACCATGCACTGCTGGAACGCCTGGATGCACCGAACTCGGCATCCACGTGCCTTCCAGCCTGGCGACAGACACTCTGGGGGTCAGGCCCCCCTGGTGCCCCCGCATGAAAATGGTCCAAAACGGACAAAATCGTCACTCCTTCTGTAGTTTCTGGGGTCGCTGAGGCGAGCAGCGACGCTCCCGAGGCTGGACGAGTTCAGGTTCGCCCCCCCCCCCTTGGCGTGGGGGCGGGAAGGGGTGAGAAACACAGCATCCGCCATGCCCTGCTGGCACGCCTCGGCCGATCGACACGACACCTGGCACGCATATGGCTTCCGACCTGGCAACACACACTGTGGGGGTCAGACCCCCTTAGTGCCCCCGGGGGGGTGCGGGGGTCTCCGCGTGAAAATGGTCAACAACAGCCGAAATCAGCGTTGAGTCCGTAGTTTCTGGGGTCGGCGAGACGAGCGGCGACGCTCCCGACACAGCAGGAGTCCGGGTTCAGGCCCCCCTCACTGTGGGGGGCGAGAACGGGTGCAAAACAAAATGTCCGCCATGCCGTGCTGGAACGCCTGGAGTGCTGCGCACCAAACCTGGCACGTGCGTGCCTTGCGGCCTGATGACACATACTACGGGGGTCAGGCCCCCCCAGCGCCCCCGGGGGGGGTGCGCAGGGTGCCTGAAGTGAAGACGGCCAAAAACGGGCGAAATTGGCATCGGGTCCATACTTTCCAGGGTCGCCTCAGTGACCAGGGACTCTCCCGACGCAGTTGGCGTCCGGGTTCGGCCCCCGTTGGCATGGGGGGGCGAGAACGGGTGCAAACCCCATAAACTCTGGAAGATCATTTTCTTACCCGGGCAACGCTGGGTAACAAACAGCTAGTTAATTATAAATAATTAGTAATTAATACATTTATTAATTAATAATAAGCAGCCAGAGCATGTTGTAGCACCTTGTAATACTTATTGCCACGCCCCCTTCTGGCTACGCGGCATATAGCACCTGTAAGAATTATTGCCACGCCCCCTTCTGGCTATGCGGCATATAGCACCTGTAATACTTATTGCCACGCCCTCCCCGGCTACCCAGCACTCTGCCTCCACTGTGGGAATCCTAAACAAAGCAAAGCAAAGTCCAACTGCATTGCTGTCCCTCCCGAAGCGACATCAGTCCCTTTGGGAAACCTGCAGGCGGTGTGAAGAAGACAAATCTCCCCATCATTCCAACGAAACCTTTTCCCATCGTTCATGTCCTCTTCTTACTACTACACCGCCCCCATTTTTTAATTACTCAACAACTTTTCCGCTATAAGTTTGGAACCACTGACAGAGCGGCGAGGGGAGCGCGGTAAGTTAATTCCTTCATTTGAATAATTAAACATCTAAAATATGCCCTCCATACTTTAGATGTTGAGCTGCGGATACATTATTCATCCCCAGCCCATACCAGGTAACGAAAGAGAGAATTAGGTACATAATTTGGAGCGCTCACCAAAAGGACATTTCTATGACATGCACTTGACTTGTACTTTTTATGGCAGACCTACTCCACAATTACAATATCTTCAGAATGTGCTATTTCTTCTGGCGGGGACATGACTAAGAGTGCAATCCTAACCTGGAGCTAGGCCTGCACAGTTAGGCCAGCAAAGTTTGGTTGGGACAAGGGCCACTGTAAAGCATGTTTGGACCACTCTCATGGTCAGGGAGGATGGTGCACGTCTGTGTGTTGGCCTCTCTGACTCCGAGAGTGGACCAAGCGCTCTTTAAGGTGTCCCTTGTGCTGGCTAGACTTTGCTTTATTTACCTCAGAATCTTACCTCAGAAATTTACCTCAGAATGCCAGATACAAGGGAGTGGCATTTGGACCACTGTCAGAGTCAGGGAGGATGGTGCACGTCTGTGTGCTGGCCTCTCTGACTCCGAGAGTGGACCAAGCGCTCTTTACAGTGTCCCTTGTGCTGGCCAAACTTTGCTGGTTTAGTTTATGCCAGCCTAACTTCAGTTTAGGATTGCACCCTGGCAATGCAATCCTAGGCGCACACACCTGGGAGTAAGCTCCACTAAGCCCATCCAGAAGGCCAACTGAAGCTGTTGACTTAGGCAGTAGATTGGTGGGGGATGTTCATCTCCTACCTGATTCCACTCCTTTTCCCCCTATCACTCCCTGGATTGGAAAAGGAAGAGGGGGAGAGAGAGGAAGAGGAAATGGGAGTGCTCAGAAGCGTACTGGGGCTTTTATGCGCCCTGGGCATGTCACGTGATATCATGACCTGGGAAGCCTAGGGGACATAAGAACATAAGGAAAGTCTTGCTGGATCAGGCCAAAGGCCCATCTAGTCCAGCTTCCCATATCTCACAGTGGCCCACCAGATGCCTCAGAGAGCACACAAGGCAACAAGATGCCTGCATCCTGTTGTCACTCCCTTGTATCTGGCATTCTGAGGTAAATTCCTGAGGTAAAATTCTGAGGTAAATGTGAGATAAATAAAAGAAAATTGGCTATCTTGTCTGTGGGGAGGGAGCTATAATAACTTGCAACCCAATCTGGGCCTTAAGAACATAAGAAGAGCCCTGCTGGATCAGGCCAAAGGCCCCATCTAGTCCAGCTTCCTGTATCTCACAGTGACCCACCAGGTGCCTTAAGTCCTGCTGCCGCAGCCTGGGTGAATTCACCCAAGCTGCGACATCAGAATCCTTCACAGAATCCAACGCAGCCCAGGCGGATTCGCCCAGGCTGTGGAAGCAGGACCATCCATTGGCTTCCTGACTTGGGAAGCCAAGGGGGCATGCAGGGTCCTGCCACCGGGGCTGGGGCAATTCTGCCCAAGCTGTGGCTGTAGGTGCCCAGGTGCCCCCTTGGCTTTGCGACTTGGGAAGCCATGGGAGAGGGCACGCACACGCCAATTGCTTCCCCAGTCAGAGAAACCATTGGTGAGCACACTCTTGCGCCCACCAGCCTCCAAGCAGTACCCATGGCAGGTGCCATATCATGCCCCAGGGGTGATACGCCTCTGGGAGTGCTAAGCTGAGACGCTGGTTGGTGGGAGAAGCAGATCGTTTCAAAAACATTCCAGAGGCAGTCCCCGAGTGCTCCTGAATCAGATTCCCAGAGCCCTTCAATGACCCCCCTGTGCCTCCATACGTATCACAGGACAGCAGCCAAATAATCCTGATTTGCTGCTGGTCCCCTGATACATTTGAAGCTTCCAGGACGGCAGTGAGATTCTTTTCATTATTTATAAGCATTCAGAAAAGGCTGTTTGGATTTGCTGACCTGAGCCTTGCCGAAGTACAAATATTGTTCTGGGAGTTCAAGGGAATTCTAAGGAGATTTTCTACGGTTATTGTTTCCCGGGGTGAAATTCCATGAAGTCGGATCTCTTTAAATTAAAGTGAGAGCCATCATATATTGCTGATGAATAACTTCTGGGCTATTGTTCTGGGGACGCCTTCTCACTAAACCTCTATCGTGATCTCCGAAACATAAATTCACTGCCATCAGCTGATGCAGACAGAAGACATTATCTACAGTTATTTACAGATTGTACGGGGTGCGTAAGAAAATGCCTCATTGCGTGGCCCACTGGGCGATATTTTAATGGGTCAGAGGAGGTGGTTAGGGAAAGAACTGCAGCTCAATGAACGTATGTTACACCCAGGTTCAGATCCCAGCATCTACCTGGAAAGGCTGGAGAAATGAACCCCCTGCCTGCGTTCCTGAAGATCTTCTTCCTGAAGATCTTCCTGAAGATCTTCTTCCTGAAGATCTTCCTGAAGATCTTCTGTGGAACATAGTCCAAACATAGCTGACGTTTCAGGCATCAGCTTGAGTCCATCAAGAGGAGATTCCTAGATATAAGTGATAAGCTATTCCAAGATTCAGGCTGCCTGCTTGCCTTCTCAGCACAACTAAACTGACAGCACAATCCTAGGCATGGCTACTCAAGAGTAAGTCCCATGGGCAGCTCCCATTCATTCCAAAAGAGCTGGTGTTGGAGAGAGTCCTAGTGGATCATGCCCAACACCCTTCACAAAAGGAGCCCTGTACAATAACTCCTTTTGTTGTTCAGACTTTGGTTCTAGCATCTCTCTCTCTCTCTCTCTCTCTCTCTCTCGCTCTCTCGCTCTCTCGCTCTCGCTCTCTCAGGCCAGCATCACCTTGGAGACCAGCTAAACAAATCCCTTTGAGAGTTACTTTCAATGCTATTCTAAGGGTTGGCTGAATGCTAAGCAGAGGAAAAAAAATAGATCCTTGTGCAAGGGCACAGGAGAATTGCGGGGGGGGGGATAGCCATGTGGACCAGGGGGCCCCATCCATAAGGCCAACTGATGGCGCAGTCCCAACCTACTCTCCAGCACTGACACAGCTCTGTCAATGGGGCATGTGCTGCATCCTGCAGTGGAACAATAGTCATCTGGGTAGAAAGTGTACATAAATGTCCTGAACTTGGACCGGGTTATGTACCCTGTGTGCATTTTTAAGATGTTTGATTTGCCAAGTACCCTCTACAATCAGGCTTGTTACCATGGTGGTTACAGCATCAGGCTGTCCCGATGATCATGACTGAGATGCATTCCTTGGGGCGGAGGGAGGGGTGAGGAGGAGGACGATCGGCACTTGCCTGGGAAGGACTGATGGCTCCTGGATTTCACCCAGAGCTCAGCCATTCATCTCAAGGGAGTGCCCTGAAGTCAGGAGGGCTGACGTGAAATGAAGCAAATTGAAATATAGATATTTGAAGCAGTCATTGCATTCGGCATGCCAGGCTCCCCAAGGGAACAAATACCCTGCGTATTAGAACCCATTACATTCCAGGGAGCAGTTGGTTCAGCTCGCAATTATTATTTCTTAATTGATTTTTCCCTCCCTCTCTCCTGTCTCGAACAGCCTCCGCCACCCATCCTGGGTAATTCATTCCGGTGCTTGAAGTAAGCCGTACAAACCTGCCATTGTGGAGCAGTTAGCCACGTGCATCATTTCCTTTATCCTCACTTATATAGTGAAACGAGGCTGACGGTCCATTTTACATCTCAGTGCGCGTTAAGCAAATTGGCTCGTGCGAGTGGCTCACAGTGTCGTCGTCGTTTTTACCCCCTCTTGGAGGGATGGCAATGTGGTGTGAGATGGCTCTGAGAAATTGCTGGCTATGATGACAGCCACGTGCGCCTGGCATAAAAGCGATGCGCTGTGCCATGGTAACCTTGATTATGCAGCGTGGAAAGCAAGGTTCTGCCACCCAGCAAAACGATGCAAAATTCAGTTGCACAGATTGGGCTGATGGAGCAGAAAATAGAGGCAGGGCTGGCCCTTGTATGAGGCCAATGGAGATGGATGCCTCAGGCTGAAAACTGGAGGAGATTCCCACCACTTCTATCCACCACACTGTCCACAAAGCAGAACCCACACTTTTCAGATGTCTCCTTTGCAACCATAAGGGCGTTTGAGAAACATGAAGTCTTAGAGCAGTGGTTCTCAAATGTTTTTAGACCATGGCTCACTTTTTAGAATTGCACTTCTGTTGGGAAGTGATGTCATTAACCTGGAAAGTGATGTCGTAGCCGGAAGGGCCATCATCAAGCAGGAAGCGCCGTTGGCGTGACATCATCAAATGACACACCTAGAATGCAAACTGGCATTCTTGGATGGAAGCAAATGCACAACCATGAAACCTCTTTGACAGAAAGCAAGATTAGGAGACACTATTATGTAAAAGGACTGAAATAAAAACAGAATTAAAGGGAAAAAAAACCCTGCTTGAAAATTTAAACTGTTAGTTTAACTGCAGAAGATTTAGTCGAGAGGGTTAATCCCTCCGTTTGCCTGAAGATAAGAGCTGAAGATCTGAAGGTTGCCTGTTCAGGACAGCCGGAAGTCTCTGTGAGCGGCAGACCTCGTTAATTGCGACTGATTAACAGCTGAGCTTCAGCTGCCTTGTGTGAGGGGGAGTTGTGCCGAAGTTCAGCCGCTTCTCTGGTGGGAGCAGGGAAGCCGCTTATCAGCCAGCAAGAAGACAAAATGGGTGGCCAGAAGGAAGGACTAAATCCAGAAAAATCCATCTGTATGTGTGTAGTTCTTGGAAGATAGGACGTTTCTGTAAAAATGGTAAAAACCTTCGTGTTTCTGAATAAAGTCTGCCTACGTAAACCGCCTTGAGTTATAGTCATTAGAGAAATCTGGTGACCGAAGAAAGGCGGTATATAAATACAAGTATTATTATTATTATTATTATTATTATTATTATTATTATTATTATTA
>JAJKFI010000083.1:1587542-1621828 GCA_029204185.1 Lerista edwardsae
TATTATTATTATTATTATTATTATTATTATTATTATTATTATTATTATTATTAGTGCTCACAAAAGGAATATAGCAAGAGTTAGATCTGAAGTTCCCAAGATGCCTACCGAGATGCAATCCTTCCCCTTGCTTTTAAAAGGCAGACATCGAAAGTATGCTCTTCCTTGAAACCCATGGACTTTGAGGGCAACAAACCAAGCCAAAACTGTTCCCAAGCTGCTAGCACCTCCTCCATAACTGGGGCTGGGGCAGTCTTGAGCCCCACTTGCCATAGCACCTGGGCAGAGGCAGATCTAAGGGAGGGCAAAGCTCTAAGTTTTGCAAGAAGCCTTACCTTGCAGTGGAAATCACTCCTCTCCTGCACCGTTTTAGCCAATCCTCACAGGGAAAAGCAACATCTTGGTGTTGCTTACTGGCTATAGCAGCAAGGGAGAGGAGGGACTTACATGGCAGGGTAAGGCTCCTTGCAACACTTAGAGCTTTGCCCTCCCTGTAGATCCGCCTCTGCGCCTGGGGCAGGTGCCCTAGTTACGTTTCTGCCTGCGACCTGGGCACAGGAAGCAGATTTCCACTCAGACCATATTGTCCTTCGTGATGCTGCTGCTGTCAGGCAGGAGTATTCCCACTCTTGCTGTTCACATGCAATGCGCTATCCACTGAACAACACCCCCTCCCTGACCAGTTATTGCAATGGTATCTGAGTGCTTGTGGCACAGCTCAGCTCAGACCCTTCTTCCCAGGGGTCAGTGCTTTTCCTTAGCACAGGAGTTCCCAACTGTAGGCCCATGGCCCACCAGTGGGACATGACCCAATTTTTGATGGGTTGCAAAGCTGACAAGGCACATTAGGCTATGTGCATCAAGAGTTAGAACAACCTGCTACTTGTGGGGAGCACTGCTGCCCAATTACCATGATGACCCCAGAGGCTTGAGCAGCAGGTAAAGTGAAACCTTACTTAAGGCAGGTCCTGATGCTAAAACGTTTAGGGTGCAATCCTAACCTGGAGTTGTGCCTGCACAGTTAGGCCAGCAAAGTGTGGCCGGCACAAGTGACCCCATGAAGCATGTTTGGACCACTCTTGGAGTCAGAGAGGCCAGCACACAGGCGTGCGCCATCCTCCCTGACTCTGAGAGTGGTCCAAATGCGTTTTCCAGTGGCCCTTGTGCCAGCCAAACTTTGCTGGCCTAACCGTGCCGGCCTAACTCGACGTTAGGATTGCGCCTTTAGGAACTACGATGAACAATCCATTTTGAAGGATCCATTCTAGAAGGGCTGTGCAAAAACAGCTGCTAGCCTTTATGCCTAGAAACGCGAGCTGGGATTCGGACCCTCCCGAAACATTACAGTGAATGCGGCTTCATATCAGGCAGAGCATCGCAAATGGCGCAGGACGTTTTCTGCGTCTCCGATCGACGTGCTGGGCCAGACCAAGCTGTCTCGCCGCATGCTGTGATGTGATTCTTCTCCCCATCTTGAGGGCGAACCATTTCCCAGAGTGCTTTACAGCGTTAAATAATGAATAATGGCCCAGGAACAAAGGTATTGCTGGGGGAGGCGAGACAGGTGTTCCAGGGAGGGTTGGCGAGAGGTAACGGCTTGAAGAATTAAATATTAACGGGAGGGATGGCTGGACCGGAATGGAAGTGATTGTTTGCCTCTGCTCGGGTGGGAGCCCAAAGCTTCATTGCTCACCCACTGGCCGAGGATGTCAGCATGGCTGTCAAAATGTTTAGTGGAATCATACCCCTAATCATACCACTGGTATGATTTAGTGGAATCATACCAGTGGAATCATACTGGACATACCCCTGCTAACTGGACAAGAGGCACTTTTTCCAGTGGTGTTCCTCTTATATTTAGCAGGGGGAGAGTAACTGTCCCTCTTCAACCCTGCGCAGTCTTTCTAGTGGCTGTTGCTGGCGGTCTGCCTTTTTTTAGATTGTGAGCCCTTTTGGGACAGGGAGCCATTTAACTTTATTATTACTATTTGCCTGTAAACCGCTTTGTGAACTTCGTGTTGAAAAGCGGTATATAAGTACCTGTTGATTGATTGATTGATTGATCTTTGTACTCTCCAGTCTATTTTTAAGAGGAGGCCAAGAATGGCAATTAGCTAACTACAGGCCTCTCCGGTTTCAGATGCCTCAGACTCACCTTCTTGTTTATTTACTGCACCTTAATCATTTTCAGGGGGAAGTTGGCTGGAGTTATCCAGGTGCATCAGCAATTTGAATCTTTTTTTTTTTTTTTAATTTAATTTAATTTTTATTACAACTAAAACAGACTCAGAACTCCAGAGAAAAAGAACAAACAAATCAAAACTAAATTCAGAATACATACAGCAAGCGTGAAGTAATACATCTAAGTTCCTTAAATCCTCTGCAAGATATTAATTACTCAAATTAAAGATTTATTGTGGCTGCAATCCTAACCTGGAGTTAGGCCTACACAGTTAGTTCCAGCAAAGTTTGGCCAGCCCAAGGGCCACCGTAAAGTATGTTTGGGCCACTCTCGGAGTCAGAAGGGCCAGCAGATAGACGTGCGCCATCCTCCCTGACTCCGAGAGCGGTCCAAATGCACTTTACGGTGGCCCAACTGTCAACACTCACAACGGGAATATAGCAAGAATAAGGTCTGCAGCTTCCAAGATGGCTGCTCCCAGCTTTCCACAACCCACCTGACATCAGGTTGCGACCCACCAAGTGGGTCCCAACCCAGTTTGAATATAATAACCCTGTTCTATTGATTCCATGCATTGTTCACATAAAAGGTGACAGAGACCGTCTTATGTTTTTTGGGGGTCATGTGTACATACAGGAGCACCCATGGCTCAGTGCTAGAGTACATTCTTGCAACGCAGAACATCCTAGACTCAATGTGGGGGGTCAGCAGGGAGAGCTGGGAAGGACCCCTAGGAGCCCCTGGCAAGCCTGTGAAGCAACACATGCCAGTGATCTGACTCAGGGCACAAGCCTATGCATGCCTACTCAGAAGCAAGTCCTATGGTGTGCAATGGAGCTTACTCCCAGGAAAGCGTGGATAGGATTATGCAGAATTCAATGTCTGCTGTGGCTGGTGGTTGGCGTGGGACAAGGGTCTCTCTTATCTCCTGTCACCTGACCACTGCAGACTTTCTGCAGGCAGCCTGCACGCTAGAAATGCCACCAAACTCACCCAACTCTATTGCATCCTCACACCGACCTCGCTTACAGGGCTGTTGTGTGAGCATCCACGGGAGGAAATGTGGCGGGAGGTTTGAAGCCCTACATCGCTGCGCAGATGGCCCTCCTCCCACCACCCTTTCCCAAAGCGCATCGTCTTCAGAAGCCATCACGCCTCAAGGTCAATGGAGAAGGAGAAAAATTCCTCCTCGGAAGAACCAGGCATAAAGGCTGCCTTGGGAAGAGTCTTCTCGAGAGGTGGCCTTGATCCAGCATGGGGGTTGTGGTGAGCCACTGGAGCCTTCCCAGTTGTGGACTCGATCCTGTCCCTGCCACAGACGGCGGGGCGCCTGTTTGGCGATGCCTTCTGTGCGGAGCAGGCTGCTGGGCTTAACCCCGGTGGGCTGATCCTGCAGGGTCCCGACGATGGGGAGCTCGGGGAAGGGGGTTTGGAGGGCTGGGTGGGAAGAATGCACACACTCGGCTCGCCCCGACGCTCCGCCGGTGCCGCGAAGCTGCAGTCTCCGTCTCCGCCCCGTGTCGGGGGCGGGAGAGGGGGCGTCTCCTCGCCGGAGAGTTTCCCTGCTGAAGAACTTGACGAGCTCCCTAGTGGAGGAACTGGAAGGTGCCTGAGAAGCGAAGGGAGCCGGATCTCTCCACCGGATCTCTCCACCGCCCTCCCGGAGCCTCTTCCCGCGGCTGTACCGTCCTCCAGCAACCCCCCTCCCTCGGGGGCAGGCGATCCCCAGAGGCCCCGGTCCCTCGCTGTCCTCGGCGTGCCACCCCCTCCCCGGCTCCTGCCTCCCCCCTCCCTTCGCCACTCGCTCACTCATTCACTCGCTCGCTCGCTCCCACTCTTTCCCCCTCCACGCTCCACAAGTGCGCGCTCCTCTCTCACTCTCCCCCTCGGAGGCGACGGGCTGGGGGAAGGTGGGGACTCGCCCCCCCCCGCCCCGCCCCGCCCCGCCCGCACCCCCGCCGCCCGCGTGGCAGAGGAGGCCCGGCCGGGCTGCGCGGCCAGCGCGGAGCTGTCCGTGGTGCTGAGCGGGGCCGGCGCGCGGCGGGAAGTGTCCATGGTGCTGACGGCCGGCGCGGGCTGAGGCGGAGCGGGATCCCAGCGCGGCGTCGCCCAAGCCCCCTTTATGTGCAGTTCTTGGCGCATCGCAGCAGCGGCGAGCTTGAATTGCGGCGGCGGCGGCGGCGGCGGAGGGAGCATCGGCTGGCCGCCTGGACTGGCGCTGAGGATGAAGGGCTTCCTCCGGCTGCTTTTGGGCTACTTGGTGGCGGACCTCCTCACCCTCCTGTGCCGGGCGCAGGAGAAAGCCGGGCAGCACTTGGGCAGCATCGTGATGCTTTCCGCGGGGAACCAGAGTCGGGCCCCGGAGCGCGTGGACGCCTCGGAGCCGCCCCCGACCCCGGAGGAATGCAGGGGCTACTTCGACGTGATGGGCCAGTGGGACCCGGCCTTCAACTGCAGCGTGCGGGAGTACCCCTTCTGTTGCGGCACTTGTGGCTTCCGCTTCTGCTGCAAGTACCAGAAGGGCCGCCTGGACCAGGATATCTGCACCAACTACGACCGGCCGCGGTGGGTGAACCAGGGCAAGCCCCTGCCTCGCCCCGTCGACCCTTCCCACGACCCCACCAGGGACAAGACCAACCTCATCGTCTACATCATTTGCGGGGTGGTGGCCGTCATGGTGCTGGTGGGCATCTTTACCAAGCTCGGGCTGGAGAAAGCGCATCGACCCCAGCGGGAGCACATGACCAGGTAAGAGGCCGAACGCCACCCGGCGCGCTGGGCAGCGGCAGGCACCTCCACCTGCTTGCGTCGGGTACACCTGGCTTGCGCCTAGCCAAGCTGCCTTCCTGCTTTCGAGGGCGCCCGCGGCTTCCCCGTCAGCCCGAGACAGCCAACGGGGCCGTCAGAAGGAGCGAGCAACAGCCACGCTTGCAGAAGGGGTAATCCACATTTCTGGCGCGGCGCGATGGCCAAAAAGCTCCCAAGAGTGAACAGACTGAGAAACAGACAGAGGTGCGCGCACACGCGCGCACGCACGCACACACACACTCACACACTCACACACACACGCACCCCAGAGGTTCACGGCAGCCGCGGTGACAAACGTGGCGTCGCATGGTGTGCTAAGAGCATCTCCTCTTCCAACTGTTGCGAGCGAGAGTGCACCGCGCAAACTTCTCTGCCGAGGCATGTAAACACACGCCTCCATCTGCACGCCGCTTTTGTCTCCGGCTTAAAAAAAAACGAAAAACAAAAACAAAAAAAAACACGGGGTGGGGGAACCCACGCGAACATTTCCATCTCAGCCCTCCACCCCCTGCAAGCGCCTTTGGGAAGCAGAGCTGAATCTTAACGTTCATAAAACGTTAAAAAAAAAAATCACAAAAGAGAGGTAGACGGGAAGGAGCTGCAGCTCCGTGGTCCATCCGGGAGAACCTAGATTCGCCCTCTGGCATCTTCAGCCAGGGTTGTGGGGAAACACAGGCATGCAGGCACCCTGGTCCAAAACCCTGGAGAGTCACTGCAGACAACCCTAGGCTAGAGAGACAAAGGGGCTGACTGAATGTAAGGCGGCGTATGCACCTAAATTGTGGGTTGTTTTTGAAGAACACAGTGGTGTTCCTAAAGGGGGGCAAAGCACTAAGTATTGCAGGAGCTTGAGCGCCTGTGCAATGGGGCCCCTTCCCCTTGCCTTCAGAGCCATTTGCGGCTCAGAGAGCAAAGCCTCCAAGCCGGCTCTCTGAGCGTAAATGGCTGTGAGGGGCCGTGTTAACCAGGGTCTCAGGCTCCTGCAACACTTAGGGTTTTGCCCCCCCTCTAGGAACGCCACGTGGGCTGGAAGGACCCAAGCAAGTTGCCAAAGGTTGTTACTTTCTGAAAACATTCACACATTCCACTCCAGATGGAGATATAAGACTTTGCTATACGCATGTGCCTTGCCTTCTGCACCGAGTAGACCCTGTTCTAGAGAGACACCCTTCCATTCGAGCCAAACTGATGGTTTCTGCTCTAATCATGATGGGTTGAAGACCAGGCAAAGGAGGATTGAGGGCCGCCCCCAGTTTGGTGGCCTTGAAAAAATTCAAACTCTCAACCCCCACCCCCACCCCCCCCCACCCCAACCTGCTCCAGATTGTGACAACTGTGATCGTAGTCTGGGAATCAAAGACAAAACCCATTTGTCAACTTTTCGGTCTGTCTGATTCATTATGCTAATCCCCAACACATGAAAGCAAGACAGATGGAGAAAGACATTTTGCAGAGAAAACAAAAACACCAAGAAGAAACAAAAGAAGGGGAAAAAAAAAAAGCAAACAGCTCTTTTCAACATTGAGCCCACCACTGAGCGGAACTTTCAAGATGAAAAGGTTGGGGGAAAAGGTGCCTTCTGTAGGGCATGGCTGGTGTGGCCTTCGAAGAGAGAAAATATGTATAGGCAAAACAGCATCTCTTCCTTGTCCTCCCTCGGAGATGGGCTCAACACCTGGAGCACCTTCCCTGCCCAAGATCCTGCTTGGCGCTCTGTGATTAACAGCCTCCCCCTCCACCGAGACGCCCAAAAATAGGCTTCGGAATGCATCACCCGTTCTTTCACTAGCAATTATTGGCTATTTATAAACTGACCGATGGGCGATCATTTTTACTATCAACCAAGGAAGCCGAGCACAGAAAATCTGCAGGCGACTCAACATGCGGTGTGAGTGATGCTCTGGGAGAAGCAAGTTTGGGGAGGGAAGGGGCCAAAGGAACCCCTCCCCACGACAGTTTTGAGGAACCTGACCTACTAAATTAAGGCCACGAATACATGGATTTCTATAGAATGCTGCCTTAGTGCTAACAAGTCCCATATTGTGTAGCAAAGCTGACAGTGGTTGTCCAGGGTTTCAAATAATCACCTTTCCCTACCCTACGTGGAAATGCCCGTGACAGAATCAGGGACAATAACTAAGCTTGATTGCAGATTTGGAGATTCCCTTCTCTGCCCTCTGGGTCTGAGGTTAGGCTTTGGGCTCAATCTTTTCCTTTGCACCTGCTCCTGCAGTGTCTGCACAGACAGCTCTGGCGAAAGATGGATCTCTGTAGCAAAGAACATGACACGCTGAAACGAGAAGCCAGCTTGTTGGGCTCTGGGTAAATCAGAGCGACTAGATTTTACACGGTCTGCAGACATTCAACTGCAAAACCCATGGAGAGCAGAAACGAGAAGTAGAAGTTCCGAGCTTTTCCCTTGTTTTCTCCTGATCGGGCACTCTGTCTGGGAATGACTCTTTCCTGCCACATCCTTCCTCAAAACCCATCTTGGCCATGAAGCCCTTCCTTAGCCCTCACCCCAGCCTTCACTCCCAATTGAGGACATCCAAAAAGGTGATAGCCGTGTTTGCTCACATTTCATCTCTTGATACTTTCCCCCCCTCCCCTTCCACCTGGCCCTTCTGTCTTCTTTCAACAGCAATACTTCAAATTGAGGAATCACCTTTCAAAAAAAAAAAAAATTCGAACCCCAAGAACTACTAATTGGAGTGACAGAGTATAAAAGGATGTCCTAGGAGTTTCAAACACGCTCTTGGAATGAAGGGCATCTCTGAGCACCAGCTCAGCCCAGGAACATGCTGTCTGCACCAGAGCTGAGCTCATAGTCACTCCTTCCACACAAAAATCCATTCCTGGTTTCCTCGCTTTCTGAATCTCAGCAGGCTAACTTAGAGGGGAACAGAGGGTGGGAGCAATTTTTTAATGTTGTGCTTCTTAAAAGCATTGAAATCCTGAAGGATTTAATGCAAATTAACCAGAGATCTACCAGCACATCCGATTCTACCACTTTCCCTTGCTTTTAATTGTAAGCTCCTTGGGGACGGTGATCCTTTTGGGTGGAGGGTTGGGTTTTGCTTGCGCTATCAAAAGCATGGACATGGATAAGTTGTCTATAGCTGCCCATACTTGCCCGAGTGGCACGTACCATAAACTCCTCAACTCTCCTCAATTGTACAAAAGATGGATGCAATTTGTCTAGTTACAGGGGCAACAGATCCACGCTGGATAGCCACACCCCTGGCACAGAGGCATTGTGTTACCACACCCCCTGCTGCCTCTAGATTCAGCGGTTCTCTGCAGAGGCAGTGACTGAACCTGGAAGAACCTGCGCAGAATATTTCCCCACCACCACCATTATTTAGAACACTGGGCAACAAACATTCCAAATCACAGGGCCCCTTTTTCTGCTTCTCCAGAAGGAGGCACAAGAACAGCCTGCATGGGCGCTAGAGGGTATGGTTGGGTGGCACTCTCTCCTTCCCCCTGTTTTGATTTTTTAAACAACTAACAAGGATGCTAGGCTTCCAGTTGATCAGTGTTGATGGAACATTCCTTAGCTGCTCAGCAGTTAAAAGCATACGAAGAGCCCCACTGGATCAGGCTAAAGACCCATCTAGTCCAGCTTCCTGTTTCTCACAGTGGCCCACCAGATGCCTCAGGGAGTACACGAGACAACAAGATGCCTGCATCCTGTTGCCTTTCCCTTGCACCTGGCATTCTGAGGTAGCTTACTTCTTAAGTATTTCTTTTTCATTACTAACCATTTCATTACTTTCATTACTTTCATTCAGTATTTCATTACTAACCATTACGGACTGTAGCCTGCGATGGACTTTTCCTCCAGAAATCTGTCCAGTCCCCTTTTAAAGGCACCTAGGCCAGGCACCATCACCACCTCCTGTGGCATTCCACAGATTAATTCCCCGTGGGGAAAAATGTATTTCCTCTTATCCGCTCTAACTCCCAACACGCCATTTTCGTGGCTGTCCCACGGTTCTGGTGCTCTGAGAGAGGGAAAAGAACATCCCTCTATCCACTCTATCCTTCCCATGCATAATCTTGTAAATCTCAATCATATCCCCCTCGGGCGCCTTTTTTTCTAGGCTGAAGAGCCCCGAACGCTGTTTGCCAGCATCCACGTGTTATCCTTTTCAAAGAAGTTGATGGATTTCAAAGAAAATTGATGGACTTGATTCCCAAGATGCATGAACACGGATCATGTGAATGGACCAGACTCCTCACTTGCTCTGGAATAACCGGATGAGCTGCAATTTCCAAACAGTGACTGGCAGTTCCCAGCCTAGTCTATCGCCGAGCAACAGTTGCACAGCAGACATTTACTTCTGGGTTGCACCCATTTATTTAGCAAACCTTTAGAATGACTGCTTCCATGGACACTCGCTACAATGACTTGGCCGTTTCCAACACCACTGTAGATGTGAAGCAGGGTGGTGTTAACTTAAAAAAAACAACAACCCCCAAATCCCTCTTCTGTGTGTTACTTATCAGAGCAAAGTCTGAAGAAATATCTTTCCTTTCTTGCAAAGCAATATATAAAGGATGAAATGCCTGAATCCCCTGCAGGACAGACTCTGTCAAGATTAGGTTTTCTAGTCCTCAAAAAGGTCATCTGTGGCTGCGATTAGGGCATGATCCATGACACTCTCCTTGAGCCACATAAATCTTTGCAATTGGAATGAAAGAAGTTGCTGAAAAGAGCCAGGATTAGAGAGAAAGGGAGAAAAGATACCCACTTGGCAGGACTAAAGGGCTGCAGCCCTGCTGCTAGAAATACATTACTAATTTCTGAGAAAAGTATATTCAAGGGAAACATTTCCAGTTCACAGAGAATGAGTGGGATCCTTCCGAGCTATTCACGGTAGTGAAGAAAAAGCAGGGATACTACAAGCTTCAAAACAGAGAAGGGATAAACATTGTTGCTGTTTGGTTTTTTAACACAGCCCAAGCCCAAGCAGGTTTAATCAGAAGGAAATCTCAACCGGGGCCGGCCCAACCAGGAAGGCCAGTTGAGGCAGTTGCCTCAGGCAAAGTTTGATGGGAGACATCGATCACCCAACTTGCTTCGCACAGTGTTCCTCCTCTGACCACCTGGATTGGAAAAGAAAGAGGAGGTGGAGAAGGGGAGGAAGTATGGAGGACAGGAGAGTGATGTGTTGTGTGCTATTGATAATTACTCAAATTACAGATTGTGGGTGCAATCCTAACCTGGAGTTAGGCTGGCACAGTTAGGTCAGCAAAGTTTGGCTGGCAAAAGGGACACTGTAAAGTATGTTTGGACCACTCTCGGAGTCAGAGAGGCCAGCACACAGACGTGAATCATCCTCTCTGACTCAGAGAGTGGTCCAAATGTGCTTTACGGTGGTCCTTGTGCCAGCCAAACTGTGCTGGCCTAATTGTGCCGGCCTAACTCCAGGTTAGGAGTTTCTCACTTTCCTGGGGGTAAGTCCACTGAAAATAATGGTGCCTACTTCTGAGTAGATATGCATTGAATTGCCCTGTTAGTTCCTTAGTATTCCACATCTTATAATAATAATATGGAGTATATCTTGTTGTCCATTGTAGCTATAAGTTTATCTACAGTCTATAAATAGATATAAATATGGATACACACACAGAGAGAGAGGGCAAGCAGCAAGTCAGTTTGGATATCCCATAAATATGCAGTAGACCAGTAAGCATTTTGGACTTCTGACTGTTTGAAACCACCACCAACAAAATAAGTTGCACAAATTGAGCTCCCCTTATCTAGAATTCTAAAATACGGAACTTTATTGAGCCAAACATGACTTTTTTTTTACTTTTTTGCCTAAAGAAATAAAATCACAAATTGTGTTTCATGCCCAAACCTTGCTTCATGCACACAACTATTAAAAATATCGTTTAAAATTACCTTCAGGCTAGGTGTTTAAGGAATAAATGAAACATAAGTCCCATTCCCAAGACCTCTTACGTAAGAACATAAGAAGAGCCCTGCTGGATCAGGCAAAGGCCCATCTAGATTCAAGATTCTTAATTGTCATTATACATAAACGTACAATGAAATTTTGAAGCACTGCAGGACACGGACCCACACAACCTCCACACTCAACAACAACACACAACCCCCCCCCAAAAAAAAAATCTAGTCCAGCTTCCTGTACCTCACAGTGGCCCACCAGGTGCCTCAGGGAGCACACAAGACAACAAGATGCCTGCATCCTTTTGCCACTCCCCTGCACCTGGCATTCTGAAGTAGCCTACTACTAATGTAAGGAGGTTGTACGACCCATCATGGCCTATTGCCCATGATGGACTTTTCCTCCAGAAATCTGTCCAATCCCCTTTGAAAGGCACCTAGGCCAGATGCCATCACCACCTCCTGTGGCAAGTATGTGCAAGTATTCCAAAATATGGAAAAAATCTGATATCAAAAACGTTTCTGGTCCCCAATACGTTGGGTAAGGGATTTCTTTGCCTGCTTACCTGGGCTTCGGGGTTCTCTTGCTGTAGAATGGAACTCGTGCTTCTGGCTGCAACTCTATGCATGCTTTCCTGGGAGTAAGCTTCACTGAACACAATGGAACTTCTTTCTGAGTAGTCAGGCCTAGGATTGCTCTGGAAGAGTTCTGCTGCACCTTGCCGTCAATTCAAGCTACCTTGGTTCCCAAGTGGTTATTCCCTAGTTTCGGTGTTTCTCCTCACCTATAAAATGAAAATGAAATGAAAACGTTTAATTTGATGGTTTTGACCAGGTCCTTATGTAACACTGCTGTTGAGTTTTTGGGTAGAAATCAATGGCTTGTTGCAAATCAGTTTCAGACTAGTGCCTGATTATGCACGTTTCCCTGGTGTATGGCTCTTGGGGCAAATTAAATTATTGATTCTACTCCAGGAGCCTTGATTTTGTATCTGTATATAAAAAGGTAAAGGTTTCCCCACGACCGAATGGTCTAGTTGTGACCGACTGTCCGCTCATCTCCTTTTCTAAGCCTGTAAAGCCAGCATTTGTCCAAGGACAAGCTTCCGTGGCCATGTGGCCGGCATGACTCAATGCTGTAGCGCACGGAATGCCATTACCTTCCCACCGAAGTGGTCCCTATTTATCTACTTGCATTTTTAGGTGCTTTCGAACTGCTAGGTTTGCAGGAGCTGGGACAAGCCACAGGAGCTCACTCCGTTGCATGGTCTCGAACTCCCAACCTTCCGGTCAGAAAGCCCAGCAGCAGCGGATTAACCCACTGCGCCACCACGTCCCACGATCTGTGTATACCACCTCCATTATTTTGCAATGGGCCTTGGTTGGTGGCCCCTTGTATTGTAGCCCAAAGTAGTAGATCCCTGAAGCATCTGGTGGGCCACTATGAGATACAGGAAGCTGGATGGGCCTTTGGCCTGATCCAGTGGGGCTCTTCTTATTCTGCAAAGCTTAAGGGTGCAATCCTCACCAACCTTCCAGCACCGACGTAGCTGTGCCAATAGGGCATGTGCTGCATCTTGTAGTTGGGGGACAGTCAGGGAGGAGCTCCCCATGGTAATGGAATGTTTGTTCCCTTGTCTCAGAACTGCATTGTCCTTACGCCAGTGCTGGAATGTTGGTTAATATTGTGCCCTAAATCTGATTGCAGTGGCCCAAGACTCGCAAAGCACTTCCCATGCTCATCCCAGAGGACATCCATTAAAATTGAGTGTTAGAAGAGGTAGCTCTGTGGGTAATAAAGCTGTGGAACTCCTTGCCACAGGATGTGGTGATGGCATCTGGCCTTGTTGTTCAGTCGCTAAGTTGTGTCCGACTCTTCGCGACCCCATGGACCACAGCACGCCAGGCCTCCCTGTCCTCCACTAGCTTCCGGAGTTCGCCCAATTTCATGTTCATCGCTTCGGTGACACTATCTAACCATCTCCTCCTCTGCCGCCCCCTTCTCCTTTGGCCTTCAATACCTTCCCAGTGTGGTGCCTTTAAAAAGGGGATTGGACAGATTTCTGGAGGAAAAGTCCATTGCAAGTTATGAGCTATGCTGGGAATGTGTAACTCCTGGTTTTAGAAGAAGGCTGTCACTGAATGGCAGACGCAGAGGAGCCTTTATTATTTTTTATTATTTTTAACAACAGCAGCAGCAGCAGCTTTTCAACAGGAGTAGTTCACAAAGCAGTGTACATAGTAAAATAAACCAAAAAATAATTCCCTGCCCCAAAGGGCTTACAATATAAAAATAAAGAAGAGATACCAGCAACAGCCAACAGCAACATGCTGTTGAGGGACAGTTGCTCTCCCCCTTGCTAAATATAACAGGACACTACTTTGAAAAGTGCCTCTTTTGCCCAGTTAGCAAGGATGTTTATTTAGGCATCATCAAACTACCATTTGCCTCTAAGATCCCTTCCCTGAAAGGATGCAGTCCATTTATGTAACACATGGAAGTTAGCCCTTTCTTGGCAATTTGTCTACGTTAAGAAATTCTGCCTCGTTTGGATCCGTGCGTGGATAATTCGGCATCAGTCAATAACTTCAGGCTGTCTTATAATATTATTCCTCTGAGGAGCCTGGGAATGTACACAGCTCTCCGAGATCTCTCCTGGCTACATGTTTTTCTCAGCTATGTAGGGCAACTGCGGCAGTGGTGGCTCTCAAAACATTTTGCTTCCAATTGGACTGTCGTTTCAAATATCCCAACTCAATCTGGCTCCTTTGGTCTTTGGAACCTTCTTCTTTTCCACCCCCCATAAATGTTCCTCCCTGGATCGAGCAAAGACTTCCTCTGTTCCAAAGAACGTGGTGATCAGAAACCTAGCTGACATTTTAATGACATAATACTGCCCACAGTCAAGAATCACTGAATATCGTGTGTAATTAGCTAGATTTGGAGGCGTGTGCATCAAAGGAAAGTTCCAGCTGTTGGAAAGACAGTACAAATCTGGCTTTTACTTGCCTCGCTCTGCTTGTCTGTCTGTAGGTTTTGAACACAAGAACCCTACTGGCTTGGGACCACACTTACCTGGGAGTAAATCTCATTGGACTCAATAGGGCTTACTTCTAAGAAGACATGCCTAGGCTTGTGCTGTTAGGGTGTCCTGAATCAGAGCACAATCCTAATCTGGAGTTTGGCTGGCACAGTGAGGCCAGCAAAGTTTAGCCAGCACAAGGGCCACTGTAAAGCGTGTTTGGACCACTCTCGGAGTCAGGGAGGATGGCGCATGTCTGTGTGCTGGCCTCTCTGACTCTGAGAGTGGTCCAAACGTACTTTACAGTGTCCCTTGTGCCGGCCAAACTTTGCTGACCACACTGTGCCGGCCAAACTCCGGGTTAGGGTTGTGCCCTCAATCAGTTCCACTGGAAGGATGCCTGGGGGGAGAGAAAAAAGCCATTCTCTCCCCACTCTGCAGCATTTTATAATCAATCACTTCTCTCTTTCGCCACCTATTCCCTAAACTAAAAAGACCTAGCTATTACAGCCTTTCCTCATAAGGGTTTTCAGTGTCCTGATCATTTTGGTTGCCTTCTCAATCAACTTTTTCCACCTCTACAATACCTTTGTTTGAGATGCAGTCACTAGAATTGCGCAGGGGATTCCAACTGTGGCTGGATAAGGGCATGATGATATTATCAGTCTTTCCATCCATCCTTATATTTATTGATTGATTTTACAGATCTGTATCCCACGTTTCCATTGCATGAGCAAATGCTCAAGGCGGCTAACAGTATGATATTAAAAATGAACAATATATGAAACAATGTACAAAGAAAGAAAGAAAAAAGAAAAAAATGTTTTGGAGGAGGGCAGCTACTAAAGCCAAGTATTGCCATAGAGACACAGGGGACAACATAAGAACATAAGAAGAGCCCTGCTGGATCAGGCCAACAGCCCATCTAGTCCAGCTTCCTGTATCTCACAGCGGCCCACCAGGTGCCCCAGGGAGGCATGAGACAACAAGATGCTTGCATCCTGTTGCCACTCCCTTGCACCCGGTACTTTGAAGTAGCCTACTACTAATGTAAGGAGGTTGCACAATCCATCATTGCCTATAGCCCACGATGGACTTTTCTTCCAGAAATCTGTCCAATCCCCTCTTAAAGGCATCAAGACCAGATGCCATCACCACCTCCTGTGGCAAAGAGTTCCACAGATTTAACTACCCGCTGGGTCAAAAAGTACTTCCTTTTATCTGTTTTAACTCTCCCAACCCTCAGTTTTAGCGGATGCCCCCTGGTTCTGGTGTTTTGAGAGAGGGAAAAGAACATCCCTCTATCGACTCTATCCCTTCCGTGCATAATTTTGTATGTCTTGATCATGTCCCCCCTCAGGCGCCTTTTTTCTAGGCTGAAGAGCCCCAAACGCTGCAGTCTTTCTTCATAAGGGAGGTACCCCAGCCCCGTAATCATTTTTGTCTAACAACAACACATCACACAAACACAAGATGGAACAAAAATGTTTTGAGCCCTTGCCGAAACGCCACGAGGGAGGGGGAGGTTCTTAGTTCCCCTGAAAGGGAAATCCATAGTTTTGGCGCCACTGCGGAGAAGCCTTGCCCCAGTGCCACCATCTCCTAACTTGGGATAAAGGGGGCACTTGATGACCTAAGAAGGGCCGACTCCAGGAGTGGCAGGGCCCAATGTGGGGCATTCCTGTGGGGGCCCCCCACACTCACCAAGAAAAGGGTTTTGTGGTACCGCGTGTGGCACCTGGGAATAGTTGGTGGTGACATGATGACATCACTGCCAACTGCCATGATGACATCATCACCGCCATGATGACATCACCACAGTTTGGAGGAAGGGGCAGGTGGGGGGGGCCAAGACAAAGCTGTTCTGCTCTCCCCACTGACTTTCAGCCCATAGAGACCCTGGCTGCAGCAGCAGGTTATATGCTCATTGTGCTGGTGTGGGCCCCCCCCGCCCCAATGTGACGACTGGCATAAGGCCAGTACTGATCATGTCAATTGCCCATTACCCAGCAGGCTTTGCAGCAAGATTTCTGGGCAGATGCGACGGCCCAGAGCGCCCCTTTGCCCCGATCGGGTGGCAATGGAAGTGGCAGTGTGGCGGAACGTGATCTGGCCCGTGGGTCGTAGTTTGGTGATCCCTGCAGTAGAGGTTGGAATTTAATTTCTTCCTTTCCTCCCTCCGCAATTTTTTAGAGCTCTTGCCGACGCGATGCGGCCCGAACCTCCCTGCACCACAGATCACATGGAAAGAGACCTCAACATTGTTGTCCATGTGCAACATTATGAAAACATGGAGACGAGGCCATCTGCAAATAACCTGCGTGAGTTTTGTGGGTCTTTTTCATTGCTTGGCTGGATCGTCGTCGGAGAGGGTTATGAATGTAGGAACCTGGAAGCTGGCCCTTGGCATTTTATTTCCTTGTCATTGTTTAAGGGGGTCTTTCTTGAACCTGCTTACTAGGGAGTAAGCCCAGTTGAACTCAATGAGAGCTCATTTCCACTGAAGTAATGTACCAACATCCTTTTGGCTGTGGAAATGTTTACAAGGTGTTGTCCAGCTGCAGTGTGCAATATTTATCTATTTCTTGAATTGTCATGCGGTCGGATATTCTGAGTTTTAGCAGTTGCCAGGTGAAATGCCCCCAAGTTGGGATGTTTCTAGTGTTGTCATGAGAGAGTGAGGTGCCTAGGTTTTTTACATATTACATATATATATGTTGATTGAAGAAACTTAGATAAAAATCAATATCTCTGATCAAACCTGTCTGCCTCCTTAGTTAAGCTTGCTCTTTGCCTTAGAAATACAAGCTGATTCAGTGGAAACAATAGCTCCTTGCAAAAAGAGAAAGTTCTTGCAACAGACTCTGTAAAAACAGGCCGAGGCAAAGATATCATGCAGGACGCAGCCAACACAGGAGGAAACCAAATGTATATGTGAAATTGATATTTTGCAGAAGTGTTTTGCAACTGGCAAAAAGATATGCCAGGCTACACATGATGTATGCAAGACACGCTTTCTTTAACGGATCAAATAGAGCCCAGACACATGATATATTGTGTGAAATGCTTGTTTTGCTGATCAAATGAGAACGTGTATTCTGAGCAGCCCATTTCTGGGGGGTGATTTTCCCAGAGCCAGGGGAGAAGATCTTCCTATAACTAGGGTCTTAGCTCATTCAGAGGCAGTTGGGGCCAGGAGTGCGCCCCATGGCAGGTGCTGAAACCGCGCCCCACCCCGCCCCCGCGTGTCACGCAGACACGCCTCCCTTACCCCGGAAACGCTCTATTTTCGGAGCGTAAGGGAGGTGTGGGCGGGCGGGAGGGCGAGAAACCGTGCGGTCTCTCCCAGACCGCGTGCAATGGCGCCCCACCGCTGCTCTGCGCCCCATGGCTCGTGCCATGGGGCGCTACAGGTAAGATCCGCGTCTGAGCTCACTGTTTGGTGTGCTTGAGTTTTGAGAGCACGAGCTCCTCAACGCACCCAGCTTTGGCCAAGCTGAAATAAACTGCTTGAACTCTTGAAAAAACCGAGTCTTGACTGATTCATTTAAAGGGCACAATGCAAAGTGATTGATGCACCTAACAGTCACAAGCCTGCTAAACCTTAAAAAATGGGAGGCCAAAAGCAAACAAAAAACTTGTTACTAAGATGGGGCTAAGTGATGAAAGGGCAGCTGCTCCTAAATGGCCTAAGATCATTTTTCTTCCCATCCACCAGAGAATCTAGAACAGGGATGTCAAACATAAGGCCCAGGGGGCGGATGCGGCCCTTGGAAGCTCTTTATTCGACCCTAGGGCTCTCCCCGCCCCACCATCAGTTGCTGGACTGTGCTGAGATTCACTGCCCATTCACTGCTGAACGGACAGCCTGCATGGTAATTGGGCTCTTCCAAATCTTGAAAATATGATCAAGTTGTGTACTTTCCTCTTGCCATTTGCAGCTAATGAGTTGCTAAGTGAGGGGGGGAAAGGGCTTATTTCTGGTCACGACCTGATTAATGACATCACTTCCTGTTATGGACATCACTTCCGGCACAGTTAGGCCAGCAAAGTTTGACAGGCACAAGGGCCACCATCAAGTATGTTTGGACCACTCTCGGAGTCAGAGAGGCCAGCACACAGATGCGCGCCATCCTCCCTGACTCCGAGAGTGGTCCAAATGCGCTTTACGGTGGCTCTTGTGCCGGCCAAGCTTTGCTGGCCTAACTGTGCCGGCCTCACTCCGGATTGGGATTGTGCTCTCAAAGTATTACAGTTGGCCCTCCTAATCTGCAAGTCCATCACCCGAAGGTGTGAGTCAACACAGGTGCCGAGCCTGCCTCTGGAGGGCCTCAAGCATGTCCCAGACATGATCAGAAGACCCACCCAGTAGCATCTGGGAGGTCCTGTGAAGCTCTTCCATGGATTTCATTATCCGTGGAAATCTATCAGCGGGGAGTCCTGGAACGGATTCCCCGTGGAAGCCAAGGGCCTACTGTTTAGTTTTTCAGCTGGGCGAGAGTGCACATTAAGTTCTCTGCGAGATTATAGACTTCATTTGTATATGATTATGTACTTCAGCTGCTGAGTGCATTGAAAGCATTCTGAGAAAAAGTCTTTTACATGATTGCAGAAAGTTAATGCTATAAAAAACACCAAAAAACCACCAGGCTGCCTTTGTTTCTGCTTGACAGTTCAGCGACAACGCTCATATCGTATGCAAAAGTCGGGACGAAGTTTCTAACAGCAAAGTTTTGGAGCGAGAAATATGAGGAACGTAAAAGAAAGAATGTCACCCGTGTCTTTTTCTCCTGGCAAATGTAACCAAAATGCTGTTGGGTAGAAAGCCTTGACAAATAAATTGCATATTTAGAGAAGATGGAGCGGGATAAAATAATAGCGGCAGACAGTGACTGTTCGGGATTCTATAGCTGCTGAGACAATCCCAAGCAGCAATGGACATGAAACAGCAGGTTCATCTCTCTCATATGGAAGAAATTGTTGGACCGTCTGTGTACTGTCTGCTGTTGTTGTTGTTTAATGGGAAATTTGCTCTTCGAGATATTTAAGGCAAATTGCACCAGTGCTTATTTGTGCAATTATCCATTTGCTTCCTTTAACCTCTGGAAGTGTTTTTTTAAAGTTTTTGCTGATGTGGCTCAACTTTCTCTGCATAGCTCGAAAGAGGACTTTTTAGAGAACGAGACGTCTCGAGTGGGGCTATGACTAAGAAGTGCAGGCAAACACTTTTTATCGCGGTGCTGTGCTTTTGCTTCTGTTGTTTAGTTGGTTTTCACAACTGGCGAGGTGATGGCAGGATGTGAACAGGTCGTGCACGTGTGAATCTGCTCTTTGGCAATCTCCTTTTAAGCTCTTTTTGGTCTTTGTCTCAGGGTGCAATCCTAACCTGGGGTTAGGCTGGCACAGTTAGGCCAGCAAAGTTTGGCCGGCACAAGGGCCACCGTAAAGCAGCTTTGGACCACTCTCGGAGGCAGGGAGGATGGCGCACATCTGTGTGCTGGCCTCTCTGACTCCAGAGTGGTCTAAACATACTTTACGGTGTCCCTTGTGCTGACCAAACTTCGCTTTATTTGCCTCATATTTACCTCAGAATTTTACCTCAGAAATTTACCTCAGAATGCCAGATACAAGGGAGTGGTGTTTGGACCACTCTCAGAGTCAGGGAGGACAGCGCACGTCTGTATGCTGTATGTGTGTGTGTGTGTGTGTGTGTGTGTGTGTGTGTGTGTGTGTGTTGGACTCTCTGACTCCGAGAGTGGTCTAAACATACTTTATGGTGTCCCTTATGCCGGCCAAACTTTGCTAGCCTAACTATGCTGAACTAACTCCAGATTAGGATTGCGCTCTCAGGCTGTATCTGTGCCTGACTTCTGACTTAAAATTGGCACATGAGAGTTATGTATTTATTTGCTACCTGGGGTAAGCAACTGAACTAGGGGAGCAGTATCAGGGATTGGGCATTTTGAGCATTGGCAGAGCATTAGCAGAGTGCATCAGAATGGGCTGGGTTGAGCCCTGAATCTTTAGTATTGGTGGTGTTAGTAGCCGGTCCATTCATGAGGTCAATTGAAGCTGTTGCCTCAGGGATTCAGCAGAGGGATGGAGAAGTGCCTGTTGCTTTCTTGCCTTCACTGCTCCTTCTTGAGATCCTTGGTTGAGGTTTTGAGCCATGTTCCGACACTTTTGAACTAGAACTGTGTGAAACATGTTGAGTTGGTTGTGAAAAGACTTTTTTGAAAGTGGCATCAGTCTTGGGGAGTCTCCTCCTGGTTTTTCGTTGTCTGGTCCACACATTTTTGTTTAAGACTGAAAACGTCCTTCGCTCATGATTTATTCTCTGTTGGTTTTGCAACTGGGGGCTAATGTTCCAGTTGCTTGTTAGTATTGTTCTTGGTGACTTGAGATCATATTGGCATCACTGGCATAGCTCATGAAGGTGTAGCCCAGTGCAGAGGGCAAAATGCTGCCCTGGAAGTGATGTCACAGCAGGAAGTGGCATCACAGTTGCATTTTCATTTTCTTGTGGTTTTTTTTTTTTTGGCCCTGTTTGCTAGAATGAAGATATTACACTCCAATTTGTTTCATTGCATTCTGCGTGAAATTCCACATCGAATGATATATGAATTATTCAAAGATTGTGTTGTGCTGTGCAATCCTTGGGATTGTGCTGTCAGAGAGTGGTCCAAACATACCTTAAAGGTAAAGGTTTCCCCACGACCGAATGGTCTAGTCGTGACCGACTGTAGGAGGCGGTGCTCATCTCCGTTTCAAAGCCTGTAGAGCCGGCGTTTTTGTCCGAGGACAAGCTTCCGTGGTCATGTGGCCGGCATGACTCTACGCCGTAGCACACGGAACGCCGTTCCCTTCCCACCAAAGTGGTCCCTATTTATCTACTTGCATTTAGGTGCTTTCAAACTGCTAGGTTGGTAGGAGCTGGGACAAGCAATGGAAGCTCACTCCGTCGCGCAGTCTTGAACTCCCAACCTTCCGGTTGGAAAGCCCAGCAGCAGCAGTTTAACCCGTTGCGCCACCACGTCCCCTTACACTGTCCCTTGTGGTGGCCAGACTTTGCTCATCTAATTATGCCAGCCTAACTCCAGGTTAGGATTGAGCCCGTGATTTCTGTAAGACTCTCCTCAGGGATAGTCTTGGATTGTTTTGGATAGGCACGTTTACTACAGCCTCATGCTTTATATGTGGGATGTAATTTTCCTGTAACAATTTACGTAAGCCATTTTGATTTATTGTGAAAAGCAGGTTAGGCTTTCAGTGAATAAGGTCAGTAATAATGAACCCAGAAGGCAGCCAAAACAAGAGAGTCTTGTTTTGACTTGATTTGACTTGATTTGTCTTGACTGATTTGTCTAATTTTTGAACACAAATGTGGATTTCAACCTGGGTTGGGAGCTCTGAATTTCCCCTCCAACAACCACCTGATGAAGGAAACCTTTTGTCGGGGCAAGAGGTTTCCTGAGGTCTCTGTAGCCAATAGGGATCTAGCTTTGCTTATGATTCTGCCCTTCTCTGAATGTCCATATTGGGGTCTGGTAAAGGGCAGAGTGCTGTTCTGTGGACATCTTATTCTAGACATGCTGCATATTTATGGCTTCAGCCTGCCTTGACCTTTCATGCTTGCTGCTTCCCATATTTCTCTCTTGACTATAGGATCTTTATTCCATGTGGGCATACCCCAAATTGCACATTCCCAGGTTTCTTTGGCCGAAATGCATGGTTTTTTTCTTGATGGTGGCGATGAATGTATCTGCCCGTAGCTTACAATATAGTAAACACCCTGTAAACAAAATTGTACCCGGGGGCAGGGGTGGAGCTAATGAAAGTGTAGCCTGGTGCAGACGGCAAAATGATGCTTTGGAAGTGACATCACAACAGGAAGTGATGTCATGGTTGTATTTTTGCTTTCTTAGGTTTTTGGGCCAGACCTTTTGATAGAATGAAGACATTAGATTCCAGCTTGTTTCACTGCATTCTGCATGACATTCTGCATCGAATGATATATAACATGACCGTATTACAAAAATCACAATTTTAACAAACCACAATTTTGACATTGAACGAGTTATATTCTCGTTTTCTGGGTTTGGGGCCATAACGTTTGATAAAGGTAACACTCTCTGGTTTCTTTCATTGTATTCTGCATGACACTACCTTTCCAATTATATATAACATGATGGCATTATTTGTACTTACCAAGGTTTTCCCAATTTTGGGCACTCGTGTCAAGCTCAGCTGGTTGCCTCCCTAAAGCTAGCTGCCCGGTGCAATTGCACCCCCCTGTACTTCTTTAGCTATGTCCCTGCCTGGGGATTTTGCCCTGGAACATTGAGTTTGCATTGAGACCCCCCCCCCCCAAAAAAAGGTTTCACTTTTCCAGCCACTCAAGCCTCTGTGGCTATAATGGTGATTGGGCAGCAGTGTGCCTTGCAAGTCTGTTATTTAACCCTTGATTAAAGGAGAGAGGAGCAGAAACTGGTAAATTTCCCCGTAAAGGATGGCCAGCACTTTGCAGGATCCTGGACCAGCCCTGGGCAGAGCATCCCAGATTTATAAAGAGGTGCTTGCAGAAGAATAGGACTTCCCATTGCTGCTTCAGTACAATTGCTGGGGAAGGGTCCTCAAGCCTTGGTGGGGGGAGCAGTGGAAGTAACAGACCCTCCCTGCCTAGGGGTAGCCTGAGCATGCTTCCCTGGCATGTGGCCGACCAATGTCCTGGATCGAACCTGTGACACCCAATCCGTGCCTGTGACCTCTCAGAGACGGCTTGTCTGGAGGTTTCAGCCCACGCGAAGCCTCATTCTGAGAGACAGGTCTGGTTACTACATTCCGGCTCCTCTCAGAGTGGCAGCTGTTTGTGTCTGTAGCTAGACAAAGGGGAGAGTTGATCTTGCAATCTGGAGAGGCTTTCTCCTTCCCGGCATGAACGTGTTAGTTTATGCCAGTGGTGCCCAACCTGGGGGTCGGGAACAAAGCGAAGAGCTTGGAGGAGGCATCTTAAAAAGCTGGGCACGACCATCTTGGAAGATGCATTCTGGCTAGGGAAGAGGCTTCCCCATTGAGCAGCCCCTTCCTCAATGCTTGTGGCTGCGAGGGAAATCGGCCTTGCTGTGGGCTCGTCTTGGTGTGCGCGTACGTGTGTGACGACGTCTCTCCCGGGTCTCTTTCCGAGCAGGCACATCACCCCTTCCGTGTGCATGCCTAGGTGAACCTCAGCACAGGGGGAAGAGAAACCCATGAATTCTCTGAAGACTATCGAAAACTTGGCTTTGCCACCTTGATTAGCAACGGCACGGAGAAGCCACAATGCGCTCTGTGCAACGTTGTTCTTAGGGCTAAATCAAATTGCTGCACTCGAAACTCAAACGTCACTCAGACGCAAAGCGTTTAGAACACTCTAAAGACGTGGAGTTCTTTTGACTGTCGAAAAGCGTGATTTCACTTCCTGCTTGATTACATCACTTCCAGCCCTAGGTCTTAGCGGCATCCCAACAGGTTGTCCAGCCTAAAAAGCTGGCTTCTCTGGCCGGCTTCGGCATGGCCACAGCACCCAGCTGGGAAGCGGCTGTGTGGGGCGAAAACATGCCCCCCTTGGCTGCTCCCCCTAGTTGCGTTGCTGCCGGGGACGCTGTCAAGGGGGAATCAGTTCCTCTGGCAATCAGACGAACCGGGTGCCCCTTGCTGGGTTCCCTGGCAGTGGTGTGAAGCTGGTAGGGGGCGATGGCTCCTCCAACAGTTGGAAGAACCGATTGTCCCTTGCAGCGGTGCAAAGGGGCTTACAGGAAGTGACCTCACGTCAGCTCGAGGTGTGCCCCCCAGCAGCCCCCCCCCTTTGTGCTGCTTCCATAATGTCATTACGGTGACGTGATGATGTCACTGCAATTGGGGGGTTTCCCCCTCTGCTGCTCCTTACTGAATTCGGAGCTTCCCCCCAGACAGGGTGAGAATCTTTGCACAGCTTCTTTGCATATCTCATTGATTTCCTACCTAAATGATTCAGCCTCTGTAATCTACCCATGCTGATTAATTAGCCCTGAGTTTGTATTTAACCACTTTCTGCAAAGCTGTTAATGTGAAATATAATTAATTTGCATGTCATAAAATACAGATGCAGGAGACTAACATGGAGCTTGATGAGATGAGCCTGTGTTGGAAACGGGTAATTGTTTCCAAGGAACGTAATTGTCAATTTGAAAATCACAGTGTAGTGCTTTTGTTTGCACGCGTGTGCTTCTGCCAGCTCCAGTCAGAACAGTGGAAGGTATTATCCCTGAGAATGCCGCAAGCTGCTGGCCTTGTTGGGTTGGACGCATCCCATGGAGAATCACGAGGCTTGTAAAATGGGAGGCCATCTAATGCAGAGAAAAAGCCCATGTCCACATAAGGACCCAAGCCAGGGGCCTAACTACGGGGGGGGGGGCGGCGGGGTGCAATTTATTGGGCAGACAGGGTTTAGGGGGACAACAAGCTGAGTTTGACACTAGTGGTCAAAATGGTGAAAAACTTGGTAAGTATGACAACGACTATGATTACTACTACTACTACTACTACTACTACTACTAATAATAATAATAATAATAATAATAATAATAATAATAATAATAGCCCTTCTACAGGGACATGGTAGCACTGTGGGTTAAACTGCTGTTGCTGGGCTTTCTGACCAGAAGGTTGGCAGTTCAAGACTGCACAATGGAGTGAGCTCCCGTCGCTTGTCTCAGCTCCTGCCAACCTAGCAGTTCAAAAGCACCTAAAAATGCGAGTAGATACAGTAAATAGGGACCACTTCAGTGAGAAGGTAACGCGTTCCGTGCGCTACGGCGTAGAGTCATGCTGGCCACATGACCACGGAGGCTTGTCCTCGGACAAACGCCGGCTCTACAGGCTTAGAAACGGAGATGACCCCTACAGTCGGCCACAACTAGACCATTCGGTTGTGGGGAAACCTTTACCTTTAATAGCCCTTCTAGGGACTGCCCACAAACTGAGAATATACCTGTGAACATCCCAGGGTCTTTAAGAAGGACCCGATGCTCAGAGTATACCGGTCACTACCCCTGTACCCATTTTGCAGAAGTATAATAATAATATCATGTTATATATCAATAGAGAGGTAATTTAATGCAGAGTGCAATGAAACAAACCGGAGTGTAATAGCTTTACTCTATCAAAAGTTACGGCCAAACACACACAAAAGGAAAAAGTGCAATTTGCAGGAATAATACTGTCGCGTTTTATATCACTCAATGCAGAATTTCATGCAGAATGCAATGAAACAAACTGGAGTGTAGTATCTTCATTCTATCAAAAGGTATGGCCAAAAACCCCAAGAAAATGAAAATTCAGCTGTAAGTGATAATGTCCGGGGCATCGTTTTGCCCTCTGCACCAAGCTACACTTTCATTACACTTTCACCCTGATCCAAGCCTCAAAACTGGCTAACCCAACGTATCCTTTTAATCAGCATCCCAGAATCCATGGTATCCGTGGATAACTGAAAGAGTGGACCCCGAATCAGTGGATGCCTGTATAATCAGTGGATGCCTGTATAATCAGGGCATGCCTGTATATTGATTTCTGTTTCTACATGGACTTTGTATGTAGCCCCTGAATGAGAGCTGGCTTAACTTGGGACACATTGGGACATTTTTCTGTTTTTGCTTTCCCGCATCGTTTAGAGAAGGCTTTTTTTATCGGTTTGAGATGAACATTTGCCACATGTCTGCCTGAGAAAGAAAAGCAAAAGAACCCTGGAGAAAAGGGAATGCGTTGGGCTAACTGGCAACCTTTAGGTTGATCTGGGGAGCTCAGTGCAATAAAAAGCCAGGGTCCCCTTCCTTGCCGCCCTCTCGAGCGTGCAATGCTGGAGGATTATTCCATTTGTACAGCTAAGCACGTGTAAGCCTTTTGCAAGCCTTGGGCCTAATTCTGCCTGAGTGTGGATTTCAGGCTTTTGTCCTTGACGGAGTTCAGTGTAGCCGGTTTTAGGAGATCTTGTCTGGATGCTAAAGTGGCTCTTGTCAGACATGATTTATCAGTCTGACTCCTTGGGAAATCGTTGAAGATCTTAATGTGCGCTACTGTTCTGTCGAGTTTGTCACATTCAGTTGATGAATGATCCACGTTCTGGGGGAACCAGTCTATATGCCCGACCTGGAATATACTCATCCAGCCCATATCCTTCTGGGGTAACAGCAGACTCTCCTGGGTAGTGAGGTGCTTCCACATTTATTCTTGGATATTGAGTTCCAAATTGGCTGATCTTGTCACTTTTGAGGTGGAATTAAGAGAGCTCCCAAAGCTTTTAGCACCAAGACCCACTTTTGGGACTCTGTTGAGACCCATCCAGCTTTAGGAGACCAAAAAAACTTTACCAGCTGTTCAAGCCTTTTTTTTAATCGTTTTTGGGACAGTCGGAAGATGGTGGGAAAATCGTCTTCTTGAGCATTTGTTCATTGGATCAGGGCAATTATGGTGGCCTCGTGTTCCTCTTCACCTGGCTTTCAGTAATAGCTGAGGATTCATCCAGCTTAAGGGACGTGGTGGCACAGTGGGTTAAACTGCTGAGCTGTGAGCTTGCTGACCGGAAGGTTGGCCGTTTGAGACCACGTGACCACCATCTCTCCCCCTTCCACATTATTGAATGCATAATTTGGTTGAGGAAAACCCAAGCTCTTAGGGGGCCTGAAGCAGGGCTCCAAAAGCTCCCCCATCTCTTGCCTGTCCCCCACTGCCTCCACTTGGTTGCATCAGAATATCTGCCTGACTTGCTAATCACCACCATCTCACCCCAGATTTGGATAGGAGGGGGAAAGAGCAGAAGAGGTACAGAGAGAAGTGGTGTGCTAGAGTGTCTCCTTTTCAAAACCATGTATGGAGGGAATGGACAGGCATTCTTATGCCACTGAGCCAGGTAGGCACCCCTAATGGCAATGAAAGGTCTTCCATCTTGTAGGAGGAACTGGAGAGGTTGCACTTTAATGCACATCATTATCTAATAATGGTTGTTGCTTCGGCACATCCTGAGAAATCTGCCTGGACCGGAGCAATTTAAAACGTTTTAGTAATACATATTTTTTTTCACCATAAGCAAGAGCTGTCACCACTGTATGGGATCACAGTTCCACTGATATTAAAAGCTTTCGTTCCTCCCCATTCCTTGGTGCCAGACAGATTTCACACATGTTTTCCTCTGACTTTGGCGGAAGAGAAGTGCTCTGGAGGTGGATGTGACCCTCCGTCCCATTTCTTCCAGATGTAATATGTAGCTTTCAGACAGGGAGGCAATGAGAATTTTAAGGAATTGGCTTCCTGGATGGGAAATGTATGCTTCAATGGTTAGTTTGCTTTCTCTAGAGTTTCAGGGCACAGTCCTAACCTGGAGTTTGGCCAGCAAAGTTTGGCCGGCACAAGGGCCACCGTCAAGCGCATTTGGACCACTCTCATGGTCAGGGAGGATGGCGCACGTCTGTGTGCTGGCCTCTCTGACCGAGAGTGGTCCAAATATGCTTTATGGTGGCCCTTGTGCTAGCCAGACTTTGCTTTATTTACCTCATATTTACCTTGTGCTGGCCAGACTTTGCTTTATTTACCTCATATTTACCTCAGAATGCCAGATACAAGGGAGTGGCGTTTGGACCACTCTGGGAGTCAGGGAGGATGGTGCACGTCTGTGTGATGGCCCTTCTGACTCCGAGAGTGGTCCATACATACTTGACGGTGTCCCTTGTGCCGGCCAGGCTTTGCTTTATTTACCTCATATTTAAATCAGAATTTTACCTCAGAAATTTACCTCAGAATGCCAGATACAAGGGAGTGGTGTTTGGACCACTCTCAGAGGCAGGGAGGGTGGCGTGCTGGCCTCTCTGACTCCAAGAGTGGTCCAAACATCCTTGATGGTGTCCCTTGTGCCGGACAAACTTTGCTGGTCTAACTGTGCTGGCCTCACTCCAGGTTAGGATTGAGCCCCAAAGCTTTGCGAACCCTATTGGGGTTCCAACACCAAGGCTGAAGAGCAGCGTTCTAAATCATAAAAGGGAGGAGAATTAATATATATTTCATTCTACACGTCTTTCCTTAAACCACTAAGAACCAAATCTTTCAATAAGTGCTGGGATAACTTTCTGGCATGCAATGCTTTTCCTTTCCAATGCTGAGGTTCATACCTTTTTTGCATGCCATGCTCTTGCCCTTTCTCCCTTCTCCCCCCCCCCCCAATTTTAATCCATCCATGCCAAATGTAGTTGAATCTGAGGCTGGCTTGTAGATACATGATAATGTGAACAGTCGGACTGCATACATTAGGGAGTTTATGAATACATCACAGAGCAAGTTGGGGCAATTGCTAAAGCCTAACGTAATATATCTTTACCCACTGAATATTTCTGTCCACGAATTGAACTTTAAATAGTGTTTTTGCACCTCTTGATCCCGTTAATCTGTGTTTGCTGTGTCACATCATGAATCTCTTGGGAAGGCATCGCAATGGCATCCCCATTATTATAAAAGAAAGCCGAGAAGGGAACTGGATATGCTTAATATTTATGAAACCACCACATTGTTGATGTGGATAATGCAAACTATAATAGGAGGAAATCTTTTGAGACATGGCACCAAGTTACATTCATAATCAGTGGCGGATTATCATGGTATTGATTTTAATGCATTGCTAAGTATGCTATTAAACTGGTAAAGGCTTCATTTGCTGTGATTGGTTATGTCTTTAGGACACCTGTCTTAAAAATAACATTCAGAGGAAATAGGGAAGTTGTTAATTGGGCAGGCATCTGACTTGTGAGAGCAAGAGCCTGAATTGGGAACACACACACACACACACACACACACACACACACACACACACACACACACACACACATGATGTCTGTCGATCTGCCTTTGAGAGTGCAAATGTACTGCTAAAACATTGCACAAGACAATATATGTTTAATTCCCGGGCCAGGGCTTGCCCATACATGAGCCCATCTGAACCTGTTGCATCAGGCCGCAGATGAATGGGGGTTTTCTTCTTTGTTCACCTTCTTGCCTCCACTGCTATTCTACTCCCTGGATTAGAAATAGAGGAGGGGGATGGAGAGGAAGAGGAAATGTATAGGGGAGGAGAGCAGGGGCATAGCTAAAGAAGGGCAGGGGGTGCAATTGCACCAGGCAACAAACTTTAGGGGGGCTTGACATTAGTGGCCCAAATGGCGAAAACCTTGGTATGTATGAATGACACCATCATGTTATATATCATTGGAAAGGTAATTTAATGCAGAATACAATGAAACAAACCAGAGGGTAATATCTGTACACTATCAAAAGGTATGGCCAAAAAAAAAAACTGATAATGAAAATACAACTGTGACATCACTTCCTGTTGTGGGGTCATTCCCAGGGCAACGTTGTGCCTTCTGCACTAGGCTACATTTTCATTAGCTACACCCTTGAGCAGAGACATTGGAGGAGCAGCGACTGATCTTTGGGGAAGGGGGCAGGATCCGTCTTAAAGCAATTGGGCCAAACCGGGCCCCGTGCATGGAGGGGCCCTGCACTGGGGCAGAGCCCCCCCAGAGCTGCAGCTGGCACCTCACTTTGTAGCTGATGCTCAGGCATGGAATCTTCCATGCAGAGAGGAGAGTTCGGTGAGCAGAACATGGCTGCTGGGGGGTGGGTGGTCAACCAGTAGATCCATTGCCCTCTCAATCACGTTTCAAACTCTCACCCTTCTCACCCTTCTCTCCAAACAATCCTCTTTCCACCTCTGTACACCCACAACACTGCTCTTCCCAGGAGCTGTTTTTATCCCCAGGGAACCTTATTTTCTCCAATTGGCTGCAGCTGTGAACTAGCTGCAGGCAAAGGCTCTGGGGTTAACCCTGTCATTCCTGGCTGACTTGGACAAGGGGCCACTGCTGATACCATTCCCTATATCCTTGGGGGAATCTTCTGCATTTTCCACTACACTGTGACCGGCTAGTTATTCTAAGCATGGGTGGGATTTTTCCTTGCGTATGTTCAACGAGGTCAGGATCCCCCAAATTATTTTTGTCCTTTCGCATAGCTTCCCATACGCTAAATGATTTGTTTTCCCCACCATCTACTGACCCAGAAACGCTCCCCCGCCTTGTTGCTTGCTCTCACCTGCCTGTTTTTTATTTCTAGAAATAGCACAGCTGAGTCTTTTTTGGGGAATGACAAACTGCCCAGAAAATAATCGGAAATAGTCCCTCCTAGATGAAAACTGTGCGTAGAGTAGAACCAAGGGCAAAGTATCAGCAGGTTTCCTGGCAGGACTCTGGGCCATGTAATTGACATTAAATTAATGTCAATATTCTGAGGGTGCAACCCTAACCACCTTTCAAGCACTGACAGTGGGGCATGTTCTGCTTTCTGTAGTGGAGTAGTAGTCATGGAGTAAGAGAGTAAGTAGTAAGTAAGTAGTAGTGGAGTAGTAGTACACGGAGTAAGTAGTAAGAGAATGTTTTCTAACCTCGGAGCGGCATTGCCCTTACCCCAGTCCTGGGAAGCTGATTAGGAGTGCACCCTGAATACCACTTACAGAGGAGCAACACTGGGAAAAGCGTGTGCTTTCCTCTTTAGAACATTTCTCCTGCGAAATCTTCTTTTGAGGTGTTTTGAGTATGGAGGAAAAAGGCAACTGAGAAGGGGATGAGAACGCAATCCTACCCTAGAGTTAGGCCGGCACAGTTAGGCCAGCAAAGTTTGGCTGTCAGAAGGGCCACCATAAAGCGCATTTGGCCCACTGTCGAAGTCAGAGAGGATGACGGACATCTGTGTGCTGGCCTCTGACTCTGAGGGCAGAATCCAAACCTGGGCAGATTCTGAGGGCAGAATCCGTTAGGCCGCCACAGTTAGGCCAGCAAAGTTTGGCCGGCAGAAGGGATGCAGGAAAGTGCGTTTGGACCATTCTCGGAGTCAGGAGGGATGGCACACGTCTGTGTGCTGGCCTCTCTGATGCCAAGGGTGGTCCAAACATACTTTACAGTGTCCCTTGTGCCAGCCAAACGTTGCTGGCTTAATTGTGCCAGCCTAACTCCACGTTACGGTTGCACCCTCACACATACGTACTCCAAGAAACTGCCTTATACCAAGTCACACCATTCGTCCATCTAGCCCAGTATACTGACAGCAGCTCCCCAAAGCATCAATGGAGATATGGTCTATATGTTTCCCAGCCCTGACAGCTGCAGTTCTTTCAACAGGAAGTGCCTGAAAGTGAACCTGAAACCCTGTGCAAGCAAACCACGTGCTCTGCCTCTGAACTATGGAGGGAACCATGTAAACCCCAGTACAGGTGTGCCCAGGTATCTTAAGCAAAGTCCTAGAACACTCAAACTCACAGAAATCTCGGCCATGCAATGACAAAAGGCAGCCCTTTTAGGGACTGCCCACACACCAGGGCTGGCTCTAGCAGCAGCGGGGCCCAATGTGGAGCATTCCTGCGGGGCCCCCAGCCCTCCCTGCAGGGCCCCCACTCACCCAGAAGAGCTCTGTCCATGCCACGTGCAAAGCACGGCATGTGGAAGTAGTTGGTGGTGCTATCATCACATCACCACCAACTGCTTCCAGGTGGCCCATCTTGGGCTGTTCAGAGGCAGAGGCAGGTGGGAGAGACAGAGGCAGGTGGGAGAGTAAAGCTGCTCTGCTTGCCCCACTGACTTAGAGCCCACAGAGATCCCAGCTGCAGCCACAGGCAATAGGCTCACCCTGCTAGCGCGGGGCCCCCTGAAGTGCGGGGCCCCGTGTGACAACATTGGTCACATTGGCTGAAAGCCGGCCCTGCCACACACTGAGGAAATACCTCTGAACATCCCAGATGTTTGGAGTACACCAGTCACTATACCTGTAGTGACTGTGTGAAATAACAACAACAACAACAACAATAAAGAATGTCTGAACCTACAAAAAACTACGTTGTTGGGAACATCATACATCTTACGCAGATACTTGGACAACTCTTAGGCACTTGGTTAGAGCTTGAATTGCCAACAAAAGACCAGTCTGTGATATCTGTGATCTTTTTATCATTTTGACTGTGTATAAGTTAATGAATAATAATAATAAAGCTTGAGAGAAAGAGAGAGGGAGGGAGGGAGGGAGAGGGAGAGATTAAATCAATGCTTTCTGATGGCCACATCGGTGCTTCGTGCTGAAAGGAACAGATGGACTTATTTCTAGCCAACATTTATGCTTGCTTACCCTCCTCAACCCGTTTCCCACCCCCGGGTACTACGCCTGCCCGTCCCTTCCAGGGGCTTGTAAATGATGCTGTCTCGGGGCTGTTGGCGTTGACTCTGGACCAGAAGGAGGACTGCCAAGGAACATAAGTCATATTCCCTTGGGCGCTGCAGTGTGTCTGGCATTTTCTCTTCTCTCTCTCTCTCTCACAGCCTTTATGGGGAGCAAGCTGGATGAACAAGACACCGCGTTTAATAAATCTTTCCGAGCTCGATGTCTTAATGACATCGAGTCTCTGTCTGGTCACTTGATATTCATAGGAATCATCCATTTAGCACATTGTGTTTGGAAGAAATAAAAACCAAGCCATCCTAAATCATCTGACAATATACCTCCTCCCTTTCCCCTTTCCTAATACATACACTTTTCAGTCTACCTCAGCATGGAAGTTTCCTCCCCTGTCAAAAGTTGCGACTCGCTTTATGAACCGTACTGTGCCAAGGCTGAAGCTGGCGGGAAGAGTTTGCCCTTCTGAATCGGCAGAACGAGACCAATTACAAGGCATTTGTATGGTAGGGAGAAGTCAATGGGACGCAGGCTGTGATCTGTCCGAGCCTGTCAACAGACGCAGTGGGGTTTCTAAAGGTGGTGACACAGAAAGAAAAAGAACACCCCCCCCTATCCACACCTCAACACTGCACTTTCTTTTGGAGGTCTGGAAAGCAAACTAACCTCATGAAATTCCTGGGTGTCGCTTAGAGGTTTTTGATAGACTGGTTAAACAGGCATCCTTCAGAGACCACTGGGAATTTGTGTGCATGTACACGTTTGCATATAAGGGACATGGTGGCGCAGCGGGTTAAACCGCTGCTGCTGGGCTTTCCGACCGGAAGGTTGGGAGTTCAAGACTGTGCGACGGAGTGAGCTCCCGTTGCTCATCCCAGCTCCTGCCAACCTAGCAGTTCGAAAGAACCCAAATGCAAGTAGATAAATAGGGACCAGTTTGGGGGAAGAGGTAATGGCATTCCGTGCATTACGGCGTAGAGTCATGCTGGCCACATGACCATGGAAGCTTGTCCTCGGGCAAAATGCCGGCTCTACAGGCTTTGAAACGGAGATGAGCACCGCCCCCTATGGTTGGTAACGACTAGACCATTCGGTCGTGGGGAAACCTTTACCTTTTTACACATTTGCATGCCTAAGGACAGTGGTGTCATCTAAATGATTTAACAACAGGTACTCACTTTTGATTGGCACGTGTTGGGACCCGTCCACCAGAACTGACATCATAAGCCGGAAGTGAGGTTGTGGCAGGAAGTGACATGACAAAAGCCCTTTTTGAGGCCTCAGACAGTTTTAAACTGACCCAACAGTTGCAACAGTATTCCACAGCACCCCCAGAACATGTTAAGGAGACCTGGCATCATGTTAAAGTGACCCAACAGTTCCAAAACCCCAGAGCAGCTCATTTTTCAGTGGCAAGGCAAGGCTCTGCTCTGCTCGCTGCCTTCCTGGCTCTGAGAATGTGCAGGCAACTCAAACGTGCAGGAAATTCAAACGTTGCAGGGGGTGGAGTCGATGAGTGGGCGGGTGAATGGACGGGGCCAGCTGTAATCCTAGAAACCGGTACTCGCGTACCCCCGCGTACCCCCTGCATGACATCACTGCCTGAGGATCTCTAGCAGAACAGATAGAGAGTGTGGTGTAGCGGTTAGAACAGCGGTTCCCAAACTGGTTTCAGACCCCGTTTTTGCCGGTCGCAAAACGGACAAGGCACATTAGGCTATGTGCATCAAGGATTAAACAAGCTGCTATGGGGTGGGGGCTCGGTTGCCCAATCACCATTATAGCCGCACCCTTTGGCATTTATTCATCGGGCAGCAGCCTCTAGGGCCTCTAAAAAGTTTGGGAATCACTGGGTTAGTGTGATAGACTTAAACCAAGAAGACCTGGATTCAAAACCTGCTCAGTCATGAAGTTTAATGGGGGACCCTGGACCAGTTGCCCTTGGGCAGGGCACCCTGAGGAGGGGGGATGGAGCTGGGAGCTGGCCTATTTCCTTGCCTTACTGTGATCCAGGATCCATCCCTTTCTCGAAATGGCCACAGCACCTTGTCCGAACCAAATCGGAACAGCAAACACG
>JAJKFI010000083.1:1631828-1648579 GCA_029204185.1 Lerista edwardsae
GAGTTCCACAGATTAACTACCCGCTGGGTAAAAAAGTACTTCCTTTTATCTGTTTTAACTCTCCCAACCCTCAGCTTTAGTGGATGCCCCCTGGTTCTGGTGTTTTGAGAGAGGGAAAAGAACATCCCTCTATCGACTCTATCCCTTCCATGCATAATTTTGTATGTCTCAATCATGTTCCCCCTCAGGCGCCTTTTTTCTAGACTGAAGAGCCCCAAACGCTGCAGTCTTTCTTCATAAGGGAGGTGCCCCAGCCCCGTAATCATTTTTGTCGTTCTCTTCTGCACCTTTTCCAACTCCACTATGTCCTTTTTGAGATGCGGCGACCAGAACTGGACACAATATTCCAGGTGTGGCCTTACCATCGATTTGTACAATGGCATGATAATATTGGCTGTTTTATTCTCAACCCCTTTTTTAATGACCCCAAGCATGGAATTGGCCTTCTTAATTGCTGACGCACACTGGGTCGATACCTTCATTGAATTGTCCACCAGCACCCCAAGATCTCTCTCCTGAGCTGTCACAGACAGCTCAGAACCCATTAGCCTATAGGTAAAGTTTTGGTTTTTTGCCCCAACGTGCATCACTTTACATTTGTCTATGTTGAAACGCATCTGCCATTTGGCTGCCCATTCCCCCAACTGGGAGAGATCCTTCTGGAGCTCTTCACAGTCGTCTCTGGTTTTTACCACCCGGAAAAGTTTTGTGTCATCCGCAAACTTGGCCACCTCACTGCTTATCCCTGTCTCCAGGTCATTTATGAATAAGTTGAAAAGCATGGGCCCCAAGACAGATCCCTGGGGCACTCCGCTTTTCACCTCTCTCCATTCTGAAAATTGCCCATTGACCCCCACTCTCTGTTTCCTGGCCCTCAACCAATTCTGGATCCATAAGAGGACCTGCCCTCTTATTCCCTGACTGTGAAGTTTCTTCAGCAGTCTTTGGTGGGGGACCGTGTCAAATGCCTTCTGAAAATCTAGGTATATGATATCCATAGGTTCACCCACATCCACGTGCCTATTGACCTTTTCAAAGAATTCCAAAAGGTTTGTGAGGCAAGACTTACCCTTACAGAAGCCATGCTGACTTTCTATTAGCAGTACTTGTTCCTCTACATGTTTTAGGATTTTATCTTTGATGAGGCTTTCCACCATCTTACCCGGAACAGACGTTAGGCTGACAGGCCTGTAGTTTCCAGGGTCCCCCCTTCTCCCTTTTTTAAAGATTGGCGTGACATTGGCTATCCTCCAATCCTCTGGTACCGTGGCCGTTTGAAGGGACAAGTTGCATACTCTAGTTAAGAGGTCAGCAACTTCGTTCTTTAGTTCCTTAATTACTCTTGGGTGTATACCATCTGGGCCTGGTGACTTATTTATATGTAGTTTATCAATTTGATCTAAAACATCTTCTTTATTAACCAGTATCTGATTTAATTCCTTCGTTAGGAAGGGCTGTTCAGGCTGTGGTATCTGCCCAAGTTCTTCTGCTGTGAAGACGGACGCAAAGAATTCATTTAATTTCTCTGCAATCTCCAAGTCCCCTTTTATCTCATCTTTCCCTCCCTCACCATCCAGCGGGCCAACCGCCTCTCTGGCAGGTTTCCTGCTTCTAACATATTTGAAGAAGCTTTTATTATTCCCTTTTATGTTGCTAGCCATGCGTTCCTCAAACGCTTTCTTGGCCTCCCGTATCACCTTCTTACTTGTCTTTTGCCAGAGTTTATGTTCTTTTTTATTCTCCTCACTGGGGCAAGACTTCCATTTACGGAAGGAAGCTTCTTTGCTCTTTACAGCTTCTCTAACTTTGTTTGTCAGCCATGCAGGCACCCTCCTGGACCTTGTCGAACTCTTCTTTCTTTGCGGTATACACTTCCGCTGGGCCTCTACTACTGTTTTTTTAAACAGCCTCCACGCAGCCTGGAGGGATTGGACTCTTTTTACCTTCCCTTTCAATTTCTGTCTAACTAGTCTCCTCATCTGAGGGAAATCTGCCCTTCGAAAGTCAAGGGTTCTTGTGTCAGATTTGCTCTGCACTCTTTCCTGGACATGCATGGCAAAACCAATCGCAGCATGGTCACTGTTCCCCAATGGCTCAGTAACACTTACATCCCTAACTAGGTCCCAAGTACCACACAATATTAAATCCAGAGTCGCCTGTCCTCTGGTCGGCTCCATGACTAGCTGCTCTAAGGCACAGTCATTCAACACATCAAGGAATCCGGTCTCTCTTTCTTGACCAGAGCAGCAGTTGACCCAGTCAATATGAGGATAATTGAAGTCCCCCATGATTACAATCCTGCCTCTCTTGGTCACTGCCCTGATTTGTTTCCTCATTTCAAGGTCACCTTCAAGTTTTTGATCGGGAGGACGATAGCACACCCCCACTATTACATTGCTCTTACGGCCTGATAGTTTAACCCATAGTGACTCCATGGTGGAGTCCAGCCCACCTTCAGTTTCTACTCTGCTGGATTCTATCCCTTCTTTGAATCCAGGTATATGATATCCACAAGATATATGATATCTTGTCATCTTGTGTGCTCCCTGGGGCACCTGGTGGGCCGCTGTGAGATGCAGGAAGGTGGACTAGATGGGCCTTTGGCCTGATCCAGCGGGGCTCTTCTTATGTTCTTAGTGTATATTCATCAACGTCTCCAAGACCCAAACAATCAGTTCTTGCTAACTGCAACATCCCTCAGTTATGGATGAAAGAGCAAGAATCGAATCTCAGGCTGCGCTGACCGACCCAAAAGCAAAAAAGAAAAAAGAAAATGTCTGTCATTCTTCTCTGGCCATTATTATTATGTATTTCATGTCATGACTATTGCGGAAAACAATTTTGACAAAGGGAGTGCCGAGCATTTATGGGCCGCTGGTGCCGAGTGATCTTGGTATGCCCCTGGTGGTGTCTCCACCATCCTGCCACCGGAGATCCTTGCTGCACTCTTGTTTGTAACCCTGGGTTTCAGCGTTTCTAGGGAGCGCTGAAACCCAGTTCCGTCTTCGGATGCCACAGCAAGCTGTCACGGCCTGGTCATGATTCAACATGTCCTGGAGCCAATGATGTCATGCAGGGGGTATGCGGGGGTACACGAGTACCGGTTTCTAGGATTACAGCTGGCCCCGCCCATTCGCCCGCCCACTCGTCAACTCCGCCCTCTGCAACATTTGAATTTCCTGCATGTTTCAGTTGCCTGCATGTTCTCAGAGCCAGGCAGGCAGGCAGGCAGCGAGCAGAGCCTTTCCTTTCCTTGCCACTGAAAAATGAGCTGCTCTGGGGTTTTGGAACTGTTGGGTCACTTTAACATGATGCCAGGCCTCCTTCACATGTTCTGGGGGTGCTGTGGAATACTGTTGCAACTGTTGGGTCAGTTTAAAATCATCTGAGGCCTCAAAAAGGGCTTTTTTCATGTCACTTCCTGCCACGACATCACTTCTGGCTTATGACGTCACTTCCGGTGGGCGGGTCTCGACATGTGCCAATCAAAAGTGAGTACCTGTTCTTAAATCATTTAGATGACACCACTGCCTGGAGCTACGCTGAGAGTTCAGAGCCATGCTTAACCACATCTGGGGCTGGAGCCTGCCAGGTGGGGAAGTGCCGAGAAACTGCCTGGGTAGTGGCAGCCCTGAAGGCCCATCTTTCGAACTTGACAGCATCTGGCACATTGGACTGCAGCCAGGGCAAGAGTTGGGCAGTAATGCAGAAGGGCACATCAACGGAACAGAGCAGATTGATTGTCTGTCTGCCAACCAATCGCTCTTTGCGTCTCCTGTCCCCTTGAGGACTGACCTCTTTGTCTGAGAGTCCTTATTGAGACGGTGCGCTAATTGTCATTTCTCAGATTCCGGAACGCGAATGCCGTTTATCTTCTGCCTGTTAAATGCTTCAGCGGTAATCTGATTATGCATCGGGCCTGCATTGTTTAGAACTGAAGCAAGCAAGCGCAAGGATTTGAAGGAGCTTCCCAGGGGATGAGCTACAGTCGTCTTAACCTCTGAAAACACTCGCAAAAAGTTCCAGGATATTTGTTGTCGTGGCTTCCCATTGTGTTCCGTTTTGTTAATGCCTCTAATGCTGGGAAAGCATTTGACGATGTGGCAAAGCAGATTTTCATCTCTCAGTCTCTTCCTTTGAGTTGATCTGTTTCTGCTAACTCAAATGTGCATCCATTTCATTTTTGTGGGCAGCGTAATCCTCACCTGGAGTTAGGCTGGCACAGTTAGGCCAGCAAAGTTTGGCTGACACAAGGGACACCATAAAGTATGTTGGGACCACTCTCGGAGTCAGAGAGGCCAGCACACGGACGTGCACCATCCTCACTGACCAAGAATGGTCCAAATGCACCAGCAAAATTTGGTGGGCACAAGGAACACTGTAAAGTTCGGTTAGAGCACTCTAGGTCAACACACAGACATGCGCCATCCTCCCTGACTCCAAATGGTCTTTCCGGTGGCCCTTGTGCCAGCCAAACTTTGCTGGCCTAACCGTTCCTGCCTAACTCCAGGTTAGGATGGTATCCTCAAGGGATTTCAGAGAGAGGAGATTTTCACACTTGTAGGTGCATTTTTCACAGGGAGTTCATGCACGTCATCACTCATCAATTTGTATTGTTCCTGTGCTTAAATGTTTGTTAACAAGGAAAATCTTTTTTTTTTTAAGATCAGTGGTACAGCAAGACAATATTCGGGAGGGGGGAGAAGGGGGACTGTTGTTAGCATAACCCCTCTCATACATACGCATGTTCAACAGACAAGAACATAAATGGACCTGCTGTATCCCCAAAACACGTTGTGTCTCAAGGGTGTAGCTAATGAAAGTGTAACCCAGTGCAGAGGGCAAAATGATGCCGTGGGAGTGATGTCACAACAGGAAGTGACGTGAAATTTGTATTTTCATTTTCTTGGGTTTTTGGGCCATAATGTTTGATAGAATGAAGGTATTACGCTCCGGTTTGTTTCATTGCATTCTGCATGAAATTCTGCATTGAATGATATATAACACGACAGTATTATTCTTACTAATCACGATTTTCACAAACCACATGACAGTTATATTTTTGCTTTCTGGGTTTTTGGCCATAACGTTTGATAGAGTAAAGGTTTTACACTCTGGTTTGTTTCATTGCATTCTGCATTAAGTTACCTTTCCAATGATATATAACATGATGGTATTATTTGTAATTACCAAGGTTTTCACAATTGTGGCCACTAGCATCCAGCTTAGTTTGTTACCCCCCTAAAGCTTACTGCCTGGTGCAATTGCACCCCCGTGCACCACTGTAGCAATGCCCCCAGCTGTGTCTACTGCAACATGGAGGAAATGGGCCATTGTCATGCATGATTGTAGGAGGAGAAGCAATAACTGGCAGGGCCAAAAGAAACACATCTGGAAATGCCCTGAAAAAGAGCACCACTATTCACAATCCTACAGTTTGGGGAATTTAAGTGTTTAATATAAGGCACCTCAACCCCTGCCCTGCCAATTCTTTCCTTTTTGACTGTTAATATTTGAGAGTTTTGTTCACTTATATTATCATTATAATCCCCATCTCGGAATGCACATTGAGGAAAGGGAAGGGAAATAGACTGACGTCCACTTCAATAATCTCAGAGCAGGTCTTTGAAGTTGAATCACTTTTGTATAGCACTGTCTGTCTAATCAGCAATGCGGATTAAACACCTCTTATCTCTCTTTATATCCTATGTAACTCATTAATCATTAATTAAGTGTTATCCTCCTGGTTGCCCCCAACACTGCTAATTTTCTCTCTCTGTTGTTTGGAGAATTCACAGTCAACGTCGCTTATCAAATATTTCTATTTCAAATATTTCCATAGAGTTCTCAAACCTTTTCACACTGGGACCCACTTTTTAGAATTACAGTCGGTTGGGACCCAACAGACGTGATGTCACTAACCTGGAAGTGACATAATTAAGCAGGAGAATTTCAGCAGCACCATAGGACAGAATCGAATCAATTAAATTAAAAGTTTAAAAATGTATTTAAGGAAAGAACCTAACACTCCCAAGCAGTAGCTGATCTCTTTTTTCTTTTTTTTTAAAAAGTCCCCAAACTTTTTAAAGTTTGCAAACTTATCCACACTTTCCCGGGAGTAATTGCTCAATCCAGACCCTGCCTTTTGGCCCATTCAAGCCACTTGTGTTGGCCGAGCACTGTCGCGAATGTGCCATAAAGCATGTTTGCACCAGTGCTTCTGTCACAGGGCCGACACAGGCGTTGCGTTAACCCTGAAATGCCACAGCAAGCCCCAGGTAAGCCCCTCCTGAGTTCAGCTGCACAGGGGGCTATTCTGGGTGGGGGAGAGGCAGGAAGAAGGGCAGGACATTCTGGCAGGCAAGGTGCCTTGGGGAGAGGGCAGGAGCTTGCATGCAGCTCTTAGGCTGCATCCCCATCCCCATCCCCATCTGGCCCCGATTCAGGCTGCTGCTGCGTGTTCAGACTTGCGCAGGTGCAGATCCGAGCAGCCCCATTGCGGCAGATGGCACCTACCAGCTGTTCCTCTTGTTGCCTCATGGAGGCTCCAGCCTGCTCTTAATCTGCATGGGATACAATGCAGGCCAGCCGGCCAGCCTGTCCCAGCCAAGAATGTTAGATACACTGGATTGGCCATGACGTCACAGACTTGAAGCCATGGGTATATCTCAGATCATTGCCGTGAAGGAGGATTGCCGCCGCGGCGTCACGAACAAAAATCTCCCTGCCCGTGTGGTAAAGTTAATCTCAACGTCTCTAATCATGCCTGTGTCAAAATAAGTCTGTCAAAGCAGTGCAATCCGAGTTTAAATAGACAGCAAGCGGCATTTCGTCCGGTATGTTCAGTAATATAATTACGCTGAATTAAACCTTGGAATTGCATATTAACTCATAATTAGGTTACCAATGACGTTTCTCCACGATCACACGTTGTTATTTTGGTAAGTTTTTACTTCAGGAGTAAACGATTCAGCCCTAAACATCATGCGAAAACCCATTGGAAATGCTTGGAATCAGCATTGTTTTGGGTATATTTACGTCACCGCCAACCCCGCCCACTAGCTTCACTTTTTTCGCATTCATATAACCAGAAGGGCCTGGGGTTGGTCCCAGCGCAGGTTAGGATTGCGTCCTAAGTTTCATTGACTGTCATTGTTAAAAGCATGTATGTGGTAGCCTGTTAAAAGTACAGCTCTTTAATAACTTCCCGAATGCAGTCCCCTACCCTGGTCGGATCGATATATTAAAAACAAAATACACTTTGAAAATGATTGGGGACCCACCTGAAATTGACTCGCGACCAGTGATGTCATTCAAGGGGAACGGACCAGAACGGGCGTTCCGGACCCTAACGGGCTCCGTGGCTGGTTCCGGGTTCCCGACAAGTGCCAATCAAAAGTGAGTTCCTGTTCCTAAATCATTTGAATGACACCACTGCTCGCGACCCACCTAGTTGATTCGGATCGTTGAGAAACACTGAGCATGCTCATTTGAGGGTTTGGCATTAGCCATGGCTAGGATGGCAAGAACAGATGCGTTAAGCAGCCGCCGCAGAGGCGAGTAGACTGCTTGCCTGCTCTGTGCCCTTGCTGCGGGGAAAGGGGACGGACGTCCCCTTCTCCTGTGGAACATCCCGTGGCTACTGCTGGGCTCCCTGGGGGTTGAGCAGTTTAGGATTGGGCTGCCTGTCTGTTGGGCCATTCTTTCTGCTCCTTGCTCCAGACTGACGAACCCTGTAACTTCACACGGACTGTAACTTCCCTGGACTGGACAGTGAATGATTGAACCATGAAGCCAAAAAGAATCTCTGCCTTGAATCTGTCTCTTCTATGCAAACCACTGGTGAGAAATGTGACTTTGCCTCCCAGCGTTTTCTGATTGAGGAGGAAGGGGTTGTGATTTTCTTAGCTATGCCCCTGAAACATGGTGGTCTTCATCCTGGGGAGAAGTCGCTGCTCTCCTCCTGGTGGGCCAAGGCTATTATTAGCCGTACTGAGCTCTTAATGCTGTCGTTAATTGCAGAGTGTAATGGAAAAGAGCTCTTCCCTTGAACTGCACATCCAGGATGACATCCTAGAATTACAGACCTGAAGGGTATATACGAGGAGTTCAGCCAAGCTGGCAGCTCTTGGAATTGGTGTGACACTGCTGTCAAAGCGTCTTTAAAGAGGAAAAAATATCTAAGGTTATGCCGTACCTTTTGCCTCTCCTGGAAATAACAATGCAAAAAACGAGCGAGCGGTTCAAAAACTTGCAAAGTTGATTTTATGCTAAAGTCGGAAGGCGAGGCAGGGCAGGAACATAAGAACATAAGAAGAGCCCCACTGGATCAGGCCAAAGGCCCATCTAGTCCAGCTTCCTGTATCTCACAGCAGCCCACCAGGTGCCCCAGGGAGGCATGAGACAACAAGATGCCTGCATCCTATTGTCACTCCCTTGCACCCGGTACTCTGAAGTAGGCTACTACTAATGTAAGGAGGTTGCCTACAGCCCACGATGGACTTTTCTTCCAGAAATCCATCCAATCCCCTCTTAAAGGCATCTAGACCAGATGCCATCACCACCTCCTGTGGCAAAGAGTTCCACAGATTAACTACCCACTGGGTAAAAAAGTACTTCCTTTTATAATAATACTTGTATATAAATATAATAATACAAGTATTATTATTATTATTATTATTATTATTATTATTATTATTATTATTATTATCTGTTTTAACTCTCCCAACCCTCAGTTTTAGCGGATGCCCCCTGGTTCTGGTGTTTTGAGAGAGGGAAAAGAACATCCCTCTATCAACTCTATCCCTTCCATGCATAATTTTGTATGTCTCAATCATGTCCCCCCTCAGGTGCCTTTTTTCTAGGCTGAAGAGCCCCAAACGCTGCAGTCTTTCTTCATAAGGGAGGTGCCCCAGCCCCGTAATCATTTTTGTCGCTCTCTTCTGCACCTTTTCCAGCTCCACTATGTCCTTTTTGAGATGCGGCGACCAGAACTGGACACAATATTCCAGGTGTGGCCTTACCATCGCTTTGTACAATGGCATGATAATATTGGCTGTTTTATTCTCAACCCCTTTTTTAATGACCCCAAGCATGGAATTGGCCTTCTTAATTGCTGACGCACACTGGGTCGATACCTTCATTGAATTGTCCACCAGCACCCCGAGATCTCTCTCCTGAGCTGTCACAGACAGCTCAGAACCCATTAGCCTATAGGTAAAGTTTTGGGTTTTTTTGCCCAAAACAGGAAAGCTATACAGAATGACTTGCTGGGTCGGGTGTGGGGCTAGGGTTGATCTTCTGTGGGACTGGGAATGGAAGCAGGAGGGATATGAAGAGGAGGATTATGGGAGGAAAAATGGCATCCTTCAATAGACAGATAAATTTCTCAAAACATTTTGCTCCTTATATTAGGCAGCCATGTAGGGGACAGCTACTAAAATTAAGAGCACAGTCCTAACTGGAGTTAGGCCAGCACAGTTAGGCCAGCAAAATTTGGCTGGCACAAGGGGCACTGTAAAGTATGTTTGGACCACTCTTGAAGTCAGGGATGGTGGCGCACGTCTGTGTGCTGTCTAGGATCAAGGCTACACAGTGTCGCCCTCCTGCCCCACAGAGAGACTGATGCCCCTAATTCACCAGGAGCATCCAGAGCCTCACTCCAGGTTAGGATTGCGCTATAAGTGACATTTGAGCTTTGAGTTCAGGGATGGATTCAGGGATGGATTCAGGGATGGAGGTCCAATCGGTCCATCCTACAGGAAGTCAAGCCTGATTGCTCCCTGGAAGGACAAATCCTGAAGCTGAAGCTCCAATACTTTGGCCACCTCAGGAGAAGAGAGGACTCTTTAGAAAAGACCTTCATGCTGGGAAAGATGGAAGGCAAAAGGAGAAGGGGGCGGCAGAGGAGGAGATGGTTAGAGAGTGTCACCGAAGCGACGAACATGAAGTTGGGCGAACTCCGGAAGCTAGTGGAGGACAGGGAGGCCTGGCGTGCTGTGGTCCAGGGGGTCGCGAAGAGTCAGACACGACTTAGCGACTGAACAACAACAACAACAAAATGGATTCAGCCCTGAGAACCACACTGCACAGAACGCCTTGTGGCTTCTCTAGGCCATTGCTGAGCAAGCCAAATGTTAGGTAGTCTTCAGAGTATTTACACTCCTCTTTCCCATGTGCTGAGACTCACCTAGGCACACACATGGAAGGCATGACATGCCTGCTTGGAAAGAGACCTGAGAGAGACCATCGCACGCATACGCGCACACACCAAGACGAGCCCATAGCAAGACTAATTTCCCTCGCAAAGAAGTGGCAGTTGAATGGGGAAGCCTCTTCCCTAGCCAAAATGACACTTCCAAGATGGGGGTGCCTGGCTTTTAAGATGGCCACCCCAATCTCTTCACAACCCCCTGAAAATTGGTTCGCGACCCCCAGCTTGGGAACCAATGATCTAGAACTTTTAAAACTGGTCCCACAGTACAGAAGAGGTGTCTGATTTCAGACCTCTCAGTTTAAAAATATGTCATATATTTTTTAAAATGTTGCTCAGTCCTACCCACCCCCGACTGCTAGGTCATTCCATCCTCTGTGGCCATAACACTGTGTGAAGAGCACAGCAATGCGATATTCTCACCCCTTTCATCTCCCGCTTAAATTCTCTCTTCAAATTATTCAAATAAAACTCCCTTTTGTGTTGGCCGTTGAAGCCCTCCTCAATCCATGCATAGCAATTAGCTAAATTAATACCGCTCCTTGGCTGCCGTGTTCATCAAAGTAGCCTGGCATGAGAATGAATTTTTAAAAACTGTATAATCATATATTTTCATTAGAATAAAATTAAATTGTGACCGAAACTGGGGCTGCATTCAGAGGGGTTTTGAAGGGAAAAAAAGATAGCGAGAATTATTTGACACAAAGGAAAATTGCACCACAAAGAGGCTTAATATGCTCATCAGCACTTTCTGTCACAGGCTAGGAGTTTTGAATGTGTGGGTTGTAGGACAGGTCAAGAGGGCGCATTAAGGAAAATCATGTATCAAGCGCAGTTTTTGTTGCAAGCATACTAGCAGACGAGCTTGTGGGACTGAGCAGAATCAAGGAGAGCCCACAAAAATTTAAACTCCTGCAAGCGAGTTCTTTTCATTAGAACATAAGAAGAGCCTCACTGGATCAGGCCAAAAGCCCCTCGAGTCCAGCTTCCTGTCTCTCACAGTGGCCCACCAGGTGCCTCAGGGAGCACACAGGACAATAAGATGCCTGCATCCTGTTGACACTCCCTTGCACCTGGCATTCTGACGTAAATTTCTGAGGTAAAATTCTGAGGTAAATAAAAGAGAATTTGCTATCCTGTCTGTGGGCAGGGAGCTATAATACAACTTATATTGTACAACTTATATATAATTGCAACAGTCTGGGCCTTAAGAACAGAAGGAGAGCCCTACTGGCTCTTGTCGTGTGTGCTCCCTGAGGCATCTGGTGAGCCACTGTGAGATACAGGAAGCTGGACTAGATGGGCCTTTGGCCTGATCCAGTGGGGCTCTTCTTATGCTGTCTTGGGTGTGCCAAATCTACAACTAAAACTGAAATCTTTACTGTGCTTCTCCCATATCATATAATTGTGGCTTACGTTGACGGTGGGTTGGAGAGAGACAGTGGTGTTGGCAGACCTGAGGTGAAAGCCACCCCTAATCTGCCATGCCGTCGGGGCCTTCTCAGTGTGCCACTTATGCACCCTGCCTCACAGACGGACCGATCCTCGATTACACCTTTTCTCTGTCTGAGTGAGTGAAGGCCTAATTGGAAGAACAGAGCTTTCCTAATTGTCATTAAATATAAATTGGATTGAAGTTAATTGTGTTTGCATTTCATTTTCACGTGCTATTAACGGCTGCAGGAATGCATGTCTTTTCTAAGCAGCTCTGCACAGGGTTTGGCAACCCCACAGATAGAAGTCAGAGCGGCATCATGAATGCCGCCACTTCAGAATGCCAGGTGCAAGGGAGTGGCAACAGGATGGAAGCATCTTGTTGTCTATTGAACTCCTTAGGCACCTCTTGGGCCACTGTGAGATACAGGAAGCTGGGCTAGATGGACCTTTGGGCTGATCCAGTGGGGCTCTTCTTATGTTCTTAGGATTGCTGATTCTATTTACCTCACATTTACCTCAGAAATTTACCTCAGGATGCTAGGTGCAAGGGAGTGGCAACAGGGTGCAGGCATCTTGTTGTCTTGTGTGCTCCTTGAGGCACCTGGTGGGCCCTGTGAGATACAGGAAGCTGGACTAGATGGGCCTTTGGCCTGATCCAGTGGGGCTCTTCTTATGTTCTTATCAGAGGAAACTCCAGTCGCTGCTGTGTTGCAGTTGACCAAGCTCTACTGGTAAAACTGGAGGCAATGCCATCCCACCGAACCCCCCAGGTTCATGTCAGCAGGATTTATAGAGGAGAGCTGGCAGAGTTGAAAACGGATCCCTCTGTACCTCGGGAAACGGTTCCGGCACAAGCCATTTAGGGTTCAAGCATCATAAAAAGAGGCAGGCACAGGGTGAAAACGGCATAATGTTCAAGACGTACGGTTTTCCCCTATGTCAGTGTTTCTCGAACCGTGGGGCGGAGCCCACTTGGAGGGCAGTGACCTGATTTCTGGTGGGTCCTCAGAGTCTCCAATGAAAAGGTGGGTGTTTAAAAGTCAGATAGGGTTGGAGGGCACAATCCTAACCTGTTAGGCCGGCAAAGTTTGCCTGGCACAAGGGACACCGTAAAGCACATTTGGACCACTCTCGGAGTCAGAGAGGCCAGCCCACAGACGTGCGCCATCCTCCCTGACTCCGAGAGTAGTCCAAACATGCTTTACGGTGGTCCTTTTGCCAGCCAAACTTTGCCGGCCTAACTCCCGGTTACGATTGCGCCCCTAATTGCCTCAAGCCCTGAGCACTGGTGTAGCTAATGAAATAATCCAGAGAGCAAAATGCCGTGTGAGTTTAACTGTACCTAAACAGAGAAAGGTAAGTGCAACGTCTTTGGGTTTTGCCACAGTGAGAAGAGGCAGGGGGCACAACGAACCTACCTTGGGTGGGAATTCTATAGGAGAGGGGCCACCACCCACCAGGCCCTCCTACATATTCCCTCTGACTGCACCCCTTGGGCAGTCAGAGGAGCACAAGAAGAGCTGAGGGCATGGATACATGGAGGACATCAATGGTCCCAAGCCACTTAGCATTTTAAAGTCATAGCCAGCACCTGAAAGCACATCTGGGCATACACCAGTAACCATAGGGGAATAAGGCATGGCATTCATTTCAATGAGTAGGGGTGCCGGTATGGGTACATCCCAAAACCTCAGTGCCCTCACCCACTCAGCACCCTCATTTCTCAACCCTGCACCCTCTCATGCTCAAAGCACATTAAGAACGTAAGAACAGAAGAAGAGCCCTGCCGGATCAGGCCAAAGGCCCATCTAGTCCAGCTTCCTGTATCTCACAGCGGCCCACCAGGTGCCCCAGGGAGGCATGAGACAACAAGATGCTTGCATCCCGTTTCCACTCCCTTGCACCCGGTACTCTGAAGTAGCCCACCACCAATGTAAGGAGGTTGCACAATCCATCATTGCCTATAGCCTATGATGGACCTTTCCTCCAGAAATCCATCCAATCCCCTCTTAAAGGCATCAAGACCAGATGCCATCACCACCTCCTCCACATTCTTGCCAACTTGCCCAGCCCATTACAGCATCTTCATTCTTGTGAACACGAGATGTAACGTTGCACTGAAAAGCAAGCCTGGCTGTTTCCCTTGACCTACCCACGGAAACAGCTTCTATTATGGATGGATGGATGGATGGATGGATGGATGGTGAGCAGCTGGAGGACTCAAAGAGTCATCACTAAAACACATCCTGTTTCAACTTATGATTTTCCTGTCACTAGCAGAGGGCACCTTGAGAGCTCCTTGTGGGTGGAATGGTAGGACATACATAACTAATTTAAACGAACACATGTAAATACGTTTTCAAAAGACTTGCAAGGCTACGGAGAGAGGCAATCTGGACATGTTTTCTTGCAGAATACAGGGAAAGCTAGGTCACGAGAATGGTACCATTTGGAAGCAATGGTACCCGCGTACCACTGAAAAGCATCAAATGGAGGCTTACAAAATTACGCATTACACAAAATCATGCATGGGATGGAGAGAGTGGACAGAGGGATGCTCTTTTCCCTCTTTCACAACACCAGAACCAGGGGTCATCCATTCAAATTGAGTGTTGGGAGGATTAGAATGGATAAAAGATAATACTTTTTTTACCGAGCGGCTAATTAATCTGTGGAACTCCTTGCCACAGGAGGGGGTGATGGCATCTGGCCTAGGTGCCTTTAAAAGGGGTTTGGACAGATTTCTGGAGGAAAAGTGCATTGTGGGCTATAGGCCATGATGGGTGGTGCAACCTCCTAATGTTAGAAGTAGGCAACTTCAGAATGCCAGGTGCAAGGGAGTGGCAACTGGAAGCAAGGCATCTTGTTGTCACAGGTGCTCGCTGAGTGGGCATCTGGTGGGCCAGTGTGAGGTCCAGGAAGCTGGACTAAGTGGGCCTTTGGCCTGATCCAGCAGGGCTCTTATGCTTGTTGTAAGAAGCCATAGTAAGATCCTTCCAAATTTGTGTCGACAGCATGAGAAACACTACTCTCCCCTTCAAAACATTTGTACGTTGCCTGTTTCAAAGAGGCTGGGATAATTGACCAATCAGGGGTCTGATACTCATTGATTTTCAGAAAATGAATTGCCCACTTGCCAGATTAAACCATTTGCGATTTTTTTTTTTTGCAACATGTCAAGGCAATAATTGAAGACAAGGGAATGGATCACTCACCAGTTGCCGCTGCTGTTTTTGAAGCTAATTTATGATTCCTTGTTCTTGTTCATTGGAGGCACGATTAATTATTTCAGCACCGAGAAGGAGAAACTTGCAGCTTGGGAACCCTGTGGGGAAGAGGGATACCCATGAGGCGACAGGTAGAGATTGACGCAAGGACCATTTTTAAAGGTGGACACTTTTGACATGGACAAAGACCTCACCCCACATCATGTTTCAAGACATGCAACATTGGGGACCCCACCCCAGTACCAGATTTCCCCCCAGTGCTGCAAGTCTTTCAAACCTTGAAACATGGTGCCATCTCGCTTCAGAAATCCCAGGTTTTGGGATGTTCCCGTAGCGGCACCCCTACTTGTTGAAATGAATACAATGCTCTCCATCATGCCTTATTCCCTTATGGTTTCTGGTGTCCTTCCAGATGTGATTTAGTGCAATCCGAACCTGGAGTTAGGCTGGTACAGTTAGGCCAGCACAGTTTGGCCAGCATAAGGGACACCGTCAAGTATGTTTGGACCACTCTTGGAGTCAGAGAGGTCAGCACACTGATGTGTCCCATCCTCCCTGACTCCCAAGAGTGGCCCAAACACGCTTTATGGTGGCCTTTGTGCCGGCCACCCTTTGCTGGCCTAACTGTGCTGGCCTAACTCCAGGTTATGATGGCGCTCTAAGAATAAGAACAATGCAGTATTTACTCTGGGGTGGGAGAAGCCAACAAACTGTTTCTCCTAGTGTGAATGGGCTGTAGCTGGGAGCGTGATCTGGACTAGAACTGTTACAGGGAGTACAGTGTTTAAGCCCCTTATCTCTGTAGCATTTGAGATTGGTTTCACGTGCCCCATGTGTGCTACTTATAAAAGAAAAGACAACTATGAGGTTGACATTTGCATTTAAGGTAACATGTGCCTTGGTGTATAAAGCCATGTTTGAAGGAGTTTGGGACTGTGATCTTCCCCAGCTCTCAGACTGGGAAGGAACGTGGATTGCCACAAAGGCCCATACAGTCCACAAAGATGCCTGACAAAGGCAAACCCTGAATGCTCTGAGTGCCTTTGATAATGGAAAGAGCAATTAGTGTCTTCTGAATGCTGGTTCTGCTGCTTTTGCTAATGAGCTGTGATGACTTTCTTGTCAATACTTATAAAGGGCGAGAACTTAGGCTTTGTGCCCTCGTGTGAGGGGAAGAGCAGGGACAGATTCACAACTGTGTTGTGAATGCTTGCAATGCCAAACCCTGGCCAGCAGTGCGATTTCAACGGTGAAATATTGAGACATATAAAATTATGCATGGGAGGGATAGAGTCCATTCTTTTCCCTCTCTTACAATACCAGAACCAGGGGGCATCAACTGAAATTGAGTGTAGGGAGAGTTACAACAGATAAAAGGAAATACTTTTTTACCCAGCAGGTAATTAAGCTATGGAACTCCTTGCCACAGGAGGTGGTGATGGCAACTGGCCTAGATGCCTTTAAAAGGGGACTGGACAGATTCCTGGAGGAAAAGTCCATCGTGAGCTATAGGCCAAGACGGGTTGGACAACCTCTTTACATTAATAGTAGGCTACTTCAGAATGCCAGGTGCAAGGGAGTGGCAACAGGATGCAGGCATCTTGTTGCCTTGTGTGCTACCTGAGGCACCTGGTGGGCCACTGTGAGAGACAGGAAGCTGGACTAGATGGGCCTTTGGCCTGATCCAGTGGGGCTCTTCTTATGTTCTTATGAAAGTTTTATTTCCTTTTCACATTTTTATACCGCCTTTCCTCCAAGTATTGTACAGAGTTCCTCCCCTCCTTTGGTCCTCAGTACCAGCCTCTGAGGTAGATGAGGCTGAGAGAGAGAGAGAGAGAGAGAGAGAGAGAGAGAGAGAGAGAGAGAGAGAGAGA
>JAJKFI010000083.1:1648589-1661856 GCA_029204185.1 Lerista edwardsae
AGAGAGAGAGAGAGAGAGAGAGAGAGAGAGAGAGAGAGAGAGAGAGAACAAAATCCAACCCCTCCTTTGGCTGATACAAGCCAAGTGCATTGGCCAAGCACTGTTGCGTATGTGCTGTACAGCCCATTTGCACCAGTGCTTCTGTCGAAGGGTCGATGCATGCAGGAGCATCAGCTCCTGGTAAGCTGCTCTGGAGCATCAGCTCTGGTAAGCCAATTCTGCCCCAGCTGAGTTAGTCTGGCGCAGGGCTATTCTGGGTGGGGGAAGGCGGAATGGGGTGGGGAAGGCATTTCTGTGGGCGGGGCGCCCCGGGGAGGGGGTGGAGTCTTGATGCAGCCATTAGGCCACATCAAATCCCCCGTTCTGGGGCCGTACGGCCCCAATTCGGGCCTCTGCCACATGCTTAGACTTGCGCCTGATAAGCAGCAGACACAGATCTGAGCAGTCCCATCAGGGTAATTGGCGCCTAACCCCAGGGTAAGGGGACATCCTTGCCCTGTAGAGGCTCCAGGCAGGCCATCACAGGTTAGGATTGCGCCCAGAGACTGACCCAAGGTCACCCAGGAGGCTTCATGGCTGAGTGCAGACTTGAACCTGGATCGTCCACGTTGAAGTCCAACTCCCAAACCACTACACCATCCTGGGTCTCAGGATGTCTTCCTAAGCAGTCAGCCTCTCAACCAGTGGGATCTTAGGCCTCATGTGGTGCAGAACTGGAAAGCAGCATGTGCTTGTGACTGACAGAGGCCTCTTGATGGTTTCTTGCAATGTATGAGAAAGGATTAGTATAGATCCTGATGGATATCAGTGTAATACAACTGCAAGAATAAAGGCATTAGGCTTCTGGTGTATTTTGAGTCTGTTTCCTCCCTGTGTACAGCTTCAGGGGTTCTTCATAATTAGTTTACTTTTCTGGAATTTTCCCGTGTGTTTCCACTGGAAATCTTTGCATAATAAGCACAGGCTTGACGTTTCACCTCCTGCATTTACAGCTTGGATACTCTGGCACGACAAGGCACTTTTTCATGTTAATATAACAAATGTCACTTTGTTTTTCTGCATCTTGGGAACCAGCACAAACGATCACAGTGCGATCCAACCATCATTGTAGCCAACTTAGTTAATCTGTCAGAAGTGATTTGCTGGATGTTTGCAATTATGACTTTTTAAAAATTTTTAAAAATGTGGATGTACAAGGGTGAGTGTTCAGGTTAGGTGGACTCGCTTTCTTTGGGGCTGGTTAGAAAGGTAAACTGGAAGTAAGGTAAATTGAGAAGCAGGAACTTAGAATAATCTTCCACCAACAGTCTGGAGCTGACAGCAAGCTTACATTCTTATAGTCCTGCTGTAATTCCAAAGGGAAGTAGTTGTACAGTTGTGAAGCTGTACACCATATTACATCATATGTAATAGTTGTACACCATATTTGTAAGTAGCTGTACACCATATTGGGGAAGGCAGTATCCCTTGTGGCCTCCAACTGAGGGCGCAATCCAATCCTGGAGTTAGGCCAGCACAGTTAGGCCAGCAAAATTTGGCCGGCACCAGTGATCCCATAAAGTATGTTTGGACCATTCTTGGAGTCAGAGAGGCCAGACACAGACGTGCGCCATATTCTCTGACTCCGAGAGTGGTCCAAATTGTATCTGGCATTCTGAGGTAAAATTCTGAGGTAAATGTGAGGTAAATAAAGCAAAGTGTGGCCGGCACAAGGGACACCATCAAGTATGTTTGGACCACTCTTGGAGTCAGAGAGGCCAGCACACAGACATGTGCCATCCTTTCTGACTCCGAGAGTGGTGCAAACATGCTTTAAGGTGTCCCTTGTGCCAACCAAACTTTGCTGGCCTAACTCTAGATTAGGACTGTGCTTTGAGCCTCTGCTAATGGAAGCAGGCATAGGAGGTCTCCCCAAGTGACCTTAGAAGAAGGGCTATCTCATCTGGTACAGTGGTTAAGGCATTGGACATAGACCTGAAAGATCCAGGTACACTTTCCCATTCAGCCATGAAGGTGACCTTGGACCAGTCACATTTTCTCTACCTCATCGGGTTGCTTTGATGGTGTTCCTTGACAATTTCAGCACCTTGTCAGCAGGGCCGGCTCTATGAGTGGCGGGGCCCAATGCGGGGCATTCCTGTGGGGCCCCCCACACTCCCCACAGGCCCCCCCCACTCACCAAGAAGAGCACTTGTGGCGCCTGAAAATAGTTGGTGGTGGCAGGATGACGTCACTGCCGATTGCTTCCAGGAGGCCCATTTTGGGCACTTCAGAAGCTGGGGCAGCTGAGAGGGCCCAAGGGAAAGTTGCTCTGCTGGCCTCACTGACCTACATACAATCCTAAGAGATCCTTACTGCTGCAGCAAGCAATATGCTCACTGCATTGGTGCGGGGGCCCCCAAAGCGCCGGGCCCAATGTGATGACTTCAGGCCGGCCCTGCTTGTCAGTGTGCCATGAGATGAAAAAGCTTGAGAACTCATTGCTGCCCCATAGTCTCATCACATGCAATATTTTGCACTAATTCCGGTTTCCAGATAGTCTTCAAGGGTGGTCCCCCCATAGAATGCATTGCAGTAATCAAGTCTTTATATCAGCAGTGCCTGGACCACTGTGGTCAGGTCTGACCAACTCTGGTAACCACAGTTAGTGCATCAACCTAAAACTTGTTTTGTCCCCAATATGTCATATATGCCATGGAGTACTTCATTACTAGGGACGTGGTGGCGCAGCGGGTTAAACCGTTGCTGCTGGGCTTTCCAACCAGAAGGTTGGGCGTTCAAGACTGCTTGACGGAGTGAGATCCCATGGCTTGTCCCAGCTCCTGCCAACCTAGCAGTTCGAAAGCACCTAAAAATGCAAGTAGATAAATAGGGACCACTTCGGGGGGAAGGTAACGGCGTTCCATGAGCTATGGCGTATAGTCATGCCGGCCACAGGACCACAGAAACTTGTCCTCGGACAAACGCTGGCTCTACAGGCTTTGAAACGGAGATGAGCACCGCCCCTTACAGTCGGTCATGACTAGACCATTCGGTCGTGGGGAAACCTTTACCTTTTACTTCATTACTGAAGAGGGGCACTTAATGATTTTTAGCAATCCATACCTAGAAATGTTTTAATCATTCAGGATGTATTGTGCAAAACGAAGGAGGCTTCAGCAGTCATGTAATATCTTTTCCTCCTAGATGGATTTCAATATTTCTGGATTTTACTTTCTGTCAAATATATCTACCTTCCCTTGTCTTCTCCAATTTTTCTCAGGCAAGTCATTTCTGTCGCATAACATTTTGTTTAGGGCTGAAAACTAGTGTATGAAGCTATTCTTCACCTTAGACAATCTGTCGGACAAGAATACATTTCGGTCGTCGTCAATCTCCCGGGGGACTTGGCCCAGAATATTTGAATTTCTAATGTTTGTTATTAAAACAAAGCATGGCGCCTTTCTTGTGTTAGCTAAGATGGAATCTATGTGCATTTCAACTTACAGTAGAATTGCTGTTTATATATATATATATAAGTTTTTATCTATATATATAAAAACGGACGTGGGTGTGTGTGTGGGTATGTATGTATGTATGCGGGTATGTATGTTCTGCATAGGCTTCTCAACGCTGGCACCAATCCGCACAAAACTTGGCACACACGTACCTTGCGGCCTGGCAACAAACACTGCGGGGGTCAGACCCCCCTACAGCCCCCCGTTTTTTGGGAAGGGGGGCCAGATCATCAGGAACCAAGGGGATTGCATTGGACTAGAGGTCTGCTGCCACCCTGTGGTCACAAACGATTCTGCAGGTTATGTGATACACAGGGACTAATCCAAAATGAAAGTGAAACTGCTTTGCACTGCCTGAGTTGCAAAGAGTCGCAAATGATCCAGAGAGTTCCAGCACCCAGTCGGATCTGAGAGGGACCTATTTCCAGAGGGCTAACTGCCCTACCACAGGACCTGCAGACATTGTTCAGTGAGTCTGACAATTTCATTACGCTCCTTTGCTTGATTCTGTCCCTGTATTCATTCCTTCTCCTAATAGAAGCTGGGGATACTCTGTCCCCCGGGCAACACCGGGTAACAAAAGGCTAGTATATATATAAGAGGACAGAACTCCCATGAAAGGAGGGAAGTTTCTTTGGAGGATAGAACTCTGCAAACTCAAATCTTGGTAGTTTTTCATGACTGTCCACCCAGGACTCTCTTTTCTCCCATCCATCTGTCTTTGCCAAGTCCACAGTCCCCACACTATTTTCAAGCAGTGTGCCACATTGGTGTGCCGTGAATGGTCCACAGGTGTGTGGTGGGAGTTTGGAAAGGGTAGCATTAGTCGAGGCATTGGGCAATGTGAGCCCCCTGCTTATCGATTAACCTTATCGACTGTCCAAAAATGTGACAATTTTAGCACCTTGTCAGCGTGCCGTGCGATAAAAAAGGTTATAAATTGTGGAGAGGTCTGTCCTCCTGCAGAAAAGGAAGGAACTGTGACTTTCCAGGGCCCCGCCACCAGGGCAAAATCAGGAGCTGATGTGAAAATTGATCTTAACCTCCCTCGTGTTGCGGAATGCTGAGCTCTGTGTTTAAAGAATGAGAACACAAAGGAAGACTCCAAACATTGCATGCGGCTTTTCATAAGCCGTCTTCAGCTTCTCATCGGGCTTAGAAATCTACTCGGTAGATGGATGAGGAGGATTTTGCAGACGGTTCTTGGAACAAACTGAACTTCATACCAGTGAATTAAAGTTTGTAAGAACGGCAGCAAGCATATAGCACTCAAGGTCGTCCCTCCCTCCCTTCGTTTAGACACGGGTGACCTTGCAGCTGTAATTACCCACAAAGTCCTTGATTATCGCTTTCTGGAAAGTCAAACGGCTTCTTTGTTTTTCTGACTCTTGCCAAAGCAACGCTTTGCAAACGCTTCTCATTTGCAACGTGGCTCAGTATGGAGGTTTCGAATGTTGGCCTTGCCGTTTTTGTCGAGGTCGTGGCACAAAAGGGGACGGTCCGCTCCCGGTTTGAGGGGGCTGCTGGGGGCGTTTTCTTCTGCCGACTAGGAAGGGCAGGGCTGTAACTCAAATGAAGCGCAGCATCTTTGCATGCAAAAGATGTGGATATTCAGAACAGGCAAAAGGCAATGTTTCTTACCCAGTGTGGAATGAGTCTGTGGAACTCCTTGCCACAGGATGTGGCGATGGCATCTGGCCTAGATGCCTTTCAAAGAGGTTTGGACAGCTTTGTGGAGGAGAGCTCCATCACAGGTTACAAGCCGTGATGGGTATGTACAGTCGGGCCGCCCAATCTTACGCTGCCTGAGCACTGGAGGCACAGCAATAGAAAAACAGCTACCATGCATCCTATAGGCACTGGGGAGGCTACCGTGACACCTTGGGAAGGGAAGGGTAGACACTGGATCCAGCCTGCGGGCTGGTGTTTGGCAACCCCTGATCCAGGTGGACCAAGGTTCTAACCAGAGGACCACTAACATACAAGTGTTCTAACATACAAGTGTGATGCTCAGCCTAATTGCCAATGTGCCCTTGTTAGCATCTCAGAAACCACAAGTAGGCCACTCAGAATGCAAATGTTCTGCACCGTTGAAGGGCAGCCGAGAAAATGGGGCACGCCTCATCCTTTTGAAACCTGTTCTGATGCTTTTAAACAAAAGGATATTTGAAGGTTTTGTTCGGGAATCAAAGAAGAACATTCTTCCCGTTCCCACACATAGAGCTGAGCTGTCAGATCTTATCCTCAGCTCTTCCCTTCGGGGAGATGTGAGCTTCCTGGAGCGACGTGCAGAGAGATTGATGTCAGAGGAGACTCCAAAGCTCGGATGAGATGTAATGAATCCTATTTCCTCCCAAGATTCCCTCTCCAGAGAAAACACTGCCATTTCGGGGCCTCCTCTCTCCGGTAATAGCAAATCGCGATGGTTCTGAAAACATGGTGTTTCAGGGCACAAGCCTAACCTGGAGTTAGATCAGCAAAGTTTGGCCGGCACAAAGGATGCCATAAAGTATGTTTGGACCACTCTTGGAGTCAGAGAGACGTGCATGCAGACGTGCGCCATCCTCCCTGACTCCGAGGGTGGTCCAAATGCCCTTTACAGTGGCCCTTATGCTGGCCAAACTTTGCTGGCCTAACTATGCTGGCCTAACTCCAGGTTAGGATTGTACCGAGCCTGTGGTGGCTCTCACGGAAGGCTGGAGGTTCTTTGGGATCTGAGGAAGGAGCCAATCCAGTCCAAGGCTGAGGGGGTAAAGCTCTTTATTCCAAAGCAAAGCAAGGCAAAGAAAACTTACAAGGTGCTGGCAGGGTGGTGTGAAGGTGTTGAGGGTCAGGGGCCACTGCTAAGTTAGTGCAAGGCTATATGGGGAAGTGCTCAGTTAATTGGTACTTAATTGGCTGGAATTCAATGAATGACAGAGGAGTAGAGCTGTTGTGGGGGTGATCAGGCGGGAAGTAGGTGGGAAACAAGGATGCTCCTGTGGCCAGGGAGAGTTGGCCTTTGCCACAGGTGATGGCAGTGAGGACCGGAGGATGGACTTGTCCAACCCATACCTATCAAAGCCCTTGGCTTGTGGCCAAGTCCCTGCTGCCTCCCTTGGCAACAGAACCGGCAAGGACTCTGGGAAGTTGGGAGGGGCAGACAGACGGTTTCTGGGCCCTGCACACATGGGTAGGATTTTGGCCGTCATACGTAAAGCAAATGCACGTTCTAGTAATTGTTTTTTGAACACATTGCACCTCTCCAAGCATATACCTGCAGGGTGCGGGGGTGTAGGAAAACGTGCATGTTTTCCGACTGATGGGAAAAGAACGCTAATTGATGCAAATGAGGATTTCACGGACCTTTGCTGCCACTTTGTCCTCCTGCAGAAGAAGATTTATGATCGTTTTTATTAAGCCTGTGGTGCAAAAACCACTATGTTTTGCTGGCTCTTGTTTACATAATCACTTATCTTGGTTCAATGGCCCTCTATGGCAAAAGCCCACTGCTATTCTCTACAGTTTCTCTTCTGCAACATTCCCCTCTTTCTTTCGGATCCAGGCTGTGGAGGTGGGGGGACGGCAATAGCAGCCCTTCCCAATGTCTGCCACAGTACTGGTAAGGGGTGGCGGCGGCAGAATTTGGAACCCTGAAAAAGGTGCTAAAAGCTCTCTTGCTTATAAAAGCTGACACTGCAATAAACTAGTTGCTGTAGATACTCGTGTATAAGTCTAGAAATTTAAGTCTTAAAATTTACCTTGAAAACCTGGATCGACTTATCCGCATGACCTCCCTGAAGAACATTCCAAGGTTCCCGTTCATGGCCCAGGGGTGGATCTCATTGCTTTTCAGCTTCCTCCATATACCAGTACAGACTGGAGGAGTTCCTGCCTGCCTCTTGCAAGTTCTCCAAGCATGCCAGAGGACCTAAGGAAGAGAAGAGAAAGGAGTTTGGCAGGGGCCACAAATAATGGTTGGCTAGGAAGCCTAGGGACGTGGTGGCGCAGCGAGTTAATCTGCTGTTGCTGGGCTTTCCGACCGCAAGGTTGGGAGTTCAAGACTGCGTGACGGAGTGAGCTCCCGTTTCTTGTCCCAGCTCCTGCCAACCTAGCAGTTCAAAAGCACCTAAGTGCAAGTAGATAAACAGGGACCACTTTGGTGGGAAGGGAATAGCGTTCCGTGCGCTACGGCATAGAGTCATACTGGCCACATGACCGCGGAAGCTTGTCCTCGGACAAAACGTCGGCTCTACAGGCTTTGAAACGGAGATGAGCACCGCCCCCTACAGTCAGTCATGACTAGACCATTCGGTCGTGGGGAATCCTTTACCTTTAGGAAGCCAAGCCAATGTTTGTACACCCCTTTAGGGAAGATATTTAAATAAAAAACAGGGCACAAAACAAGGGGAAAGAGGCATGGTTTCAATGAAGAAGTCCTGAATGGGCGATCACAGTGATTTCCAAACTTTTTTAGCAGCAGGTTGACATCAACTGAGGGCCAAATCCTATCCAATTTTCCAGCCCTGATGTAGACGTCCCAATGGGGTATGTGCTGCTTTCTGTGGTGGTGGTGGGAAGTTATGGAGGCCTCCTCAAGGTAAGGAAACATTTGTTCCCTTATGTTGTTGCAGCATCAGTGCTGGAAAGTTGGATAGGACTGGGCCCTAAAGGCATAATCCTAACCTGGAGTTAGGCTGGCACAGTTAGGCCAGCAAAGTTTGGCTGGCACAAGGGCCACCATCAAGTATGTTTGGACCACTCTCAGAGTCAAAGGGGCCAGAACACAGACATGCACCATCCTCCCTGACTCTGAGAGTGGTCCAAATGTGCTTTACGGTGGTCCTTGTGCCAGCTGGCCTAACATCCTAACCTAATCCAGGTTAGGATTACGCTCTAAGAGTTGATGTCATTCTGAAAGCATCTCCCAGAAAATCAGAAGACATGTCTTAAAAGTTCAATCAGGGCCTGAGGTGGAACATCCCAAACAAGATCGGGATCCTTCTCCTGTAGCAAAGGATGCTGGAGGCTGTGAGTTGGAGGTAGAAACATATCTGTCTACGATGCATGTTAAATAATTAACCTCATTTGCATAAAACTTGCATGAACGCAGCGGATGTTGTATCACAGCTGTTGCCTCTACTGAAGCACTTACCTAGTGCCATTTGTGAGACTTCATATCCTAAGATGAGACGTGATGTGTCTTAGGGTGTTTTGAGGTCAGGTACCTGTTAATGGTGGACTGAGAGTCAGAAATGGTGCATTTCCCTTCCTCCAACTAATATAAATACCCTCCAGATTAATTCATGAATATACAGGTGGAGCCTTTTTATCTGCAAAGGTTCCGTTCCAGGAACCATCGTGGATGCAAAAAAGAAAAAAAATGAAAGCATGTTGTTAATTAGCATTCAGCTTTTTAAAAAGCTTCTCTTACCATGGCAGCATTCTGCAGCCATTCTTCAGGGGCTTAGAGCAATTAGTGTCCATTAGTTGAGAGAAGATCTCTTCCCTTCACCCTGAAGCAAGGCGAAAATTGCAAAACGGAAGTGATGAATCGCCCTTCCCGGGATGAGGGGGGAGGTCTTATCTCAGAGCTAATGAGATTAGCTGCAGATCTCATGACTGCAGGTGCCTTGCCCTGGAAAGAAAAGCTTTTTTAAAAAAGCTTATTTATCATCACATGTTTGTATAACAAAGAGCCTTTATCATCTGAGGTCACGCTGAGTCAAATCAGCAGATGGGAAAACCGCAGATGAGAAGGCTTCATCTGTAATTCAACCAAATGTTGTGGTATCATGCTTTGGAGGAAAAAGCGTGTGAGAATGATGAAATGTTTGTGCAATGGGAAAACGACAAAGTCCATGACTCAGGGTAGCCTATGGGAAAACAGGCATTGATACAATGCACCACTGAGGGGAAATGTTCATGCACCCTCACACCACACATGTGAGCTTCTGCCCTGGTAAGATAACATATATAACAGCACAATGCTAACTGGCTTAGCCCTGGCAGAATGAATGTGCACACTTTTTAAGTGTGCACATTCTAAGTATACTTTCTAAGTATAAGTCTAGAAATTTAAGTCTTAAAATTTACCTTGAAAACCTGGATCGACTTATCCGCATGACCTCCCTGATGTTCCAAGGTTCCCGTTCACGAAAAGGGGTGGAACCCATTGCTTCTCAGCTTCCTCCATATAGCCAATGCAGACTGGAGGAGTTCCTGCCTGCCTGCCTCTCGCAAGTTCTCCGAGCATGCCAGAGGACCTAAGGAAGAGAAGAGAAAGGAGTTTGGCAGTGACCACAAATAATAAGTTGGCTAGGAAGCCAAGCCAATGTTTGTAGACCCCTTTAGGGAAGAGATGTATAAAAACAACAACAACAACAGGGAACAAAGCAAATGTGCCAGAAAGCATGTTGTGACAGCACAGATGCTCCATGTGTGCTAAGCACTAAGTACTAAGGCCTACTGTTGCAAGATCCTAGTGGAATCTGATGGAGTAGGTAAACTCTGGTTGGGTGAGAGGAGGGGAGAATGGAGGCAGGCAGGGCTGTAATGGGTTGTGGGCAGCGGTGTCATGCAGCCGGAACACTGGGCGGGAGGAACGGGTGAGCGGCAGCCCACCCGTTGCATTCCAGTCCGTTTCGCCGTCTTCCCCACCCCCGCTCACCCGTTCCTCCCACCCAGCGTTCCGGCTGCATGATGCCGATGGTTGTGGGGTGGAAAGGTGGTGGATTGGGCCTGCAAGAGAGGGTGAGAATGGTATGGGGGCTACCACTACATCCTATTCCCCCTTCCTGGGCCCACCTTCCTCCCACCCACCCAGAACCGCTCTTGTGAATTCATCTGGCGCAGGAGCAGGGCTGGCGCTCTTGGCCCAACATTGCTGCTAGCGTTGGCCCAAGGGCCAATCTAGGACTGCGCTCTTAATTTCTGGAAAACATCTTAAACCCCCAAAATGCAGGGTTTTGTGTTTTTATTCACATAATTTTAATCCCCCAAAGGCGGTGTTTTTGTGTTTTTATGCAGTGTTTAACAACAAAAACACCCACGCCTATTTATAAATAAATATAATATTCCTACTTGACAACCTGTTCATTGGTAATAGTAACAATGTTGGAATTGACGAACAGAACCCTGAAAGGGGAGATTCTATACGTGCCTCGCGATTCTGTCTTAAGCAGGAATAATATCCCACCAGCACTAAACTACAGTAATTAGCTTCGCAGGCACCGAGTGAAATTCTATTTCAAGAGAAACAGTCTTGAATCATAACCCTTGCACACACTTTAGCGTATGGATTTTGTGTTAAATTGTCGTCCGTGTGCAACTTTGGATGGTTTTGAATTAAACACAATCCGTTTCTCTAACGGCTACCATGGGTATAATGAAGCTCCTGTAATCACACCGCGAGTTGCACTAAGGGCCTCTTGCAGGAGATCAAAGGTTTATTGAGCGGCTGATTAATAAGGGCTTTGAAGTTGAGCACGGCTCCAAATCAGGGTTCAGAAATGAGATGGCGAAATCGCGTCTCGTGGTGTGATCCGTGAACCACTTGCGTTGATTGCTCTGCCGCTTCAGCTCAGGTCTGGCCTCAGCATTCTGATGCAATGGGACAAATGCCAAAGGGAAATAGTAGTGCTTGGGATGGGGTAGAGTTGGGATCGTGTCCCCCTTCACCTGAACTCCATTTAGAGCGCAATCTTAATATAACCAGGCTGGCACAGTTAAGCCAGTAAAGTTTGGCCAGCACAAGGGCCACCATAAAGTGTGTTTGGACCACTCTCGGAGTCAGAGACCAGCACACAGACAGCCACCATCCTCCCTGGCTCCGAGAGTGGTCCAAACGCCACTCCCTTGTATCTGGCATTCTGAGGTAAATTTCTGAGGTAAAATTCTGAGGTAAATATGAGGTAAATAAAGCAAAGTCTGGCCAGCACAAGGGCCACCATAAAGTGTGTTTGGACCACTCTCGGAGTCAGAGACCAGCACACAGACAGCCACCATCCTCCCTGGCTCCGAGAGTGGTCCAAATACACTTTATGGTGTCCCTTCTGCTGGCCAAACTTTGCTGGCTTAACAGTGCCAGCCCGACTTCAGGTTAGGATTGCACCCTTATTGTTGTATGTTCACAGATCCTATCAGTCCAGTATGTAATTAAGGGCACAATCCTAACCTGGAGTTGGGCATGGCTTAATAAAGTTAAACCCCAACCATAGTCTGGGGTCTTCCTTGGGAGTGGTACAAGGGTAATAGGCTACCTTAGAATGCCAGATGCAGGGGAGTGGCAACGAGATACAAGTATCCGGTTGTCTTGTGTGCTCCCTGAGGCATCTGGTGGGCCACTGTGAGATGCAGGAAGCTGGTCTGGATGGGCCTTTGGCCTGATCAAGCCGGGCTCTTATTAAGGCCCAGACTGAGTTGCAAGTTATTATAACCACAGATAACCTCCCCACAGACAGAATAGAAAATTCTGTTTTATTTGCCTCAGAAATTTACCTCAGAATGCCAGGTGCAAAGGAATGATAAGAGAATGCAGGCATCTTGTTGTCTGTTGTGCTTCCTGAAGCATCTGATGGGCCACTGTGAGATGCTGGAAGCTGGACTTGGTGGGCCTTGGCCTGATCCAGTCCTGATCCTGATCCAGTCCTGATCCTGATCTTGGCCTGATCTTCCTTTGTTCCTATGAGTACATGTCCGAAGAGGAGCATCTGGTTCTGGTGGCTGTCAAAGAGAAATGCTGTGTGTTTACATCAGAATTTACCTCAAAATGCCAGGTGCAAAAAAATGCAGGCAGCCTGTTGCCTTATGTGCTCCTGAGGCATCTGGTGGGCTACTGTGAGAGACAGGAAGCTGGACTAGATGGGCCTTTGGCCTAATACAGTAGGGCTCTTCTGCTCTTAAGGCCCAGACTGAGTTGCAAGTTATTATAGCTAAAGTTACCAGATACAAACTGGGACAGAGTGCCAGAGTGATCTTTATCCATTGAATAGAAGAGGGAATTTGGGCAGGCGCAGCTTTTGAAACCCTTCCTTGATGAGCTGCACCTGCCCAAATTCCCTCTTCTATACTATGGTTAAGGATTATAGCTCCCTCCCCACAGACACAATAGCAAGTTCTCTTTTATTTACCTCTTAGTTACCTCAGAATTTTACCTCAGAAATTTCCCTCAAAATGCCAGATAAAGCGAGTGGCAACAGGATGCAGGCATCTTGTTGTCTTGTGTGCTCCGTGAGACATTTGGCGGGCCACTGTGAGATACAGGAAGATGGACTAGATGGGCCTTGGCCTGATCCAGCAAGGCTTTTCTTATGTTCCACTCCTTGAATTGGAAACAGGAAGCGGGGGTCAAGATGGGGAAAGGAGATGGTGGGGAGGAGAGTGTAGGAGAGTGGGAGGAGCAGAGGTGTTGCAGTTTCACATCTCACAGTCCAGAACTGGTTGAAACTGGCATTCCGTCTCTGCTTCTCCAGATCAGATAGACACCTGTGAGTCCTTGAGCTGGTCAGCTTCCCAAGCTTGTTAGGGCAACTAACTTTACTCCCTTTCCGATAGTGTAATGAAAGCAGGCAATTTCACACGGGAAGAACTGGCTACAAACACTTTGCTTTCTCATGAGATCATAGTGTCCAAAGGGGCACCTCATTGGGTACAATGGGGCACAAGGGTCTTCAGGTATCCACCTACCAGATATACTCTGGTTGCATCCTTTTGTTCTTGTGTAGAAGAATTTTCTCACTGTGTGTGCACTAAGATGTAAAACCGCACTGAAGAGCCGCCTGCGCGCGGCA
>JAJKFI010000083.1:1672987-1688807 GCA_029204185.1 Lerista edwardsae
TTATTATTATTATTATTATTATTATTATTATTATTATTATTATTATTATAAGTAAGAAATAATGCTTGGGTCAGAAACATTTTTCCTGCTTATTTTCTTTTTCTTACTATAAATAAGATCAGCTGAACGATGTTGCCATGGTGAGATTTGATAATGTGTTTAAAAGCACCGGGTACAGCTATATACTGCCACACCATCTTCATTTAAATATGAATTCCAGGGATACTGGTGTCGACAGAGGATGGATTGGGGGGGGGAGAGAGAGTCTACCATGAGAGCTGGAAGAAAATTGAAAGTATAATTTATCAAGTCCTTTCCTGGGCTCCTCTTCTCCCCTATTTCATCAGCTAAATACCAGAAGCTATCCGAGTTCATTAGGCTCAAAGCTACCTAATTAATGTGAAGACGCAAATGGATGCAGTTCCCCATCTCTCCAGCTGAGCTGGGCAGGTTGAAGCCTCGGGAGAGAATTCTCTTGGCATTTTGCCCTACCCAGGGGCATAGCTAATGAACGGGTAGGTGGGGGCAGAGGGCAAGATGATGTCCCGGAAGTGATGTCACAGTTGTATTTTTGTTTTCTTGGCGGTTTTGGCCATAACTTTTGATAGAACGAAGATATTACATTGCATTCTGCATGAAATTCTGCATTGAAGGATCTACTGTATAATATGACAGTATCATTCCATCAGAGTGCACGTGATGGCGCTGCGGGTTAAACCGCTGCTGCTGGGCTTTCTGACCGGAAGGTTGGGAGTTCAAGACCGCGTGACGGAGTGAGCTCCTGTTGCTTGTCCCAGCTTCTGCCACCCTGGCAGTTCAAAAGCAAGTAGATAAATAGGGACCACTTCGGTGGGAAGGTAACAGCATTCCGTGCACTACGGTGTATAGTCGCCGGCCGCATGACCACGGAAGCTTGCCCTCGGACAAATGCTGGCTCTACAGGTTTAGAAACAGAGATGAGCACCGCCCGCTACAGTTGGTCACGACTAGACCATTCGGTCGTGGGGAAACCTTTACCTTTACCTTATTATTCCTACAGACGGCGATTTTAACAAACCGCAATTTCTACAGGACAGTTACATTTTTGTTTTCTGGTTGGCCATAACCTATGATAAAGATATCACGCTCTGGTTTGTCTTATTGCATTCTGCATTAAATTACCTTTCCAATGATACAACATGATAGCATGGTTCGTATTTATCAAGGTTTTCCCCATTTTGGCCACTAATGACAAGCTCAGCTTGGTGCCCCCCTAAAGCTTGTTGCCCCGTGCAACTACACCCCACTGCACTACCGTAGCTATGCCCCTGGCCCTACCTGTTTTGGGGAGTGTATCCAGAAAAGTCTTTACAGGTGGACAAGATGGGGGGTTTCGCTGGCATTGGGGAGGGGGGTTGGCAGCATTGGGCAGTCGCTGAGGGTCTGACACAGCGGCAAACCAATAAGGTGTTAGTATGAACCTCCTCTCATTCTGTATTTCAGGGCTAGAACTCTTACAGCCCAATCCTATCTGATTGGCAGGTGGTGAACTCCATCACCACGGCAGTGAACTCCTTCGGGGCAGGGAGGAAGGCATGGGGAGGGTGGAACTATCTGGTACAGGGCCGGCTCTAGCAGCAGCAAGGCCCAAAGTGGGGCATTCCTGCGGGGGCCCCCAACCAGTGATGTCATGCAGGGGGTACGCGAGGGTATGCGAGTACCGGTTCCTAGGATTATGGCTAGCCCCGCCCATTCCCCCGCTCACTCGTCGACTCCGCCCCCTGCAACATTTGAATTTCCTGAACGTTTGGGTTGCCTGCACGTTCTCAGAGCCAGCCAGGCAGGCAGGCAGCGAGTGGAGCCTTGCCTTGCCTTGCCACTGAAAAATGAGCTGCTGTGGGTTTTTGGAACTGTTGGGTCACTTTAACATGATGCCAGGCCTCCTTAACATGTTCTGGGGGTGCTGTGGAATACTGTTGCAACTGTTGGGTCAGTTTAAAATTGTCTGAGGCCTCAAAAAGGGCTTTTTTCATGTCACTTCCTGCCACGACCTCACTTCCGGCTTATGACATCACTTTCGGCAGGCGGGTCCCAACATGTGCCAATCAAAAGTGAGTACCTGTTCTTAAATCATTTAGATGACACCAGTGCCCCCAACCCTCCCTGCAGGGCCCCCACTCACCCAGAAGAGCGCTGTTCGTGCCACGTGCAAAGCATGGCATGTGGAAGTAGTTGGGGGTGATACCATCACATCACCGCCAACTGCTTCCAGGTGGCCCATTTTGGGCTGTTCAGAGGCAGAGGCAGGTGGGAGAGACCGAGGTAAAGCTGCTTTGCTCACCCCACTGACTTACAGCCCACAGAGATCCCAGCTGCAGCCACAGGTAAGATGCTCACCCTGCTAGTGCGGGGGCCCCTGAAGCGCGGGGCACGATGTGACGACATCGGTCACATTGGCTTAAAGCCGGCCCTGATCTGGTAAGCCTCCGTTTCTGCTGCCAATGGGCAGGGTAGAAGATCAATCTGCAAAGCTGAAATTCCTGGCTGAAGACCTTTTGCTGGAGTTTACGAGGAGGAGCAAGAAAGAGATTCCAAATGTCAAGACATTCAAACATCTATAAAGCCCCCATCTGAACACTAAAAGATGAACAACTGCAGGTTAAGGATGTCCTGCTATTTACAAGAGCTACCCTTGCATTTCATGGCCATTCTTGGTCCCGCAGAGGGTGAACTGTCTCCCCCTCCTGGCAAACCACCTCCTAATTAGGCTGTGCTTTTATTTAGAACAGGAGCTGATGATTCCGCAAAACGTTTCTTCTCCTGGACTTACTCAAGAGGAACATTTATGTTTTCATACCGTCTAGACATTAAGAAAGCCGGTGTGTGTGTTTCGCGGTTGGCTGTAACTCGGTAATGATCGCCGGCGCTACCATTACATTTAACCCCGTACACAGTATGAATTTCCGCCCTATGAAAAGGCTACTGAGTTGGTACTAAGGGAAAGGCAATCAAAGCCCTGCCACATGGAAAATGAAAGGGTAGAGGCCTGTCTGTCGATGTGCAAGGCTAGCCTGGCAGAGAATAGCTGTGCATAACAACATGAACGCTGCTTTTTTGAATGGCTTTTGGGTTGCAAAGGAAATCGACTTAATTTGGTTTGATGTTTTAATTAATGGCATGCACAGGACCTAAATGTGGATTAACTAAGGGCGCAATCCCAACCTGGAGTTAGGCCGGCAAAATTTGGCTGGCACCAGGACCACCATAAAGCACATTTGGATGACTCTCTGTGTCAGGGAGGATGGTGCACGCCTGTGTGCTGGCCTCTCTGACTCCAAGAATCATCCAAACATACTTTGTGGTGTCGCTTGTGCCAGCCAAACTTTGCTGGCCTAACTCCAGGTTAGGATTGCGCCCTTAATGTATTCAATGGGTCTCCCCGCAGTAATACCTTGATTTTGAGCACAATCCTGGAGTTAGGCTGGCACAGTGAGGCCAGCACAAGGGTCACCGTAAAGCATCTTTGGACCACCCTCAGAGTCAGGGAGGATGGCGCACGTCGACATGCTGGCCTCTCTTGACTCCAAGAGTGGTCCAAACATACTTTACGGTGTTCCTTGTGCCAGCCAAACTTGCTGGCCTAACTGAGCCGGCCTAACTCCAGGTGAGGATTGGGCTCTAATAAACATTTACACTTCCCTAGATACTGAAGAAGCATTCAAAGAAGGACTGGAAGGGAAGGACTGGACGGTGCAGAGGAGGAGAATGGTAAGCTAGAGTGTCCCTGGGACATTCTAGCCCACTACTCTTCTTCCTCCCTTTCCCACTCTGTTTCCCTCTTCCTTTTCCAGTCTAGTGAGTGCAGAAAGAGTGGTGGAGTCGCAGGCCCTCTGTCCCCTGTTAATTACCATGTGGGGCAACTACCTCAGTCCATTTCATGGACGGCTTGGCCCTGTTTTTGTTTTCTTCCTATGTGTATATGTGCATCAATAATGGAGAAGGAAGAGATTATATACAAGCCCCCCTCCCCGGATCTACTGGGGTTCCATTCCAGGGGCCCACAGCGGATATGGAAACCACGGATTTGGGGAAACCGTATATAAATAGTAGCACCTGCACCCATTATCTTTCTTTAGTAGCACCGGGAACGCAGGTGTTCCTTACTGAACAAAAGAACATTCTTGCTTAACTAAACAATATGAAGTACAGGTGACCAGCCTGCATGCTAGAGGGAGGAAACTAACCGAACACTAACAGGAAGCAGGTTTCCTGTTAGTTTCCTTTTAGTTTCTTTATTTTTCTTTTTTTTTTTCACTCTGCCAAGATCACACTTGTTTGAGGAGCTGAAGCTCAGCGATCCTTGGGCAGAACTGCGGGCGCAATCCTGTCTGACACTCAAATAGCTGTGCCAATGGGGCACGTGCTGCGTCCTGCAGTGGAGTAGTAGTCACAGAGGCCTCAAGATTAGGGAGTGTTTGTTCTCTTACCTCGGAGCTGCATGGCCCTTACTCCGGTGCTGGAAAGTTGCTTAGGATTGCACCCTGCAAAACAGTAATGCACAATGATAACCAGTTTGCATTCATTGCACATTTTTTCTTTAACATGCTTCCTTCCGTGCTATGATTGGAGAAACGATGCCATAATTCCCCACCTCTTTGTCCTCATGTGCTCTGTATGGATAGTTTGAGCTCTGTCTGTCTGTCTGTCTGTCTGTCTGTCTCTCTCTCTCTCTCTCTCTCTCTCTCTCTCTCTCCCCCCCCCCCGTTTTGTGTGTGTGTGTGTGTGCGTGTGTTGTAATGGGTAACTTTACCAATACGAATAGCCTGTCTCCAAAATTACTCACCTGCTGCCTTAATAGTATTTATTGATTGCATTTTTAGATTCTTTCCTCCATATAGCTCAGGGCAGCGATAATCGCCTCCCCCTTTTGACCCTCACAACATCCTTGTGAAGTAGGTTGTAGACAAGGAGTAGCTAAGAACGGGAAAGTATCCGGCAATTTGCATTCAGGGAATTGATTTTGTGTTCCTGTCTTTGAAGCTCTGTGTCCACTTCTGTTGCCAGTCGCCTGTCTGGGTCCCTCCCATTGTATGGTTGACAAGAGTCTTGCTTTATGAACTCTGGCCACTTCTTGTTTGTTCAGTCCTTTAACTGACACCCTTTTATGTTTATGGCTTGGCTGCCTGGCTTTGGTTTACTAGGGAGGAAAGAAAAGAGACTGCCACAGTTCCCAGGCTGCTTCGGTCTTGCTACTCTCCGCATTTTAAGTAGATCCCTTTGGATTAGGGGCAATCTGGTCTGGACTTGCCCAAGATTGGGTGGCGGCAGTGAAGACTTACCAAATAGGCATGCCCCAGTATCCACTGATTCAGTATCCACGGTTTCAGTTATCCGCGGATCCTGGGATGCCTGTTAAAAAGAAAGGCTGTAGGCACCATCTCGGTGCTGGCAGCGGTTGGCCCGATTCCCCCCCCCCCCCGGAGCCAGCACAGTGCTTTGCAGCCATTGGCTGCTTTGAAGGCAGAGGTGGGGCGAGCAGGAGAGCCGCGAGCGCATTTGTGCCCGAACGCTCAGTCCGCGCCTGAACAGCAGCCCCGCCCACCCACCCTAGTACTAGTCTGAGAGTATCCGGTCGCCTTAAGGGGCCGGGTGGGAATTTTTTGCTTCCAGCCGAATTGGCACGTGGCTGGAGGCTTTTTCACCCACCCCAGACTGGACAGGGTAAGGTGGTATGTTAGCGTTTGGCCGCTTGACAGGTCGTGCGCAGGGTTGGGGAGGCTCTAAGTGATCTCCGGGGTTCATACCAAGGCAGTAAGGTTGGGGGGGGGGGGTAAAAGGCCGGCGCTCGGATGATGCTTGACCGGCTCGAGGAGGCGCTCCGCTGGCTCCCTCCAGCTGAGTGGTTCGGGGCTGTGGGGCAACCTGCAGACCGGACTGCTCAGCCGCCTTGCCCCTAGTGGGGTGACAGTGAAGGGCCACAGCAGCATGACTGCGGACGGCCTCGAGTCAGATGGTCACTCAACAAGAAGGGGGGAGATAGGCGGCCAGGTCCGCTTCCCCGATGAGGACCTGCGCACAGTTTTGTTAGTGATTATTGGTACCTGCTGCAAATTGTAAAAGGTAAAGGTTTCCCCACGACCGAATGGTCTAGTCGTGACCGACTGCAGGGGGCGGTGCTCATCTCCGTTTCAAAGCCTGTAGAGCCGGCGTTTTTGTCCGATCATGTGGCCGGTATGACTCTACGCCGTAGCGCACGGAACGCCGTTCCCTTCCCCCCGAAGTGGTCCCTATTTATCTACTTGCATTTTTTTTTTAGGTGCTTTCGAACTGCTAGGTTGGCAGGAGCTGGGACAAGCGACGGGAGCTCACTCCGTCACACAGTCTCGAACTCCCAACCTTGCGGTCGAAAGCCCAGCAACAGCGGATTAACTCGCTGCGCCACCACGTCCCTTGCTGCAAATTGTAAAAAGTCAATAAAGTGGCCCAGTTTAATTCCAAACACCGTCTGGCATATTTATTCACGGGGGTGTTGGGCTAAAGAACATTAAACAAATCTCTTTTTTTCCAACCTTCTTGCAGCAAAACCACTGATGTTCCCCTATCTTTAAAAAGGTGCCCCCAGTATCAACAGTTTCAGGTATCCACGGTAGCGTCCGGAACATAACCCCAGCGGATACCAGGGCATGCCTGTACCTACAGACCTCCCAGTGAGTGAGGAAAGGAGGCTAGCAGGCAGCAAGAGAGCTGCCACTAATCGCTAGATATTACACGGGCAGCGCAATCCTATACACCCCTTAGCACCGGCGCTGCGCTCTTGCGATGGCCGAACGCTGTCGCGAACGTGCCGTAAAGCGCATCTGCGTCGTAGCAATGGCGCTCGGCCTGCGCAAGCGGCAGCACCAATGCTCAGGTGCCACCACGACCGTCGGCAGCACCGGCCGTGCGCCAGTTGAGTACCGGCATCGCTTGGTCAGCGCAGGGCCTCCGTGAGGGCGTTCCAGAGGCATTCTGGGGGCATAACTGGGCAGCGCAGTGGGCAGAGATGACGTGGTTATGATGTGGTTGTGATGCAGGATGGCCATAGTGCCATATCCTAACGCCGGTTCCCGGCCAAGGCGGCCCCGATTCGGGCCGCTCCCATGCACGTTCCTCTGCACCTGCCATTTTGCCGGCGCAGACCCAAGCAGGCCCATAGGGGTGACTGGGGCTTACGCGGGTGCAAGGGGAAAACCTCCCCTTGTCCTGCATGTTGCTGCTGCCGCCTCCAAATGGGCCTTTGGATATGGTCTGCTATGTCAGACTTACTAGGCCGGCATAAGGTAGGATTGTGCTCTCATTTTTATTTTATTTTTCAGAGTTTTATGCCAGCCTTCCTCAAGGTTTTATGCCCCCTCCTCATGTCCTCACAACAACCTAGCGAAGTAGGTGAGGCTAAGAGCGTGACTGATCCAAGATCACGCAGGAAGCTTCATGGCTGTGTAGGGAGTCTAATTCCCAAACCACTGCCCCTTCCTGATTCTTTTCCACTGTATGTTGTGCAGACCTCTGAAGGCGGGGGGTGTTCCATGCAATCTGTGATGGAATCTGTATAGTTCTGCACAGCAAGGATTCTTTGGAGGAAGATGTGTGTTGACTGTCTCAAATTTGACGGGACTGTTTTGCAATCAAGATGTGATCGTGCCCATTTCGTCAGGGCATGGGCATCAGTCAGCACGGGCTTCCGTGAGGTTTGCCCAATCTGTACGAGAGTGTCTGTCTTGGGTGATTTGCAGAATTCCATCTGCCTACAACTTTCACCTGAAATGCACAGCCAGTCATCCAAACAGCTCATTTTTTTGCACTAAGCTCCTGCATGGGAAAAAAAAAAAAAACACCCAACACCACAAGCATTGCAAAAACAACACTCTGACAATAAACGTTGCCCTCAAAACGATCCAAGCCACAGACCATTTTTTTCCCCTTCCTCAAAACTCATCCCTCTTAACACATTTCACGACTTTCAAGTTCTTTCCAAAGCGTGGGGGGGGGAAACCCCTGCAATGTTTCCCCATAAAAAAAAGTGTCGCAGTGAATTCTCATAGATACAGTATGTGCTGGTTGCCTAGGAAACAGCCGGAGAATGGGCTTTGATTGGCTGCATTGTCAGATTGGAGTTGCGGAGTCTGGAAGTAGACTTTCCCAGGGACAGATGTGCACAGGTGATGCTGCAGACAATAAGCTAATTTCTGAGCAGTGATTTGGGGATAGAACTTTCGCTAGAAATCCAGGTGGAGCGTCTCTGTGTGGGGTCCTGGGGGGGGAGGGCTTCGTTTTCTTGCATGATAAAAGGGCAGCATTTGTGGCGGTACAGATGCATAATCAAGTCCAAGGAGGGGCGCCAAAGAGAAGCCTGGGTTCCCCCCTCCCCGCGTACTTGGCCTCTTCAGTTTCATTTCCTAGACTGACTGCCAAATTAGTTTCCTAGACACCGCAATGCAGCAGGGGACGCCAAAAGTCTGGACCGAGGAGGCAACCTAGGAGGCAGGCTGTGAGCATCTTTCCGACAGCGCTGCCCGAGTGAGGGCACCTTCCACACTCTCACACCTGGGCTCATTCGCTTTTTAGGGGGAGTTCACAGGACATCGTTGCCCGTCCACTGTTCTGCCAGCACTGTTCCTGACGTTTATTTACTTTATTATGTATTTATTGAATTTATACCCCTCCTTTCTGCCCCAAGGGCACCCAAGGCGGCTTGGGTGAGCTCTATTCAAAAGTGAGCTCTATTCAAAACTATGGATGTTGATGGCCAGATTAGTCTCATCTGTCAAAACTGGGGTATTCTACAGCACCTGGGACGTGGTGGCGCAGCGGGTTAAACCGCTGCTGCTGGGCTTTCTGACCGGAAGGTTGGCAGTTCAAGACCGCGTGATGGAGTGAGCTCCCGTTGCTTGTCCCAGCTCCTGCCAACCTAGCAGTTCGAAAGCACCTAAAAATACGAGTAGATAAATAGAGACCACTTCGGGGGGAAGGTCACGGCGTTCCGTGCGCTACGGCGTAGAGTCATGCCGGCCACATGACCACGGAAGCTTGTCCTCGGACAAAACGCTGGCTCTACAGGCTTTGAAACGGAGATGAGCACCGCCCCCTACAGTCGGTCACGACTAGACCAGTCAGTCATGGGGAAATCTTTACCTTTTACAGCACCTGGCAAGGATCCATCACAGTCTCCCAAGATCAAGGCAGGGATGGCAATCAGGCTGGGCATCTTCTCCCCCCCCACCTCCTTTGTCACTTTGTCACTCCCATTCCAACAATTCCCTTCCCTGGCACAGATCTCACTGTTCCACCCCAAGACAGGGAGAGATTTTGCTAACTGGGCAAGAGGCACTTTTTTTCAAGCGGTGTCCCTCTTATATTTAGCAAGGGGAAAGTAATTGTCTCTCTTCACCTCAGCACGGTGTCTGTTCTAGTGGCTTATTCCGAATGGAAGTATGCATAGGATTTGAAGCCTAAAAGATTGGTAAAAAGTCTTGTTTCAATAGAATTGTGAACAAGGTTATCTTTTTTTTCCTCCTCTCCTCCCTCCCACTAGCAAAATAATGCACATACAAGGTCAATTACGTTGCTGTTATTACTTTTAACACTTTTTGTGTTCCCTGCCAGTTCCTTTGTGTCATTCCCCTGAAGAACCCTGCAAACAAGAGCTGGTTTTGCAGCGTGCAAATGTTTTCGTGCTGACAGAGAAATGAAGAAAAAAGCAGGATGCATTTAATGGACTAAAGAGATTCTCAGGCGCATCCCTGCGCAGGGACCCATTTAGGGAAACAACGCCTTCAAGTTAGGTGCATTAACCATTCGTTTTGCAAGTGTTCATTTTTTCAAAGAGCATGTCATGAGCGGTCCGCACATGGGGAGTCCAAAATCATGTGATCCAGAATAGCATAGATCAGTGGTTCCCAAACTGTGGGCCGGGACTCACCAGTAGGTCATGAGCCGAATTCAAGTGGGTCTCAAACCGTGGTGTCATCTAAATGATTTAAGAACAGGTACTCACTTTTGATTGGCACGTGTCGGGACCCGCCCACTGGAAGTGACGTCATAAGCCAGAAGTGATGTCGTGGCAGGAAGTGACATGAAAAAAGCCCTTTTTGAGGCCTCAGATGATTTTAAACTGACCCAACAGTTGCAACATAACAGTATTCTACAGCACCCCCAGAACATGTTAAGGAGGCCTGGCATCATGTTAAAACCCCAGAGCAACTCATTTTTCAGTGGCAAGGAAAGGAAAGGCTCCGCTCGCTGCCTGCCTGCCTGCCTGCCTGCCTGCCTGCCTGGCTCTGAGATCATGCAGGCAACTCAAACATTCAGGAAATTCAAACGTTGCAGAGGGCAGAGTCGACGAGTGGGCGGGCGAATGGGCGGGGCCAGCTGTAATCCTAGAAACCGGTACTCGCGTACCCCCACGTACCCCCTGCATGACATCACTGGTCTCAAAGCACCTAGAGCAGCCATATCGAAAATATGGGAAGATGGGATGCTGGAAAGGGGAGGGCTGTGTGGTTGCTTTGATCGTGTCAAAGTTTGATTGTGTGCAAGTGGCTAGCATTGGCCCGAGGGTGCAGACTGGACTGCGCTCTCAGTCTGGAAAGCAACGCAAAAGCCTCAAAAACCTCCAGCTTTGCAAGGTGCAATTAATGACATTCAATGCAATTCACACACAAATAACTTTAGGACAATGATTTCGTGCCAATCATATTACAGTATAAATAACGTAACAACTACACAAAGACACATTGTTTCCTGCCAAGATTTTCTATAGATGACATTGTTAGCTTCCCATCAGTATAATTAGCCTACTTTCAAAAATCTACTTGAGGGACACTTTGTAATCGTTAACCAAGTACAGAATGCTGATGTTTTAGGCCAGTGGTTCTCAAACATTTTAGCACCAGGACCCACTTTTTAGAATGACAATCTGTCCAGGACCCACCAGAAGTGAGGTCATGGCTGGAAGTGCCGTCATTGTGATGCCAGAGCCTGCTGCTTTCCTGAGCAACAAGAAGTTGGGTTATTCCTCAGCCATTTTCTAACAGCAAAGTGAATCAGAAAGAAAGAAAGAAAGAAAGAAAGAAAGAAAGAAAGAAAGAAAGAAAACAAAAAGAAAGAAGCCTATTTACAGCCTTGACACAAGCAAAACAACCACACAGCCCAGCATTCCTTCTTCTCATATTTTCAATATGGCTGCCCTGGGTGCTTCGTGACCCATATGAAATTAGCTTGCGACCCACTGGTAGGTCCTGACCCACAGTTTGGGGACCTGTTTTAGGCTAAACCTTTTTGCTTAGCTGACTTAGAGGACCTTGAAAACAGGAATGAATGCCTCTCCTAATCAACCAATGCCCAAGACTTTTTGGTGCCTGAGATAGTATGTTGACCCTCCCCTTAGCCCAGGGGCACACCAGCTGGACCACAGCTTACAAGGAGAAGCACAGTGAACATTTCCAATTGATATGACTCCGCCTCCTAATAATGCTAGGTTAATCTGCTCTGTAACACAGTAAAAAAAAATCCCTTGTCTTTATATGACTTTCCTCCTCCATTAGGAAGGCTTTTAGGAAGCCACTTGTTGGGTGCTGTTGGGCACCTGTTAGGAATTAGTCACCCTTTGCTTCCTGTCCACTAATGCATCTCAGGATGCTGGCGTTAGGCCAGCACAGTTAGGCCAGTAAAGTTTGGCCAGCACAAGGGAGACAGTAAAGTATGTTTGGACCACTCTCAGAGTCAGAGAGGCCAGCACACAGACGTGCACCATCCTCCCTGACTCCCAGAGTGGTCCAAACGCCACTCCCTTGTATCTGGCATTCTGAGGTAAATGTCTGAGGTAAAATTCTGAGGTAAATATGAGGTAAATAAAGCAAAGTCTGGCCAGCACAAGGGACATTTGGACCACTCTCGGAGTCAGAGAGGCCAGTACACAGATGTGTGCCATCCTCCCTGACTCCGAGAGTGGTCCAAAGGTGCTTTATGGCATCCCTTGTGCCAGTCAAACTTTGCTGGCCTAACTTCAGGTTAGAACTGCTCCCTCAGCTTCATCTCTGAGGAGCAACAGGGCGCTCAACTCCAAACCTACAGAAGTTGATTTAGGGATTAAGGATTTTTCCTCTGCCACAGAGAGATGGAGACGGAGAGCTCCACATTGCTGCATGCTTTGAGGAATCTGAAGCCACATTAGAGGTTGCGCAACCTGCTGTCAGAGTCCATTTACTTCCACCACTTCTTATTTGCTCCATGGACATATTTGTAAATAAATCTAACAAAGACACCATAAATCTTCAGTCTGTTCTCATCCAAAGGAAAGTACATCCGGCAGTTTTGCCCTTGGACTTTTGATGGCTCGGGTAAGTGGAGAGGGCTTAACAATATTATTAGAGTTTTCTAGAATAAAGGCAAGGAGAGAAAGGAACGAGAGAAAAGGAGAGCCATGAATCAATGTCAGGGAGAAAAGAACAGAGACAGCCGCTGATAAAGGCAAAGTTAATCTTAAAGGTGGATGAAATAAGTGACTAGCATGGGAATCGAGATGACCCGAAATAGACCAGAAAGGGAGGTGAAGAGTTGATAGTGACAGGAAGAGGAATAGGGAAGGCCAACGGTAGCTAGAGGAATACGGGATATTCGCCTTTTGGCAGACAGTGCAACAGGAATGATGATAGGTAAGAAGGTGAGTCAGAGCACAATCCTAACCTGGAGTTAGGCAGGCACCAGAAGGTGATTCACGGTTCTTTTTTCTCATTCCCTTCTCTCCTTCCCTTTATTCTAGAACAGTGTTATTCAAACTGTGGATCGGGACCCACTTGGTGGGTCACGACCTGCTGTCAGGTGGGTCCCGGAAAGCTGGGAGCAGCCTTCTTGGAAACTGCAGACCTGACTCTTGTTATGTTCTTTTTGTGAGTGTGAACAGTCTGAAGTTTCAAGTGAGGGTTTTTTAAAAATTTAGTTTTTAGTTCAGTGCTTTTCCATAATATTTCATCCTAATCTTGCTTTCTGTCAGGGATGTTTCATGGTTGCACAATTGCTGCAGTCCAAGAACGCTAAATTACATTTCAGGAGTGTGATTTTATGATGTTACCATGACAGCACTTCCAGCTTGATGATGTCACTTCCTGCCACAACATCACTTCCAGGTTAATGACATCACTTCTGGTGGGTCCTGACATGAGTGCCATTCTAAAAAGTGGGTCCCAGTCTAAAACGTTTGAATACCACTGTTCTAGAAAACTCTAATAAGATTGTGATACTGTCTCCCCTTATCTTAGCCAAAGCTAGGTTTTTTCTCTTTTGTTCTTCTGCGTATATCAGGAGTTGTGATGTGGGAGGGGGGAGTTTTGTTGCTGCCATTTGTATAGAGCCAATCATGTTTCTGCATTTGCTGCAGCTTGAGTAACAGCAACAGGGGCTTCCTTCAAAAAAGCACCACAGCTCACTTCAAAAAAGACGCGGAACTTGAACTTCCTCCAGTTACCATTGGTGTGTGCTATGGCTTGTGCATGACTCGAGTTGAAGGGACTCGAGTTTGCAACTCAATTTGGACTTGACCTCAGTGACTTGTTCCCAGCACTGCAAAAAGGCACTTCCAAAGCGCCTTTTGGAGGCCTTCCGGTCACATGAGGCCCTCCTGATGTCGGTCAGGACCCATGGTCAAATCCATGGGTCCCAAACCCACGGGTAAGTAGGGCCCAGGGCTGGCCTTAAGCCAATGTGACTAATGTCATCACATTGGGCCCCGCACTTTGGGGGTCCTGTACCAACATGGCGAACTTATCACCTGCTGCAGCAGCGGGGAATTCTATGGGCGTCAGTCAGTGGGGTGAGCAGAGCAGCTTTACCTTGGGCCCTCCCACCTTTCCCTGCTTCTAAACTGCCCAAAATGGGCTTCCTGGAAGAAGTTGGTGGTGACGTCGTCATGTCACCACCAACAAATGCTTTTCTTGGTGAGTGGGGGCTCCACAGGGAGGGTGGGGGGCCCCACGGTAATGCCACACATTGGGCCCTGCTGCTCCTAGACCCAGCCCTGGTATCCCACTGTAATCCTGTAGGTAAATATGTATTCTTCAAGACAGGGCCGGCTCTAGCAGCGGCAGGGCCCACTGTGGGGCATTCCTGCGGGGGCCCCCAACCCTCCCTGCAGGGCCCCCACTCACCCAGAAGAGCGCTGTTCGTGCCACGTGCAAAGCATGACATGTGGAAGTAGTTGGTGGTGATATCATCACATCACCGCCAACTGCTTCCAGGTGGCCCATCTTGGGCTGTTCAGAGGCAGAAGCAGGTGGGAGAGACCGAGGTCAAGCTGCTCTGCTCGCCCCACTGACTTACAGCCCACGGAGATCCCAGCTGCAGCCACAGGCAATAGGCTCACCCTGCTAGTGCGGGGCCTGATGTGACGGCATTGGTCACATTGGTTTAAAGCCGGCCCTGCTTCAAGAGAATACAGGTGAAGAGGCACACAGAAAATGCTCAGTAAAAGTCTCATTTGCAAGAAGGTGAATGCTTCAGTGTTATACCCCAAAATCATGAGAAGGAAAAGTGCCAACAACACCATCTTTAAAAGCAGGTCCCTCCCTCAGGAACACACCTTGAACTAGGGCTAGGTTATTGCTTTCCAAATTTGAGTGGAGTTGCTAGAAGTCCGTGTCAGGATAAATTCAATGCCGACACACACACAGACAGCATCGGGGCTGTTTTTGTACTAGTCTCCCCTACCTGTTTGTCAGTGCCGTTTGACTTAGCAAAATCTCAGGCAGAACAACCTGAAAGGGACAGAGTGGAGCCATTCATGCCCTGGTTTTCAATCAACCTTGAAGTTTGGAGCAAAATGTCCTTTAGTTGCAAAAATGTATCCACATTTTAAGGAAGGCTTCAGATTTTTGCCAAGAAAGGGAGGAAGACCAGTGGTTTAGACAGCGTAGTTTAAGGGCATAGTTTGCGGCGACAATGGCCCAGGTGGTAAACAAAAATAATGGGGAACAGCAAGGGTTTTCAAAACAGGATTACATTGCCTACTTGGCTGGTTTTGCCATTAGTGGTATTTTTCATAACCCAATCGATTGCAGGTATCTGCTGGGGTTCCGTTCCAGACCCCATCGTGGAAACCTGAAACCGCGGAAACCTGAAACTGCAGATACTGAGGATGCCTTTTTAAAGATGGGGAGCATCAGTGGTTTTGCTGCAACAAGGTTAAAAAAAGAGATTTGTTTAATGTTCCCCTATCTTTTTAATTAGGGACATGGTGGCGCAGCGGGTTAAACCGCTGCTGCTGGGCTTTCCGATCAGAAGGTTGGGAGTTCAAGACTGTGTGATGGAGTGAGCTCCCATTGCTTGTCCCAGCTCCTGCCAACCTAGCAGTTTGAAAGCACCTAAAAATGCCAGTAGATAAATAGGTACCACTTCAGTGGGAAGGTAACGGCGTTCTGTGCGCTATGGCGTAGAGTCATGCCGGCCACAGGACCACGGAAACTTGTCCTCAGACAAAACGCCGACTCTACAGGCTTTGAAACAGAGATGAGCACCGCCCCCTACAGTCAGTCACGACTAGACCATTCGGTCGTGGGGAAACCTTTACCTTTTTATCTTTTTAATAGCCACCCCAGGATCCATGGATAACTGAAACCACGGATGGTATCAGTGGATGAAGTGAAATGGTATCAGTGGATACTGGGGCATGCCTGTATTTGAGTGCCTCCCAGTGTGTTATATTATGACTATTTCTAATTATGACTAATTCCTTATTGTGACAAATACATATGCATGGGTGATTTGAGAGAGAGAGAGAGAGAGAGAGAGAGAGAGAGAGAGAGAGAGAGAG
>JAJKFI010000083.1:1688817-1700001 GCA_029204185.1 Lerista edwardsae
GAGAGAGAGAGAGAGAGAGAGAGAGAGAGAGAGAGAGAGAGAGAGAGAGATGCTGAACAAAGCATTGAAATTGTGGCATTTCTGTCTTTCATGCCTGCTTTTTAAAAATTAAAAACACTTTTTTATTTGGGTATCCGAAATTTGAATCAAATCTTCTTTTGAGCTAATGAAAGGAGGGATTTCTCTTCTTTGTAATGGAATTTCAGAGGAGAGAGACCAATATTGGTGGCACCTCCATTGAAAATGAGAACTTTTAGCAGAGGGTCTTGGCTGACTTAAAAGCAAAGGGAAGTTCTGCCTTTCATGGGAATGTTTTGTGTCTCCTTTGGTGCCACAAGCATGTTCTCGCAGCCTTTCAAATGGGCTGTTTGTATGGCCTTGTCCCTTTATCTGGGGCATCCTTTCAGATGTGTTTAGCGCATTCAGAAATGCTAAATGTGGGAGGAGCACCAACATTAGAAATAAATACTTTTCAAGGTAGGAAGAAATACACAGAAACTGCTGCAAGGTTTCAGAGAATGGAGAATCTGGGAAACGGGCGACTTGCCATCTGCAGTCAAGAATGAAAACTCACAATGATGTCAGGAATTAAATCAAGCTACCCATTTTGAAATGAATGGGCTTGTCTATCTATAACCCAACTTATTGCTGCGTTCTCAGGACAGCAGCAAGCTCTGGCATCACAATGACGGCCCTTCCGGCCATGACATCACTTCTGGTGGGTCCTGGACAGATTGCCGTTCTTAAAAGTGGGTCCTGGTGCTAAAACGTTTGAGAACCGCTGGTTTAAATTACTCCAAGGAGTCGAAGAACTGAGCATTGTGCAAAAGCGCATTGATTTGCTTAGGTGATATCTCTAGGTATCCATGTATAATTTTTTCCTCTGATGATAATAAGTTAGAATTGAAAAAGCTGGCGGTAGGGCGTTCAGGGTGAGTGGACAGCCAAAAGCACCCATGGTGGACTCTTAAGTAATTGTGGAGCCATAGTTTTTTTTTTTACAGCAGAGGGAGAACAGCAAATCATGCTACTCTGGTTTTGCACACCTTGGAAAAATGCTTAGAGAAGGCTGGCTTGTGTGTCGATCTCTGTGCCTCTGTGCTGTGCTTTTCTCTTGGAATTCAAGGTCACAAGCGATGCAGGTTTCCTCTTTTGATAATGAACCGAGGAGATGTTGGGCAACGTGGTGAATCCTGGGAGGCTTAACTACGCGGGTGAAAAGCTTCCCCTCTCATATGTTCAAGGTTTTTCATAACGCGAGGCTATGAGTCCACCCTGCCAATAAAAACTGCCCCAATTTGAATCGCGGCTCTTTGTCGTGAATATTGGCAGCCTTAGGCAAGCTGTTCCCTCTCAGCTTCGGCAGCGACAAGGGTGGGGGATGATAATGCTTACTGTCCCTTACACTGTTGTTTCAAGGAATGCCAGAAAATCATAGAATGTTTGAGTTGGAAGGGATCTGATAGGTCATCTAGTCCACCCCCCTGTTACAGCATCCCAGGCAGGCTGGCCATCCTCTGCTTAAGACCTCCAACATGGAAGACCCTAAAACTACATGGGGCAAATGTTCCAGTGCCAAACTCTTAAGAGTTTGGAAATTCTTCCTTATGGTTAGACGAAGGGCACAATTCTAACCCGGCATTGGGCTCGTGCAGCGCTCTTGCGCCAGCCCAGTGGTGTCACAAGTGCCACGGATTCAGTTGCTGGGCTGGCGCAAGCAGCAGTGCTGGCACAATGCACCACTGTGCCCATCAGCTGCACCTGTCATGCACTGCCTTAATTCTGCCGGTGCAGGGCCATGCCAAGGGCGTGCCAGAGGCTGGTAAGGAGTGTAAGGGCGGAGAGGGGGGCAGAGACAGAACACAGCCAGTGGGCTGTATCCTAACCCCTGTCCTAACCCCCTGTCCACAGCCAGTGGGCTGTATCCTAACCAGTGGTGTCATCTAAATGATTTAAGAACAGGTACTCACTTTTGATTGGCATGTGTTGGGACCCGCCCACCGGAAGTGACATCATAAGCCAGAAGTGATGTCGTGGCAGGAAGTGACATGAAAAAAGCCCTTTTTGAGGCCTCAGACAATTTTAAACTGACCCAACAGTTGCAACAGTATTCCACAGCACACCCCAGAACATGTTAAGGAGGCCTGGCATCATGTTAAAGTGACCCAACAGTTCCAAAATCCCAGAGCAGCTCATTTTTCAGTGGCAAGGCAAGGCAAGGCTCCGCTCGCTGCCTGCCTGGCTCTGAGAACGTGCAGGCAACTCAAACGTGCAGGAAATTCAAATGTTGCAGGGGGCGGAGTCAACGAGTGGGCAGGGCCAGCCATAATTCTAGAAACCAGTACTTGCGTACTCTCGTGTACCCCCTGCATGACATCACTGATCCTAACCCCTGGACGGCACCGATTCAGGTCATGGAAAGCTGGGAGCAGCCATCTTGGAAACTGCAGACCTTACTCTAGCTATATTCCTTTTGTGAGTGTTCACAGTTTGAATTTTCAAGCGAGGTGTCTTTTTTTTTAATTTTGTTTTTAGTTCAATGCTTTTATAACGTATTTTGTCCCCATCTTGCTTTCCGTCAGAGATGTTAAGTGGCGGTGCATTTGCTTTGGTCCAAGAACGCCAGTTTGCATTCTAGGAGTGTCATTTGATTATGTCACGCTGACAGCACTTTGTTTGATGATGGCACTTCTGGCTATGACATCACATCCAGATTAATGACATCACTTCTGGTGATCAATGACATCACTTTTTAGAATGGCATAATACAAGTGCCATTCTAAAAAATGAGTCTCTAGTGCAGTGTTTTGAGAAACCCTACACTAGGACACACCGATCCTTTTCACATGTGCTACTGCCAAGCTAGGTTTTCATTATCCTGTGCTTTTGCCTCTGATTCTGTTTCTCTACATGCCGGACTTTACGTTTGTCTCTGATGAACATTGGAACAACCAACAGAAAGTTCTTTGAATGCTGAAAACTGCTTTTTTTTTGTTTGCTTTTTTTAGATATTTATAATCTGCCTTCCTATTGTCAAAATGCTGCAAAAGGCAGCTTACCAGACTATGCATGAATAAAATTCAATTTAAGGCCACTCATATCAAAATAAATTTTAAAGCAATTTAAAAGATTCAAGAGAAGCTGCACTTAAACCCCATTTGGATAAAAACCCATTATGCATCCATCTACGTTTGCAGGAAAAAGTAGCATCCTTTAGAGCTCAGCAAGAAGGCAAGAAGGACATGGCCAACTGGGGAGGAAATTCCAGAGCCCCCAGAGTTACTGTGTTATTTAAGAAAAGCATCTTTCCTGAGCATGGGTTGTGTCTTTAAGCTGCAATGTTTCCCAGAGCGCAATCCTAAACTGCGCTGCAATGGTGAGGTCGGCAGGCCTGTGCTATATCCAGCCCAGCGCATCTCAGGTGCACAGGGGAGTCTCCCCGAGGCCAGGGCACATTCACACCCTTGCCCCAGGGGAGGCTCAAGCCCCTGCATAGGTTTCCTCTGTTCTGTGCCTGCTAAATAGCATCCTTGCTAAATAGCATCCTCCTGGCCCAGAGATGCCCTCCTGCCCGCCCTCCCCATGCCTAGAACCACTCTTGTGCCAGCACTAGCGCCAACGCTGCAGCTAGCATTGGCCCAACAGCACGAGTGTCAATGCAGGGGTGCTGGTCGGCACTCCCATGTCGGTGGTAGTGACATTGGGCCAACGCAAGCACATTGCATCGGCCAAACAGGCACTATAAGATGGCACCCCCAGTGAGTTTTCCCAAAACGAAGGAGGGAGGAGGAGAAACAAGGGGAGACCATGGCGGTGGGCACACTGGTGGAACGCACTGGAGAACCTCCTTGCTGCTGATCTGAGCAAGGGTCATATATGGGAAGAGACCAGTGGTGTCATCTAAATGATTTAAGAACAGGTACTTTTGATTGGCACGTGTCGGGACCCGCCCACCGGAAGTGATGTCATAAGCCAGAAGTGATGTCGTGGCAGGAAGTGGCATGAAAAAAGCCCTTTTTGAGGCCTCAGATGATTTTAAACTGACCCAACAGTTGCAACAGTATTCCACAGCACCCCCAGAACATGTGAAGGAGGCCTGGCATCATGTTAAAACCCCAGAGCAACTCATTTTTCAGTGGCAAGGAAAGGAAAGGCTCTGCTCGCTGCCTGCCTGGCTCTGAGAACATGCAGGCAACTCAAACATGCAGGAAATTCAAACGTTGCAGAGGGTGGAGTCGACGAGTGGGCGGGCGAATGGGCGGGGCCAGCTGTAATCCTAGTAACCGGTACTCACGTACCCCCGCGTACCCCCTGCATGACATCACTGGAAGAGACCATTTTTAAGGTTTCCCAGGCCCAGTGGAAGAGCTAAGTGGGGCAGGCAGGTACATTGTCCCAGGTGCCGCTCCTTGAGAGGCAAACCTGCAAACCTGAGGCCCCCCCAAAAATGATCCAAGTTCTCCTGTAGCCCTTAGAAAGACACATCAGACTTGTAAAAAAGCAAAAGAATTTTGGGGAAAAAATACATAACTGGACTCCACAAATTGAAATGTGACATCCCATTTAGACCAGAATCTTTTTTCTTCTCAATATAGTGCCGTCAAAACAAGATAGACAAAGTAGATATTTAGCAGTACATATTACTACTGCGGCGAGATTAGTGTATGCACAGATATGGAAAAGTAATGAAACCCCAGAGTTAGATAGATAAACTATATGATGTGGCTGAAATGGATATTTTGACCGAGAGACTTAAAGATAGAAATCTGTGCAGGATAGAAAATTATTGGAAGCCTTTTTATGACTGGATAGATAGACTGTACAATCAAGAATTTAGCAAGATGTACTGTAAAAATTAAAAAGGCAAAGGTTTCCCCACGACCAAATGGTGCTCATCTCCATTTCAAAGCCTGTAGAACCGGCGTTTGTCCGAGGACAAGTTTCCGTGGTCATGTGGCCGGCATGACTATACGCCATAGCGCAATAGTCATGCCGTGACCTTCCCCCCGAAGTGGTCCCTATTTATCTACTTGCATTTTTAGGTGCTTTTGAACTGCTAGGTTGGCAGGAGCTGGGACAAGCAATGGGAGCTCACTCAGTTGCATGGTCTCGAACTCCCAACCTTCCGGTCAGAAAGCCCAGCAGCAGCGGTTTAACCCGCTGCGCCACCACATCCCATTGTAAAGATTACTTTAAGGTAAATTAGATTAGAAATACTGCTATCCCAAGACAGTAACCCTTTTGTATTATCCTTAGTGTTCCCTTTTCCCCAAGTTTACTATTATCCTATACTGTACTTTATATTAAAATTAATAAAAATTATTTTTTTTAAAAAAGGCAGGCACATCCAGGGGGTGTATGGGGGTTGCCAAAATCTATGTGCCCCAGATGCCAGGAGCCCTCACTACGCCACTCTGCAAGCCCAAGCCATTTAGGTCAAAAACAGCACTTTGGATTGCATTCAAAAGCACATGGTAGCCAGCACTGGCAAAGCCAATTGCCCATATTATAGACAAGAGCATCCATGTGGCAGGCCAAACTAAGAGTGCAATCCTAATGTGGAGTTAGGCCGGCACAGTTAGACCAGCAAAGTCTGGCCAGCACCAGGGACACCTTAAAGTATGTTTGGACCACTCTTGGAGTCAGAGGCCAGCACGCAGACATGCACCATCCTCCCTGACTCCGAGAGTGGTCCAAATGCCACTCCCTTGTATCTGGCATTCTCAGGTAAATCTCTGAGGTAAAATTCTGAGGTAAATATGAGGTAAATAAAGCAAAGTCTGGCCAGCACAAGGGACACCATAAAGTACGTTTGGACCACTCTCGGAGTCAGAGGCCAGCACGCAGACATGCGCCATCCTCCCTGATGCCGAGAGTGGTCCAAATGTGCTTTACGGTGGTTCTTGTGCCGGCCAAACTTTGTGGCCTAATTTGTGCCGGCCTAACTCCAGGTTAGGATTGTGCCCTAAACAACATAGTTTGGGCATTGCAGCAACATTTCAGGATTTTGAAGAAGCTCGTATTTTGGCTCATGTTTATCTCATGAAAGCGAGGGTGGCACTATAGAACTCCTTATTTGTATCACTGTTGGCTGTTTATATAAATGGGTGGAAGAGGCATCTTTTACATAAATAGGCGTGATTGTGTAACAACCCCTTGAAAAGACTACAAAAATGAGGCATGCAGCTTAATAAAGAGAGATTCACGTGCCATCGTTCCTACGAGGGTTGTGGGGGGGGGGGCAGCTTGGCACATACCATCAATTTAGCTTCTGCATAATGACATTTGTATTAGGACCATAACACAGAAATTCAAGTGTGCCTGGATTCCTGGGTACACCCTGCGGGAAAATTGACTTTGATTTCCTTTGGGTTTGGAACAGCCTTTTCTTTTGAAAGTGGCGCCACAGAGTGGCTTGTAAATGCAGGGCCAACCTTTTTATACTGTACACTGATTTTTAATCCATGAATTAGCCGTAGTGGCCATCAGTCTTGAGTCTAAGAAGGACCCTGCCAATCCCTTGGGAATGGGAAGCAACATGTTCCTTTACCATCCCAGTACTGTATTCAAATCTGCTTTTCTAGGCAGTCAAGACTATTCGAACTGCTGTTTTGCTGCTCACTCCAAGAAAAGTGACTGCCTCCCTTCACCCCGGCTTGCTGAAGAGTAGAATGCACAAGTGATTAATCCCGTCCACATTCCATTGTTCGGCGAGCCAAGGCAAAGGGAGGGGTCACTTTTCTCAGAAGTGATTAATCATTACCGATTGCAGCGCAATCCTAGCGTGCCTGTCGTTCCGACGCTACGTCAAAGCATCGACGCAAGGGGCGGAGCGCTGGTGCAGAGCAGCACCCCCGCGTTGGTGCTAACACTCTGAAGCCACTGACAGTGGCACAAGCCTATTGACAGCGCAACGATGTTGAACAATCCCCTCTGGCTTGCAAACATCTTAGATTACAGTGCTGGTGTGCAAAACCACTTTTTAGAGTTCCCTTACTTGGCAGAAGTTTACAACCACCCTCCCCGACAGGCCATTAATCTTCTTGTTTTTGTATAACAGATGCACCCTAGTAAGTCCACACAAACACAATTTAGAGAAATGCTGCCTGTGCTTATTCTCCAAGGTTTTCGGTATTGTGGTTGCAAAGACAGTTCCTGGGCTAAATCAAGCTCAGCTCAGCACTGAAACTATGATAAACTTATAGCCCAGATGAGACATGGAAAGAGCTCCGGTGTATCTCTCTTGCTCGGATTCCACGCAAACTGACAGTGTTTCTCAGCCTTTAATTAAGGGTGGCAGTCTTCGTTGTTTATCATTACCAAGTACATTAATCTTTATTTTTGTGTAAGGAAGGGTAGACTAAAATTCAATAATGACACCATTGCCTGTTGGGAACTAGGGTGATTTATTGTCCCTTGGTAGCAATGATTTATGAGGCTGATGCTCTGAGAGGAGAAAGTAACTTCAATGGTGGGTGAATTATGGTCCACCGTTTGACCACGGAACATCTTAACTATCTGTAAAAATACAAATGACAGCTTGGAGGGACTAATGGAGATAGAGGCAAGGAGAGATAATGTCACATCACAAGCAGAGATAGCCCAATCAATTGGAAATACACATGACCTAGATCTCAAATCCAGAGGCATAGCTGAAGAAGTGCAGGGGGTGCAATCGCACCGGGCAACAAGCTTTAGGGGGGGCAACAAGCTGAGCTTGACACTAGTGTCCAAAATGGTGAAAACCTGGGTAAGTATGAATAATACCATCATGTTGTATATCGTTGGAAAGGTAATTTAATGCTGAATGGAACGAAACAAACCGCATTGGAATATCTGTATTGTATCAAATGTTATGGCCAAAAACCACAAGAAAATGAAAATACAACTGTGATGTCACTTCCTGTCATGACATCACTTCCAGGGCATCATTTTTGAACTCTGCACTGGGCTACACTTTCGTTAGTTATACCAGTGCTCAAATCTGCATCCAACTTCCTCCATTCCAGATTGGTTGACGTGAAGCATTGATAAAAATGGGTAGGATGAAATGATGAAGGCTTGACCTGTGGACTTGAAAGCCATACCTTGCCTTGAACATCACTATTGCAAACCAGACCCATCTTTATATGAATGTGGGAAACTTCTTTATGCCAAATTAGGCTGCAGGTTGGCCCTCAGTATCCATTGGGGAATCTGCTCCCTGACTCCCTGTTCCCTGACCTGATACTGAGAGCACAATCCTAACCTGGAGTTAGGCTGGCACAGTTAGGTCAGCAAAGTGTGGCTGGCACGAGGGACACCATCAAGTGTGTTTGGACCACTCTCAGAGTCAGTGAGGCCAGCACACAGACATGCACCATCCTCCCTGACTCCGAGAGTGGTCCGAACATGCTTTATGGTGGCCCTTTGTGTCGGCCAAACTTCGCTGGCCTAACTGTGCTGGCCTAATTCGAGGCTAAGAGTGCACTCTTAGAAACATTCTGATACCAAGAAATGCACAAGGCGAACAGAAACACAGCTAGTTCATCTGTGATACTGATGAAGAGATTGCCTCAGATGGTTTTATTTTTGAGGGGATGCTAATCAGGCACAGTTAGGGCAGCAATGTTTGGCCGGCTCAAGGGACACCGTAAAGTATGTTTGGACCACTCTCAGTGTCAGAGACATGCGCCATCCTCCCTGACTCCAAGAGTGGTCCAAATGCACTTTACGCTGGCCCTTGTGCCAATGAAACTTGGCTGTCCTAACTCTGCCTGCCTAACTCCAGGTTAGGATTGCGCCCTCAAAGACGCAATTCTCTGTGGCTATTGGGACCAGATGTTTTGCAGTGGGAGAGAGAGAGAGAGAGAGAGATTGAGGGCAGAGCGACAATGGAACCAGTGGGTGGCTGAAATAACCAGCCCGGGTTTTGTGTAACTGAGATCAAGCAACGAATGGGTCATTCTATCAATAGGCATCTGGATGAGTGCCTGTTTCTCATTGAGCAATGCAATCCAGGTGAGGTAAGTCACTGCTGTTGAAGACCCAATAAGTCCATAGCAGGAGCTTGATCATCCATTAAGAGAGAGTTCGCCTGAGTCAATATAGCTCATGTTTAACTGGTTCCTTGGAAGAACCTCTGTCCTGATGAGGTGAATGACAATTTAAAGAATTATAAAAGCTGTGAGTGTAGTTGGAGGTAGAGGGAGGAGATTAGAATAATTGGCTGTTAGGGGGGAAAAAAGTATCTAAGTGAAAAATGAGCTCAGAGGACTGAAATGTGCCTTCCGCCTGTACATCAACAGGACAGATTGTGTTCTGAATAATGCATTTTATATAGCAAGGGTTCTAAATAACTCAGAGTTGGGGGGGGGAACCAGTGTTCTGTATGCAGAACAATTAAAAGGAGTTTTGCGAACAGCTTCTGATCTACCTCGGAATGACATTCATTATTTACAGCCGAGATCTGATCGCATTAATATTTATGGGACCACACACTTGAATAAAGACGGGAGAGGAGACAGCGACTGAGCTAGGAATGAGGAAAAGGGAGAGTTGGCTTCCACCGGCAGCCGTCTCCGATTGCTTCTGGCAGACTTTGCTGGGAGCTGTCTCCATGGACTCCTCTGCAGCAAGGTACCAACAAAAGATGACAAGAGGGCCTTGATTTTGTGCTTTTTCTTAATAGCATGAAGGTAGGGCAGAAGCACATTTTGGTGGGAGGGTACAGGTAAGAACATAAGAGCCCTGGTGGATCAGGCCAATGGCCCAAGTTCTTGTATCTCATGGTGGTACGCCATGGTGTATCTCATGGTGGCCTCAGCGAGCACACAAGACAACCACATACTTGTATCTTGCTGCCACTCTGTCATTCTGAGGTAAAATTCTGAGGTAAATATGAGGTAAATAAAAGAGAATATAGGGGAGGGAGCAGTGATGTCATGCAGGGGGAACGCGGGGGAACTCAGTTCCACCAGTTAAAATTAGGGCTGACTCCGCCCACTTCACTCTTCCTCCTCCCCCTTCCCAATTCCTCTGCAAAGAGCTTTTCTTCTTGGCTGGCCGGCACTCAGAGCAACTCTGGATTCCTAGGGGGGGCGAAGGCTGTGATGTCATTCAGGGGGAACGGACCAGAACGGGCGTGCCGGATCCTTACGGGCTCCGTGGCTGGTTCCGGGTTCCTGACAAGTGCCAATCGAAAGTGAGTTCCTGTTCCTAAATCATTTGAATGACACCACTGGGAGGGAGTGATAATAACTTGCAACTCAGGGTGCAATCCTAAACTGTGTTAGGCCGGCATAAGCTAAAACAGCAAAGTTTGGCCAGCACAAGGGATGCCGTAAAGTATTTTTGGACCACTCTCGGAGTCAGAAAGGTCAGCACACAGACATACGCCATCCTCCCTGACTCCGAAAATAGTCTAAACACGCTTTATGTTGGCCCTTGTGCTGGCCAAACTTTGTTGGCTTAGTTTACGCCAGCCTTAGGATTGTGTTCTCAGTCTGGAGCACTGCTGGAGAGCGTAAGAAGAGTCCCGCTGGATCAGGCCAAAGGTCCATCTAGTCCAGCTTCTTGTATCACACAGTGGCCCACCAGATGCTTCAGGGAGCATCCAAGACAACATGATCCCTGCATCCTGTTGCCACTCCCTTGCATCTGGCATTCTGAGGTAGCCTACTTTCTAAAACTAGCCAAACTTTGCTGCCCTAACTGTGCCGGCCTAACTCCAGGTTAGGATTGTGCTCTTAGGCTAATATGGTTATTGCATGGATCAAATAGGAAAATTACATGGTTCCTAGGAAAGTGCTAAAGCCCCGGTAAATTATCAACAGTGAGCAGGTGATGACGAATTACATCAGTAATGATCTGCTTTCCACTGTTGCACAAGTCAAGCACCCAAAGGAAATGAACACTTAATGGCAGGTGCAGATGTAGGTTCTTCCTCAGTAGATAGAGCTGTAACTTGGTTGCTAAGTGATTAAGAAAAGGGGAGGGGAAGAAAAGGAAAAGAAAGTTCTGCTATGTTGAATTTTATAATTATAATCCACAGGTTTATCCATGTGAAATGGGTAGTTGTGTCACAGTTGGAAGGAACTGTGAATTTTGGGGCAGGGGATGCATTTAAACACCAAAAATTTTGCAGTGGGCTGTGTGTGTGTGTGTGTGTGTGTGTGTGTGTGTGTGTGTGTGTGTGTGTGTGTG
>JAJKFI010000083.1:1700011-1764947 GCA_029204185.1 Lerista edwardsae
GTGTGTGTGTGTGTGTGTGTGTGTGTGTGTGTGTGTGTGTGTGTGTGCGCGCGTGTGTGCGTGCACGTGCGCATGCACATGCCCAAATGGGTCTGAAGATAGAACATAAGTGCTCCCGTGATGGCTCACACCTGAGGAGGCTTCAAGAGTTATCCTTTGAAGTTTGGGAAAGTCCTTTGAAGTTGTTAAATATGCAAAGATATTCCACTTCATTAAGTGGCTTCATAAATGAAAAAAAAAAGGAGATGGGGGAACACAGGGCCTGATTGTATTCTGAAGAAGGATTTCATGGCTCCTGAGCTGGGCGAAGACTCAGGAAATCTCCGGCAAAGAACTATGGTTCTTGATCAGGACCATAAAATACGGAGGTGTGACCCTGCAGTGAGACTGAACCATGGATCTCGCCACCCCCAGCTACATCCTTCCTCCGCCTTTGCAGACGTGCGCCATCCTCCCGTACTCCGAGAGTGGTCCAAATGCGCTTTACGGTGGCCCTTTGTGCTGGCCAAACTGTGCCAGCCTAACTCCAGGTTAGGATTGCACTCTGTGAAATATTCTTCCATCATAAACTGGGAGAAAGACGAGATGGGGATGTTTCTCCCTAGATGTGTCTTACCCCGAGGCCTCCTCTGCGGATTCTGATGGGAATTCTTACACACGCAGCCGAGAAGCAGCTTGGCAAGGTTTTATCGAAGAGGGGCAAGGAGCTTCCTGCAGCGATCTGTGCTGCTGGCCGCCTGCCAAGCTGACCTGCTTTTTTCCGAGCATATTTGGAAAGCGATAAAATATCCCTGCTACTCACTGGCCTCCAGCTCGCTTTGTATCTACATTATAGATTTTTTTTTCTCTTTTCTCGAATGAATGTCCATCGTCATCTTTATTGCCAGGTAATTAAAACGACAGCCCTAAGCAGGGTTTAATGAACTATTTCAGTGTGCTTGAATAGACGTGAATCAGGGAAGGTTTGGCTGCTCCTTTTCTCTCCAGTGCAGAGTCGTCCGTCAATAGCTTGAGAGACGTTTGCCTTCTGCGGAAGGAAGTTGAACATCGGCAAGAAACTTCCACTCTTGAAATTGTCATAGAGAGGTGGCTTCTTGCATTTGGCAGTGGCTGAATCATTCTTAGTCATGTCTGTGTATATATTATGATGGGTGAAAAGCAAGAATACACACACACACACATGCATGCATGCACGCACGCGCTCATTCAGGGCTCAGTCTTAACCTGGCTTTGTGCTGGCGCAGCTCTCTTGTGCCAGAGCAGTGCTGTTGCAAATCTGCCAGCACCACAGATTCGGGTGCTGGGCCAGTGGAAGCAGCAGGACTGGCACATGTGCCCGCTGTGCCCGACAGCTGTGCAAACCATGCACCGGCTTAGTTCGGCTGGTGCAGGGCCGCACCAAGGGGTGGCAGCACTGATGTCATCTGGTAATGAAGAACGGGAACTCTGGGCGGGACTTACGCGTGATTGGCAGCCCATCCGTTCCGGTCCGCGGCTGCCCTGGCCTTGAGGGGGCTGCCCCCGGTTGGCGCGCCCCACCGCTGCTCGCCCAGGCACCTGGCGCGCCCCCCACCCGTCCCCCCCGGCGAGCAGGTGCCCTCCCCGAGGCCAGGGCAGCCGCGGAACGGAATGGACGGGCAGCCAATCACGTGTACGTCCCGCCCAGCGTTCCCGTTCTTCATCACCAGATGACATCACTGGGGGGCAGGCGTAATGAGGCATCGCCAGTGGGCTGTATCTTAACCTCCGTCCCCAGGCTGGGAAGTCCCAATTTGGGCTGCTGTTGGCTGCGTGGACCTGTGCCTGCTATTTGGGGAGGGGGGAAGATCTGAGCAGCTCCACAGGGCAGGTTGGCTCCCGCCTCTTAATGTGATGTCCTAACTTTTGATAGGATGAACACAACACACTCCAGTTTGCTCCACTGAATTCTGCATGAAATTCCACATAGAACAATCTCTAACATGACAGTATTATTCCTACAGGTCGCGATTTTAGCAAACTGCTATTTTTGCAAGACATTTCCATGTTTTGGGTTTTTGGCCACAACGTCTGATAGAGTTAAGGATATTGCACTCTGGTCTGCTTCATTGCATTCTGCATTAAAGTACCTTTCCAATGATATACAACATGATGGTATTACTCATACATACTAAGGTTTTCACCATTTTGGCCATAAGCTCAGCTTGTTGCCCCCCCTGAAGCTTGTTGCCCAGTGCAAATGCACCCCTCTACACTTCTTTAGCTACCCCCTGATTTCTGCTTTGGTTCTTTCCTTCCAAATCTCTCCCTGGTTTTGTTTTTATCCTATTCTATTAGGAAAAGAGGAGGAGCAGCAGCATAGCTTCCTTCCTTTTTCTGATACATGATATTTATTTATTTATTCTCTGAAGAACTTATACCCCGCCTTTCCCATGCCAAAGCAAATGCCCAATGATAATAAGTGGGCTGCCTTTCCTTAACCTACAATCTCCCACCTGGTGCTGGTATCAATTTGCTGTGTGTTCTTATGGCCCTGAATGTTGCCGCTGCTTCAGGGCCGGCTCTAGCAGTGGCGGGGCCCAATGTGGGGCATTCCATTCCCCAACCCTCCCCGTAGGGCCCTCACTCACCAAGAAGAGCGCTGTTTGTGCCACATGCAAAGCACGGCATGTGGAAGTAGTTGGGGGTGAAATCATCACATCCCCGCCAACTGCTTCCAGGTGGCCCATCTTGGGCTGTTCAGAGGCAGAGGCAGGTGGGAGGGCCCCAGGTAAAGCTGCTCTGCTCGCCCCACTGACTTACAGCCAGTGATGTCATGCAGGGGGTACGCGGGAGTACGCGAGTACCGGTTTCTAGGATTACAGCTGGCCCCGCCCATTCGCCCGCCCACTCGTCGACTCCGCCCTCTGCAACGTTTGAATTTCCTGCATGTTTGAGTTGCCTGCATGTTCTCAGAGCCAGGCAGGCAGGCAGGCAGCGAGCGGAGCCTTTCTTTTCCTTGCCACTGAAAAATGAGTTGCTCTGGGGTTTTAACATGATGCCAGGCCTCCTTCACATGTTCTGGGGGTGCTGTGGAATACTGTTGCAACTGTTGGGTCAGTTTAAAATCATCTGAGGCCTCAAAAAGGGCTTTTCTCATGTCACTTCCTGCCACGACATCACTTCTGGCTTATGACATCACGTCCGGTGGGCGGGTCCCGACACGTGCCAATCAAAAGTGAGTACCTGTTCTTAAATCATTTAGATGACACCACTGCTTACAGCCCATCGAGATCCCAGCTGCAGCCACAGGCAATAGGCTCACCCTGCTAGTGCGGGGCCCGATGTGACGACATTGGTCACATGGGCTGAAAGCCGGCCCTGCCCTGCTTTTCCTCCCTTCCTCTCCCCCCTCCTTGTCGATCTCGTTTGCCAGTTGACTTGTAGATCTTCCAGCTGACGAAGGGAAATTGATGGAGCCTTGCACTTCTGCAAAGCGTTTCCCAGAAAGGGATTTATTTACAGCAGTGTGGTGCCACCCCAAGCAACAGCTGTGGCGGCAGCGCCATTTAGCGCCATCGCAAGCCGCCGTCTTGACTTTGACTAATGGGAGCGTGACTGGATGCTGGGCCGGTGCAAACAAAAGGATGGAGAAATTCCAGTCAGCATGAAAATGTTCACGTAGATCGCGAGGGAGGGAGGGAGGGAGGGAGGGAGGGAAGGAGCTTTGGGTTAGTAACAGAAGCACAGTGTGGACAGGCAGTTGTCTGAAGGCTGCGCTTGGCAGGGGGAGGTCCTTTGCTGCAGGATCATATGGAGGAATCATACGGAGGGAGCAGTTACCCCTGCTAACTGGACAGGAGGCACTTTTTCAAGTGTGTCCCTCTTATATTTAGCAAGGGGAGAGCAACGTTCCTCTTCACCCCTGCGCAGTGTCTTTGCTAGTGGCTGTTGCTGGGGGTGTTCTGAATTCTTTTAGAGCGTGAGCACTTTTGGGAGAGGGAAACAATTAACTTTATTTTGTGCCTGCAAACCGCGTTGTGAACTTTTGTTCAAAAGTGGTATATAATCAATCAATCAATCAATCAATCAATCAATCAATCAATCAATCAATCAATCACTGGTATTTATATACCGCTTTTCAACATAAAGTTCACAAAGCGGTTTACAGACAAATAATACATTAAAGTTAAATGGCTCCCTGTCCCAAAAGGGCTCACAATCTAAAGGAATGGAGAACACCACCAGGAACAGCCACAAGAATACACTGTGCTGGGGTGAAAAGGGACCCTTATATATAAATTATATATAAATATTGATTGATTGATTGATTGATTGATTGATTGATTGATTGATCGATCGATCGATCGATCGATCGATCTTCCAAGGGCCTCTTGCTATATGCCCCTCAAAGCAGGCAAGGCAGGTACGAAGGAAAGCTGAAAAACATACTAGAATGGAAAGGGAAGAGGGTCAGTCTAGTGAAGTTGGCACCATAAAGTGCATTTGGACCACTCTTGGAGTCCAAACTCAGGGTGGCACACATCTGTGTGCTGGCCTCTCTGACTCGAGTGGTCCAAACATACTTTGCGGTGGCCCTTGAGCCAGCCAAACGTTGCTGGTCAAACCGTGCCCACCTAATTCCAGGTTAGGATTGAGTCCTTAATCTGTTCTCCATTCCCATTTATCAAGCACCTTTTTATTAAGACTGCTGGGATATCCATGTTTCAAACATTGTGTTTGGCGCATAGGTCTGTGTGCACATAGCAATTCAGATTTATAAAAATGAATGTATTCCACAATCACCTTGTTCAGTCTCGGCGCAGGGTCACACCTCCGTATTTTATGGTCCTGATCAAGAATAAGATTGGTCAGGCAATGAGATGACAGCACCATGACAGCATTTGCTCAATGAGGATTCTGGCATGTTCTCAAATGGATTCCATTCATTGCTTCTATCCAGGAAGGTATCAAGCATCAGTGGGTGATGTAATAGTTGGGGGTGAATCTGTCAGGACTGTGAGATGTATTGATTTTATAGATTTTGTCTTATTCTTATTATAGTGGTGCTAGTTATCTTTACTCAGATAGTTTTCAAATGGGCAATGACTTGGGATGATTTTTTCGGTGATCAACACAGAAAGCTAAATAATGAGTATGTCTCCTGAAAATGCTAAATAAAATGAAATTTAGGTCAAAATGCGAAAACACTGCTTTCGCTTATTTTTCAGAGCTTTGAGGAATCCACAAATAGTTTTCAGTAAGGGATCAGGAGGAGGAGTGGCAGAAACAGGAGGAAGCTTGCTTAAACTTGCATGAACGTGCATCTTCATAGTTCACAGTGCATGCTGGGGCGACTTTAATGGAATGTGGAAGTAGTAAGTAGCAGTTTCTTGACACTCCAAGCAGCAATCAGACTGCAGCTTGGGAATTTTTGAGCAGGTTATTTCGGTCTGGGTATGTGTGTGCACCAGAAATTGCTTTCCTTTGTAAGGCCATTCACCCTTATTTATTGCGCTGTTTGTACAATTCGCAATAAAAATGTGGATAAAAACACATAAAGCCGCCATTTGCTATTTCAATCAAGAAACATTGCACAAAATATCACCCCAAAAACCCACCCGTAGCAATGACAGCCCAAATACTATGATTGCATTGTGGTTGACGTACTGCATAAAGTAGATGATTGTGTGAACGTTCCTCCTCTGTGACACCAGGAGGAAGGAGAACACACACTTGATTCAGGGGGTGTTAAACAAGGGCTACAACTTTCTGAATTATTGGAAGGATGGACTGTCTGATGAGTTATTGTTCTATTCAAGATTCTATTTCCTACTCCCCGGGATGCCATTTTTCTGTGGTCAGCTAATCTGCTGGAAAGAATTGGTGGATACATTTTTTTTCCTACCGTTCTGTTCTCACAATTATACAAAGTGCCCGTCGGAGCAGTGAAGGAAAAGAATCCAAGCTGACAAGGCTCCAGCAGGCTATTTTCACAGGCTTCCTCTTTTTCAGTTTTCAAGGAGATCTCTTTGAAGGCTGGCTGAATCGCGAGCAGAAGGCTGTGATTCTATAAAAGTGCTGGAGGGACATTTCAGAAAGGGGCCGGGGCAGCGACTTGTGAAAAGTTACACAATGTCAAGGCAGAGTCTCCCACCAGAAGCTGATGAGATGCCAAGCCCAGAGTGGGAAAGCAGGTCCTTGTGGGAATGGGGGTATGTGATGTCTCAGGGCCATGCTAGATATGTGCGGTGTAGGAAGCTGTCTTCTCCTGAGTCAGAGCATAAAACTCAGCCTTGTTGATACTGACTGGCAGGAGATTCCGCTAAGATTTCCAACAGGGGTCTTTCCAAACCCTACTGGAGATGCAAACTGCAAGAGAGGAGATTCCAGTTGGACATCAGGAAAAAAAACTCTTGATGGTCAGGGCGATTGTGCGGTGGAACAGATGCTGAGAGAGGTGGTGGATTCTCCCTCGCTAGAGACCTTCAAGCAGAGGCTTAACAGATACCTGCTGGAGATGCTCTAGGTGGATTTCCTGCTACAGGCGGGGGGGGGGTGGACTAGATGACCTTGCTGGTTCCTTCCAACTCTATGAGGAGCCTGGGATTGAATGTGTGGAAGCTTCTACAGTTCTACGCTGATCTATGACACCTCACTGAGCTCTGGTCCTCCCGTGTTCTATGGCAGCCACATTTACACAGGTGGAAAAGCAATTTTGGGGACACCATTTTGAGCTGAAATAGGGCCCATAAAGGCCAAGCCCAGAGATCCTGATTTTCAAGCAACCAAAACATTCTAGTCTACCAGAGTAGGTCAGATCTTGTTGTTTTGACTAAAAACAAAAACTAGATTGGCCATGAAGCTGAGTTCTATCCTGATTCCATGACCTGATTCCATAGAAGACAAGCGGTTGCCCAAAACATGCTCTGCTTTTGCTGATGCTAACTGGGCAAGAGGCACTTTTCCAAGTGGTGTTTCTCTTATATTTAGCAGGGGGAGAGCAACTGTCCCTCTTCACCCCTGCGCAGTGTCTTTGCTAGTGGCTGTTGCTGGTGGTCTGCATTTTTTTTTAGATTGTGAGCCCTTTCGGGACAGGGAGCCATTTAACTTTATTATTATTATTATTTGCCTGTATACCGCTTTGGGAACTTTATGTTGAAAAGTGGTATATACATACTTTTTGATTGATTGATTGATTGATTGATTGATTGATTGATTGATGTCTGTGCGCCTTGCATAGAATCATGTATTTTCCTTTTCTGTCAGTTGCCTTTTGGAGATGACTCCTCTCTTCTTGCCTCATCAATGTGCTGCTTCTAATTGAGTTCAGAGGGTAGGAGAGAGGCTAACAACAATTTTCATGCTACTTAAAGGCTGGTGTCAGGACCAGTGAACATTTCTTTGGCTGGAGGAAAAAATGAGTAATCGCCACACTGAGGAATATAAAAATATTGCGGATAAAAGCTGTGGCATCTGCCTTATGCCATCGCTTAGAACTGTACACTGCAAGTAGCCACACAATTTTTGATTTGCTGTACAGGTCGGCAGTGAGAAGGAACTCCATATGTCACCACCAACTCTGGGCCTTGAGGGTGGTGAGATGTTCCTGCTCTTAATGGATGGGCAGATTGAGAAGGAGGAGGGTGATCATTCAGCGATGTTCATTCCAGGCTGTATACAGTTTTAACTGTAAAAACGGCACCTTGAATTTGGCCAGGAAACAAGCAGTGCATGTTTTTGCAGTGCCATGTTGATATGATCCATAGTTGTGCTGGTCTCATTGCTCCAATTGGCAGTCACCTCGGGCCACCTTTAATGAAGGAGTCCAGATAGATTAAGAGTGCAATCTTAACCTGGAGTTAAGCCGGCACAGTTAAGTCAGCAAAGTTTGGCCAACACCAGGGCCACCATAAAGTGCATTTGGGTGACTCTCAGAGTCAAGGGGGATGGCGCACATCTCTGTGCTGGCCTCTCTGACTCTGGGAGTGGTCCAAACATACTTGTGCCAGCCAAGCTTTGCTGGCCTAACTCCAGGTTAGGATTACGCTCACAAATAAATAACTGTCAGTCATTACTCATGTACCCTTCCCATTAAACAATAAAAATTAAACAGGATTTGTTTGTTTTTTTGCAGTTTTTGTGGGGTTTTTTTTTGTTATATTACAAAAATGAGAAGTGCAGGAAGTGATGCTATGTGTTTTTATTTCATTATCGCTGTTTTCTCTCACCTCTGCATCTTGGTTCATAAGAACCAAACACAAATCTAAGAGCGGCCACCTTGAAATACCTTTATTGACTCTGATCCAAAATGACATGAAAACCTCAAACAGCCAGCTTTCTGGCGATGGCACAAAGGAAGCTTCTACCTGTTATGTTTTCTAAAAATGGGAGAGCAGCTATTATTGACTCTTCAGCCTAGGAGTCTTTGGTGCATGGCTGGGATCATGTCTAGCACTTAGGGAGGCTGAGCAGCATGACTCAGCACAAATCCTTCAGAGTGCAACTTCAGACTTTTCGGGCGCAATCCTAACCTGGAGATAGGCTGGCACAGTTAGGCCGGCAAAGTTTAGCTAGCACAAGGGACACCGTAAAATATGTTTGGACCACTCTCGGAGTCGGGGAGGATGGCGCACGTCTGTCTGCTGGCCACTGTCTGCCGCCGAGAGTGGTCCAAGCATATTTTATGGTGTCGCTTGTGCCGGCCAAACTTTGCTGGCCTAACTGTGTCAGCCCAAGTCCAGGTTACGATTGTGCCCTTAAAAAACGGCAAGCCTTTGGAGGCCACGTCATCTGGCCCAATTCCCACTTTTTCTCTGTGTTTGTCTTACCGTCTACTCTGCTGAACATTTGTTTAGGTTCTCTCTCTCTCTCTCTCTCTCTCTCTCTCTCTCTCACACACACACACACACACACACACACACACACACACACACACACACTGAACTCCCTTAGGCACCTGGCGGGCCACTGTGAGATACAGGAAGCTGGACTAAATGGGCCTTTGGCCTGATCCAGCGGGGCTCTTCTTATGTTCTTATGGGGATCGTAAGAAAGATGTTATTGGATTGTGAGTGCAATCCTACCCTGTGCTGGAGCAGGCTGACTGGCTGAGCTGTGCTGCTTCCTAACCACGCTAGAAAGATGTTATTGGATTGTGAGTGCAATCCTACCCTGTGCTGGAGCAGGCTGACTGGCTGAGCTGTGCTGCTTCCTAACCACGCTAGGAGGCGGCGGCAGCTTAGCGTGAGGCAAGAGGTCGAACGCATCCAAACGCCCTTCCCCGGGCTGTGCAGCCCATATATGGCGGGCACAGATCCGAATAGCCCATAGGCGTGGCTGGCGCCTACCCCAGGGCAAGGGGACGAACATGCTCTTGCCCCATGGAGATGCCAGCCTGCTCCCAAGCTGCTCTGGATACTGTGCAGACCTGCTGGCCTGCGCCCTCAGTCTTTTCTGAAATGCTTGTAGTCTGTTCCTTGCTGAGCCACTGGTGTTCGGCCAGAACCAGAAATCCAAAGCTCAGCTAGCTCTAAGTGTAGTATAGGAGTTTAGGGCAGTCAAAAATCCAGAATGAAGGCTGGTACCTTGGAGAGCTCCAAGGGCAGCTAGTTTGGATCTGAGGAGGATCAGAAGATGTTTCAGTAAAGTTTGGAAGGCTCAGTGAGAGTTTATATAGCTGACATAGGGCACAATCCTATCCTGGAGTTAGGCTGGCACAGTTAAGCCAGCAAAGTTTGGCCGGCACAAGGGACACCGTAAAGCGTGTCTGGACCACTCTCGGAGTCAGGGAGGATGGCGCACGTCTGTGTGCTGACCTCTCTGACTCCAAGGGTGGTCCAAATGCGCTTTACAGTGACCCTTGTGCTGGCTAGACTTTGCTTTATTTATCTCATATTTACCTCAGAATTTTACCTCAGAAATTTACCTCAGAATGCCAGATACAAGGGGGTGGTGTCTGGACCACTCTCGGAGTCAGGGAGGATGGCGCACGTCTGTGTGCTGACCTCTCTGACTCCAAGAGTGGTCCAAATGCGCTTTACAGTGACCCTTGTGCTGGCCAGACTTTGCTTTATTTATCTCATATTTACCTCAGAATTTTACCTCAGAATTTTACCTCAGAATGCCAGATACAAGGGAGTGGCGTTTGGACCACTCTGGGAGTCAGGGAGGATGGCGCATGTCTGTGTGCTGGCCAATGTGACTCTGAGAGTGGTCCAAACGTACTTTACGGTGTCCCTTGTGCTGGCCAAACTTTGCAGGCCTAACTGTGCCAGCCTAACTCCAAGTTAGGATTGTGCCCTTAGAGGTTTTACAGATGTTTGCTCCAACAGCATAGGGCAGGGGTTCTCAAACGTTTTAGCACTGGGACCCATTTTTTTCAAATGACACTCTCCCAGGACCTGCTTAGCTTCACAAGACTTTTTAAAAGGACAATCTAGAAATGTATTTATTTATTTGTGCCTGCAAGAAGCTCAATCCATTTCTTGAAGTGAAGTAGCCCAACTGAATAGACTCAAGGCTTGAGGGGCTTAGTTATGTGACCTTCACCTGCCCCTGCGATTTGTCATTGACAGGCTTGGGAGAGAAAACGCACCAGGCCAGTTGCTCAAACATTTATCTCCCTACACTTACACAACCTTGCAAACTGCAGGAGCTCAGTTCTTTGCAGGGCAGTGAGCAACAATTAGCTATCTGATCTTTCCATAATCTGTGTTGTCATTGGAGGCTCTGCAGGGACCCACCAGAAATTAGGTCATGACCCACCAAGTGGCTCCTGTCCCACAGTTTGAGAAACGCTGGCATAGAGGATACTGTGGCTTGATGACAGGGTCTTCCAGGGAGTTCTGAAGGTAGAAGGAAGTGACAGAGCCACATCTTGTGGGCTCATTTCAAGTGGAGAGGGGGTGTCCAGAATTCAAGGAAGGGGAATTAAAGAGGCACTTTTTCATGTGGTGTCCTCTTATATTTAGGAGGGGGAAAGTAATTGTCCCTCTTCACCCCAGCGCAGTGTCTTTACTAGTGGCTGTTGCTGGTGGCGTTCTGCATTTTTTTAAGACTGTGAGCCCTTTTGGGACAGGGAGCCATTTAACTTTATTATTATTGTTGTTATTTGCCTGTGAACCAGTCCGTGAATTTGTGTTGAAAAGTGGTATATAAATATTGTCGATTGATTGAGTTCCCTCCACTCGATTGTCTTTCCTCCAGATCAACTTCTTGTTCCCAGATTGGACAGGGTTAGTTCCCTGGGTGTAACCGCTTAGCAAGACACACTTCCCCCCCCTTTCCATTTTCCTGAACGGGAACAGCAAAGTGCATCTCAGCATTTCCCATTCGTGGCCATTCAAAATGCTGGCAACAACAAGATGTGGCACCACTGTTGCCCTCATACACATCAGTGCACAGAGCCTGCTGTGCCACTGAATTCTCAGTGAAACACTCCTGTCTCCTCTCTCTTCCTTGCAAACATCAATAGGCTAATCTTGTCTTATGGGCACCGACATACATAATCTCCTTGAGGCTGAGGGATCAAATAACTCTGTGCACCCACCTATTTGCCTGCAGGGTAAATCAGCTATCGATTTATTACAAGTAATGTTACCACCTGGCAACCGAATTGCTTTGACAGCTGAGGGGGGGGAGGGATCGGTCACATGAGGCAGCGGCGGAGGAAGCTTGCAGAACTGGAGCTACTAGCACAGGCAGCAGACTGCAAACCAGGACAGCCTCTCTCTTGAGGTCCAGGTGTGAGCATTTGAGCTGAGATGCTCGCTTCTGTGAGCACGCCTGCCCAAGTGCTTGCGACATCTCAAAGGCTCATAATATGTGGTGTACTTTTTCAGATTCAAAAAGCACTAAATTAATATTAATATATTTAAAATGATATTGTTATTGTGTACTTTTCAGGTTCAAAAAGCACTATATTAATATTAATATATTTAAAATGATATTGTTATTGTCATTGTGGTGTACTTTTTCAGGTTCAAAAAGCACTAAATTAATATTAATATATTTAAAATGATATTGTTATTGTGTACTTTTCAGGTTCAAAAAGCACTATATTAATATTAATATATTAATATTATATTGTCATTGTCATTGTGGTGTACTTTTTCAGGTTCAAAAAGCACTATTAATATTAATATTAATATATTTAATATTATATTGTCATTGTGGTGTACTTTTTCAAGTTCAAAAAGCACTATTAATATTAATATATTTAATATTATGTTGTTATTATTGTTACTACTACTACTACTACTACTACTACTACTACTACTACTACTAATAATAATAATAATAATAATAATAATAATAATAATAATTTATACCCCGCCTTTCTGTCCCATATTAGGGCACCCAAGGTGGCTTACAATAAAATAAAAGAATACAAAATAAAGTTGAAACAATGACAAATAGTTAAAAGCAGCAGACCCCAATGGAGTATACATTCATTCAAATCACAGATTAAAAATTACAGACTGAAATTAAATTAAAATGCCAGCCCAGCATGTCGGCAATTAATAAATGCCTCCTTAAAGAGAAAAGTCTTAAGACCCCGCCGAAAGGTTGCTAGAGAGGGAGCAGTTCTTAATTGCAAGGGAATTTAATTGATGATGATGATGAAGAAGAAGAAGAATGGAGATAGAATGACTGGCCAAAAAGGCAAAAATTATACTGATAGTAGTGAGCGCTTTAGGTGCTATACTGAGAACCTTGGGGAAAAAACACCTGTACACCTTAGGTCAGTGGTTCCCAAATGTTTTAGCACCAGGCCTCACTTTTTCCAACAGCACTTTATAGGGACCCCACTTAGCCTAGGTGCAACCTAACCTTTAGAGTGCAACCTAACCTGGAGTTAGCCCATCACAGTTAGGCCAGCAGTGTTTGTCCTGCCCAAGGGACAGCATAAAGTACGTTTGGACCACTCTCAGAGTCAGAGAAGCAAACACATAGATGTGCACCATCCTCCCCAACTCCGAGAGTGGTGAAACGTACTTTGCGGTGGCCCTTGTGCCAGCCAAACTGTGCTGGCCTATCTCCAAGTTAGGATTGCGCTCTTTAAAAAAAAATTTCCATTTACCAGCACTTAAGCTTCTGTTTTTGAGGGCTATGGTGTGGGGTTGGGAACGGCTTTTGGGGTGTTGTTTGAGCTCCACACTCATCAAATCAGGACCCTTCTGGTGACCTTTGCTTGGCCTTCAATAAGAGCCAAGGCACGCTTGCCTACTTGCGAGTAAATGCATTTCACACCCACAGCCCAGTGAAAGACATCTGCCTTGGAGAGCCTGCACATTATTTCAACAACAGCATTTGGATGCGATGTATACAGAAGAGAGACATATCCGCAGAAAACTGTTCCAAACAAGGCGAGGATACTGACGTGGTGACGACGATGCTTGAAAGAGAGGGAAATGAGGGGAAATGGACTCACAGTGATGATGGACCCAGTGACCTTTACTGTGCTAGTGATTACAGCTATTATGTTCTTAAATTATGCACATCTCACATGTGTGTGATCTCTTAATTCTATGAATGGAGTCCTTAGTGTCATTCTCGGAGTCAATCAAGGCAATGCTATTCTGAGCGCTATGCTATCAAAAACAATTAAGCTAACTCAATCCCCCCCCCACCGAACCATCCTTTTTAGTAGATTTCTAACTTCTGACCAGTCTTTTGTCCACATGTGGCAGGAAGCAATTTAAATCCTTGGGAAGAGCATTATTTCGGCTCTGAAATGTGTTCAAGCTTAGGCACATAGGAAGCTGTCTTATACAGAGTCAGACCATGTTATCCATCTTCCTCATTTTCTACATGTACATGTTCCTCATTTTCTACATTTTCTACATTTCAATTGTTCTCAGAAGGGTGTTTTGTTTTGTTTTTGTTTTTTGCAGGGAGGGGGAGAGATCTTTCCCTGGACTACCCAGAGGTGCCAGGGATTGAACCGGGGCCTTCAGCATGTAAAGTATGTGCAGCACAAGGGCCACTGTGCAGTGCGTTTGGACCACTCTTGGAGTCAGGAAGGATGGTGCTCATCTGTGTGCTGGCCTCCCTGACTCCGAAAGTGGTCCAAACATACTTTACAGTGTCCCTTGTGCTGGCCAGACTTTGCTTTATTTCCCTCATATTTACCTCAGAATTTTACCTCAGAAATTTACCTCAGAATGCCAGATACAAGGGAGTGGCGTTTGGACCACTCTCGGAGTCAGGGAGGATGGCGCACATCTGTATGCTGGCCTCCCTGACTCCGAGAGTGGTCCAAACATACTTTGCGGTGTCCCTTGTGCTAACCAAACTTTTCTGGCCTAACTGTGCCAGCCTAACTCCAGGTTAGGATTGCACTCTAAGTGTTGTTCACATATGTTCTCTCTGCAAGCCTTTGCAACAACCCTATCCAGTAAGCCAGCATTGTTCTTTTACAAATATCTCAGTAATCAGCAAGTATGCTGCCTTTGATGGAAGCGAGGTAGAGGGTGATTAGAAGTAGGACCTTCTCTGTGCTGGCACCATTACCCTATAAATACCTCCCTTGTGATTTAAGATATGCTCCCTTCCCTGGATGCTTTCCAGTAGGGGTAGCAAACTATCCCTTTTTTGCTTCCCCCCGGAACTGGCTGTGATTGAGGGTGCAATCCTAACCTGGAGTTAGACCAGCACATTTAGGCCAGCACAAGGGACACCATAAAGCACGTTTCGACCACTCTCGGAGTCAGGGGTTGTGGCTGTGTGCTGGCCTCTCTGATTCCGAGAGTGGTCCAAACATACTTTATGATGTCCCTTTACTTGTGCCGGCTACACTTTGCTGACCTAACTTGTGCCTGCCTAACTTCAGGTTAAGATTGTATCCTCAGTGTGATGCCAGAGAGAAGCCCCTGCTCTTCTCGAGAGACTGGAGAACAGCAGGAGAAAATCTTGGTCCTCACACACTTTGAAGGCGCTCGGAGAACTGTGAGACGTCTTGAGGGTCCTTCCCCAGCACAGCTTTCCCAAATGGCCAGCTGGTGACTCTGATGAGTTTGGAAATAATAATAATAATAATAATAATAATTAAGAAACACAACATCCCTGTACCGATTCCATTTTCGGTGTAATAGACCATGGCACATTTACTTCCATTACCGCTGGTGATAATAAGCAGCAGTGTTTTATGGCAATCGCTAGGGTGTCTGGTTCATTGATTTCAATGTACAATGAATACCATGTCATATTAATATATGGAGCACCAAAGCCATTTTGTTTTTTTTTTTAAAGATTCAAATGACCATTGGAGAAGCATCTTTTACAGCGATGATTACAAACTTGGGAATGACAGAGGAAAATTCCAGGCTGCTTCTACCCATTTCTACCTTTTCTTTCTACAAAGAATCTACCTGTTTTCGTATTCATGGAATAATAAAATCATTAAGTTGGGAGGGACCCACAAGGTCATCTAGTCCACCCCCCTGCCTGTAGCAGGAGATCCCCCTAGAGCATCTCCAGCAGGTGCCTGTCAATCCTCTGCTTGAAGGTCTCCAATGAGGGAGAATTGACCACCTCCCTTGATTTTTATTACTGCACATCCATAGCAGAAATGGCTCAGGAGTGAGGAGTAGAACCTGTTTCTGATGCCTGTGATTGTGACAAACATTTGATTTGGTCCCAAACACTTAATTGGAGTTAGAGATGGACAACCCAATGTCCTGTCTTGTCCTCTAGATGCAGGCAGGTCAAGATTATGGAACCATGGAGCTCCACATGATCAACTTGCTTCACTAAGACCCAGAGCTGAAATATTTATCTATTTTTCATTTGTATTCCTCTCTTCCTCCAAGGAGCTCCAGGTAGTTTACATTGTTCCATCCCTCCATCTGTCTTCAAAACAACCCTGTGAGGTAGGTGAGGTAGGAGCCTGTATCTTTCAGGTTTAAATCAAATTCCCAAACCACGAACTAACACTGAAGGCACAATCCTAACCTGCAGTTAGGCCGGCACAGTTAGGCCAGCAAGGTTTGGCCGGCACAAGGGACACCATCAAGTATGTTTGGGCCACTCTCTGAGTCAGAGAGGCCAGCACAGAGATGTGCACCATCCTCCCTGACTCCAAGAGTGGTCCAAATGCCACTCCCTTGTATCTGGCATTCTGAGGTAAATTTCTGAGGTAAAATTCTGAGGTAAATATGAGGTAAATAAAGCAAAGTCTGGCCAACACAAGGGACACCGTCAAGTATGTTTGGACCACTCTTGGAGTCAGAGAGGCCAGCACACAGAGGTGCAACATCCCCCCTGACCCAAGAGTGATCCAAACATACTTTACTGTGTCCCTTGGGCTGGTCAAACTTTGCTGGCCTACCTGTGCCGGCCTAACTCCAGGTTAGGATTGCACCCTCAGCGTGGGTCCCCCGACCTGTGTTGAACCAGAATTAGGCTCAACCTGAAGCCTTTGAAGGCAACCGGAGCTGTGCTATTGCTTCTGATCCCCGTTTCCTGTTTATGGTTTTAAAAAAATGTTGCAGCTTTTATGATATTGTGGGTCATCTTATTTCTGATGTATGCTGCTCTGCTCTGCTTTTTATCTGCTGCTTTTATGGCGTGTTCTTGTTCATCGTACTTTATATTTTATTACATTTTTATTGTTGAATTTGTTTTGCATATTATTGTACATCACTCGGGATGCATTGTGGGCAAGGGAAGGGGCAGGAGAGAAATCTTTTAAGTGAATAAAAAGAATGGGCAGGACATATTAGAGAGAATGGGGAGGGGAATACGTAAGCAGAGAGACAGACACATAAAGGTGGGGAATAGACAGGAAGAAAAATAGAAGGGGAGGCAACTGGCCAGATTTGGGGTGGGGGAAGAAAAGAGTGGGGTGGACGAACTGACAAAGACAACGAGGAAACAACACTGTGCAACACAAAAAATTGTTCCTGTTGAATGTTTCTAATATAGTTAATAGGTGCTGATTCCAAAAGGAATCTTAGGCCTTTTGTATCTTTGAAACTTTTTTAGTTCTCTCAAATTTTGTCTTTTTATCTACTCTTTTGTCTAATGTATCGTATTATACAACTGAGGGTGCAATCCTAACCTGGAGTTAAGCCAGCGCAGATAGGCCAGCAAGGTTTGGCCGGCACAAGGGCCACCATAAAGTCTGTTTGGACCACTCTCGGAGTTGGGGAGGATGGTGCACGTCTGTGTGCTGGCCTCTCTGACTCCGAGAGTGGTCCAAACAGACTTTACAGCGTCCTTTGTGCTGGCCAAACTTTGCTGGCTTAACTTGTGCCGGCCTAACTCTAGGTTAGGATTGTGCTCTTCACGTAGCACTGTGTGGGCTTTTGATTTTGCAGAATGCCTGTGGCTGTTTTCCTTCCACTTGTGGTTCTTTGGGTTCAGTCCAAGATGAACGCCGATAAAACCCAACCAAGTAAGGACAAAAATTAATACTGTAGTCATGGCTCAAAAGATGCTTCTTCGATTCCAGGAAACCACCCAGAAAACGATTAGCACTTAGTAACTTAATGCAGTACTAATTTCAAGAGCTTAAAATAACTAGAAGAGTTGACGTAAGGAATTTCTGTGAAAGGATTTAGAGTCATGATTAAATGAACGAAGATCATGTTTGGTCAAGAAGCCAACTTGGTTGTTCTCTAGAGAGGTCATCTTGGAAGGAGCCCTATGAACTAGATGAGAAGACAAATTATCATTTGTCTTTACACTGCATATTTTCTTATTAAAAGGCCAAACCCACATAACCACAACACATGGGTTTAATTATCCACAGGTTTCAGTATCTGCAGAGTGTATGGAAAGGGATCGCCTGCAGATACTGAAGTCAGACCTGTATTTATATAAGCTGCAAATGTAAAGCCCAATATGTCCCTTTATACAAAGTGTTGCTCACTTGGGGTACACTTCTCTCAGAGTGCAATCTTAACCTGGAGTTGGGCCAGCAAAGTTTGGCCAGCACAAGGGCCATTGTAAAGCTCATTTGGACCACTCTCAGAGTCAGGGAGGGTGGAGCATGTCTGTGTGCTGGCCTCCCTGACTCCGAGAGTGGTCCAAACATGCTTTACAGTGTCCCTCATGCCAGGCAAACAGTGCCGGCCTAACTGCGCATGCCTGTATTGCAGGAGCTGCAATGTGCCGTGAAAGCAGTCCCTCTCACTTGCCATTGGAGTCATTCCGGGCAGCGACAGCAATGCGCTTGTGCTCACCGAACCAAATGCTGTCTCCTGTGCATCACCGTCACTGCCCAGAATGGCTTTGACAGCCAGTGGGAGTTGTTGCTTACACTGAGCATTGTGGCTCCTGCGATACTTACCATTCCCCACCCCAATAGTGGGAGAAGCGAGAAAGTAAGACACTGAGGGCACAATCCTAACCTGGAGTTAGTCCAGCACAGTTAGGCCAGCAAAGTTTGGCTGGCACAAGGGCCACCGTAAAGTGTGTTTGGACCACTCTCAGAGTCAGGGAGGATGGCGCACGTCTGTGTGCTGGCCTCTCTGACTCCGAGAGTGGTCTTAACATACTCGACGGTGTACCTTGTGCCGGCCAAACTTTGCCAGCCTAACTGTGCCAGTCTAACTGCAGGTAAGGATTGCACCCTGAGAAGGAGAGAGAGGATAACTGTAAGCAAAGTTCTAGTGATAGATCTGCATTGATAAAACTGAAAATGCATTCCAAGTTCCAGTGAAAACTCTGGGACTCAACCCATTTGTCAGTTCTGGACTTCCTGAGCATCACATCAGTGATGAGATGCTCAGAGCATTCAGACCTTGAAAGTGTGAAAGTGTTTTTTCACAGTGCAAAGCTCGCTTGAAGGAACCATCAGGGCTGTTTTCCCTGGCACCTGAATGAACAGCTTCGTTTAATCAGTTTAGATATGTGGAGGCAATGAAACTAATGAAGCATGCATGCTATTCAGCTCTCTTAAAGCCCTTTCTTTTGGAACAGAGGGAACTGAAAGCAATGCAACCTTCTTATGAATGAGAGAGGTGGCATGCCAAGGAACAAAGTCCCCCCCCCCATGGTAAGAGTGGACTTTTTAACCTCCATTGCTACAAGAGGGAGATGTTTGCAAATCCTCAAGGTCCGACAGTAAATCTGGCTGTTTTGCAAAATTTGAATGTGGATGCAAATCAAGGTTGGTCTCCTATAGGACTTGTCTCAGACTCCCTTCAATGTTGAAGGGGGTATCAAGACCCCTTCACCCAAGACAGAGAGCAAATTTGGCAATTGACAGTCTAGATCAACCAATCTTGACCAACACTTTCTGAGTTAAAAAAGCATCGCACGTTATCTCCTTTTGGCCCTTACTACAGCAACAACAACCTGGTAAGGGAGGCACATAGCGAGTTGGGGAGGGGGAAATGGCTTGGCAAAAGTATTGGAGACAAGCCACAAAGCAGGGAAGCTCTGATAGAAAGTTTAGGCAGCATTCCTAAGCACACTTGGGAGCAAGCCCCATTCTGAAGGAAAAGTCCATCATGGGCTATAGGCCATGATGGGTTGGGCAACCTCCTTACATTAATAGTGGGCTACTTCAGAATGCCAGGGAGTGGCAACAGGATGCAAGTATCCTGTTGACTACTGAACTCCCTTAGGCACCTGGCAGGCCACTGTGAAATACAGGACGCTGGACTAGGTGGGCCTTTGGCCTGATCCAGTGGGGCTCTTCTTATGTTCTTATGTTCATTGACTGTAATGGGACACTTCTGAATAAGCATGGATAGAGCTCCGGTGCAAGGCAACTTTCTCTTAGGAGTCTCTTTCGCTTAGGAGAGAAAGCAAGCAAGGGCCCAATCCGATCCAATTTTCCAGCCTGGATGTAGCCATCCCAATGGGATGGGTGCTGCATTCTGTGGTTGGGGGGAAGTCATGGAGACCTCCTCAAGATCAATCAATCAATCAATCAATCAATCAATATTTATATATCGCTTTTCAACACGACGTTTACAAAGAGGTTTACAGGATGATGATGATGATGATGATGATGATGATGATGATGTTAAATGGCTCCCCAATCTAAAAAAAATTCAGAACACTACCAGCAACAGCCACTAGAAAAGACATTGCGCAGGGGCGAAGAGGGACAATTGCTCTCCCCCTGCTAAATAGAAGAGGGACACCTCTTGGAAAAGTGCCTCTTGCCCAGCTAGCAGGGGCTGATAACAATTGACCCCTTACCATGTTGCTGCACTGCGGCTGCGTCAATACGGGAACGTTGGGGAGGGTTGGGCCCTAAGCTTTGTTGTTCTACCCTCTTCCGATTGTCCTCCTGTTGCTGTTTTGTTAAGACTCTGGTTCTGCATATTCCTTTTAAACAGTTGAACAATTTCCAGTGCTAACGGTTTCAAATGGCGGGGGACAGTGGTGGGATTCAGGGGGTTCGCCCAGGTTCTATAGAACCGGTTGTTAAATGGCCAGGCCCCGCCCACTCGCTTACCTCAGCTGGCTTCGGGGTTGTTGTTTTTTGCTCCGGCTATGACGTCATAGACGTGGTGGCGCAGCGAGTTAATCCGTTGTTGCTGGGCTTTCCGATTGCAAGGTTGGAAGTTCAAGACTGCATGACGGAGTGAGCTCCCGTTGCTCATCCCAGCTCCTGCCAACCTAGCAGTTCGAAAGCACCTAAATGCAAGTAGATAAATAGGGACCACCTCAGTGGGAAGGGAACGGCGTTTCGTGCGCTACGGCGTAGAGTCATGCCGGCCATATGACCATGGTAGCTTGTCCTCGGACAAAACACCAGCTCTACAGGCTTAGTAATGGAGATGAGCACCGCCCCCTACAGTCGGTCATGACTAGACCATTCGGTTGTGGGGAAACCTTTACCTTACCTTTATGACGTCATAGAACCGGTTGTTAATTTATTTGAATCCCACCACTGGCCGGGGACCAATCTATCCTATGGCCTGGAAGCTTCATTTTTTGAAGGCATGTTTCAGCCTCCCCCATCTGCCCCAGTGCGGGGTTTGAGTCATTGCTGCCCCCCCCCCGCCAGCTGAGGATTTTGCAACCTTTTCTCACTCAGCAGACCACATGACTGACATTCCCCCTGAGAGCCAAGTGGCTGCACCGCATTTACATAGTAAGGGGAAAAAAAAAAGACTCTGATTCATAAATCCCAATGTGACCTGAATCCAGTCTGTCAACTTTGGCCAGCTTCCTCTGCCTTCTATAAAAATGCACACACCATACATTGCTGATAGTGAGAGAAAGCACAAATTATTTTCTGCCTGCCAAATCATGTCTTGCACTCTGCATTGGCAAAAATCATAACAGTGCTGCTGCAGCCTGACTTGGGAGAAGTCAAATGTTTGGCAATTAATCCATAATGCATTAACTGTATTATAAAACATGGCGATGTGTGCAGTCAGGGATGAGGCCCCCTGTAGCCTCCCTGCCATCAGACCCCCAATATTATTCTGGGATGGTTAAAGTTATACGCCAGTTCATTATTCAAGGCTGGGCCTTTTGTATCTCCTTATTGTCTGGGGCACCTCCCTTATGAGGAAAGACTGCGGCGTTTGGGGCTCTTCCATCTGGAAAAAAAGGCGCCTGAGGGGGGACTTGATTGAGACGTACAAACTTATGCATGGGATGGATAGAGTTGATCTAGGCATCTAGGCCAGATGCCATCACCACATCTTGTGGCGAGGAGTTCCACAGACTAATTACACGACTAATAATTACAAGACTAATATACTTTTGTTTGTTCTAACTCTAACACTCAGCTTTTGTGGATGTCCTCGGTTCTGGTACTGTGTGAGGGGGGGAAAAAAGATTCCCTCTATCTACTCTATCCACACCCTGCATAATTTTGTACATCTCAATCAAGTCTCCCCTAAGGCACCTGTTTTCTAGACTGAAGAGCCCCAAATGCTGTAACCTTTCCTCATAAGGGAGATGTCAACCTAGTAATCATTTGGGCTGCTCTCTTTTTCCAATTCCACTATGTCCTTTTTGAGATGTGGCGACCAGAACTGTTTGCAATACTCCAAGTGCGGCCTTACCATTGCTTTGTTCACTGGCAATACAATATCGGCTGTTTTATTCTCAATCCCCTTTTTAATTATCCCAAGCATGGAATTGGCCTTCTTCACTGCCGCCGCACACTGGGTTAACATTTTCGGCCGTCTGTCCACCAGCACCCCAAGATCTCTCTCCTGGTCTGTCACAGACAGCTCAGAACCCATTTGCCTTTGGGTAAATTTTTCATTCACCGATTGGAAGGTTTTGGGGGGCTATTTTCAGGGTTAGCGTATTCCACTTACGGGCGGTAGAGAACCTGTTTGTTTGGTGCATTGATGCACCATGAAAAACAGTGTAAAACCAGTCTATGTATACCAATTCCCAAGGGGGTTCCCTTTTACCCTTTAAAATTACCTCCCAAATATTCACGTAATATGGAAGTCTGCAAATGAAATACACATAGAAGACTCCTGCTTACTCTCCTCCTTCAGTCAGTTTCACAACTCAGCTCAGCATATTTTTAAAGTAAAATCATAAAAACACCCTTGGGAACCCACCTTGCCTCGCGCTTTTTGTGTGTGCAAAAAAATAAATTGGGAGCAAAGAGACTTGCGAGAGTCTTCCCCACCCAATTTGCAAATTCAGTGCCTTTATTAAAACCTCTTCCATTCAAAGAGGAATCTCTCTGCGGTTTCCAATAATTACTGCGTTCCATTATATCGGAGACCACAAAACGCTTAGGAGAAGGGTTTTAGGATTTCATTAGTCTCTGAGGTTCAGAGTGCAGATAGGCTGGAAATAACACCACCTCTGGCAATTGTGGTATTGTGTCAGAACTGTCCTCAAAAATAACACTGACTAGCTGCATGTAGGTTCTCAATCTTTTTAACACCGGGACCCACTTTTTCGAAGATAATCTGTCCAGGACCCACCAGAAGTGATGTCATGGCTGGAAGTGCCGTCATTGTGACACCAGAGCCTGCTGCTTTCCTGAGAAGGCAGCCATCAGTTGGGTGATTTCTCAGCCATTTTCCAATAGCAAAGTGAATCAGAAAAAAAAAAGCCCATTTACAACCCTGACACAAGCAAACGACCACACAGCCCTCCCCCTTTCTAGTGTCTCATCTTTCCATATTTTCAAGATGGCTGCTCTAGGTGCTTTGCAACCCACCTGAAATGGGGTCATAACCAGTGGCGTCATCCTCAAATTAAGTTCCGGAATGCTAGGCGGGACTTACTGCTTGATTGACAGGCTGTCCGTGACTTGTTGCTGCCTGCCCGCCCACTGCGCGGGCTCCCTCCGGTTGGCATGCCCCCCCGCTGCTTGCCCAGGCACCCAGCGCGCCCCCCAGGCAAGCGGGCACCCCCTCCGAAGCCGGGGTGCCCGCGCGGATGGGCAGCCAATCAGGCAGTAAGTACCGCCTAGCATTCCGGAACATCGTTTGAGGATGACACCACTGGTCATAACCCACTGGTGGGGCCCGTTGAAGGTTGAAATGTAGGACATGTCCTGGAAGGAGAGGACATTTGGTCACCCTGCTGATGATGTCATGCAACTTCATGATGTCACTGCCCAGGGCACCAGTGACGTCTCTGGTCATATCTTTGACTCAGCCTCACATATTTTTGTCGTACAACCTCCCAATTTTATATAAGCACGTCCAGGTGGTGAATCTCACCTTCAGCCACACTGGCAGCCCCCAAGCTCTTGTGCATCCATGTTGATGCGCTCCCCACAATGCAACTGCTAAGAGATGGTTGCCAAGGTCACCTTCCTTTGCTCCAGAAGCCCTGGCTCTGACTGAACACCGGCCAGGGAGATGCACTTCTTTGCAAGGGGACATGGACGGTAGGCAGCCGGTGAAGCGGATAATGTTCCGCAGCATATGCAGTTACTGTCACAGCCGCGGCACGGTTGGAAACGCACAGTGATTTGAGCCAGGGGAAGTGAAACAAATAAGGAGCTCGGGGGACTGCATGAAAGGACAAAACATTACAAAGCACTCCTCGGCGGCCCGGTTTCCGCCTTGCCGCTTTGACAAAGGGGAGAATCAGGGCCGGCTCTCGCATTGAATGCCCAATGTGAGGCATTCCCTTGTGCTGGCTAAACTTTGCTGGCCTAACTGTGCCAGCCTAAATCCAGGTTACAATTGCGGTTACAATGTCATTTTCCAGGAGAGCCACAGGAAAACATGTCCACCATCCACGAACCCAGGATCAAGGCTGCCTCCAAAATTACTACTAGAGCTTGTCCCATGACCTTGACTCATGACCGTATTGAGCGAACAGGCACCATTTGTTTCCAGAGCAATGTGTGCAACCCCCATTCATTTTGGGTCCTCACTGCCTCTAGGCACCTGTTACAACTTCTTCCACCAGCTCCAGCTCCACTGAAATGGAGAGATGAAGATTAGCCGCACATCAGTGGTTGTCAAACCACGGACCCATTTTGTAGAATAACGATCTGTCCGGGACCTACCAGAAGTGATGTCATGGCCAGAAGTGCCGTCATTGTGATGCCAGAGCCAGCTGCTTTCCTGGGAATGCAGGGATCCATTGGGTTGTTTCTCAGTCATGTTCCAAGAGCAAAGTGAATCTGAAAGCAAAAAAGCCTGCTTACAACCTTGACACAAGCAAAACAATCACACAGTCCTTTCCCTTCCCAGCATCCCATTTTCTCATATTTTCAACATGGCTCTTCCAGGTTCTGACCCACAGTTTGGGAACCACTGCCGTGCACTAATGGATTTGTAACTTTGTGCTTCTGTTTCAATTTCCAAAATGCTGCTCCCTTGAATGAGCCCAGAACACGGCTCCAGGTGTATCAGTGATGTAGCTGCCTGAAGAAATCTGATCGGTTAGGGTTAGAGCTTTCTGGCCTGGGCCTAATTCAATTTGGTGTTTATGGCTTATTTTGCAGAACATGGCTTTGCTTCCCAAATTTTGGGCTTCAGAATGATCTTTTTTTTTCTGGAGCAAAACCCAAGTCACTACAATTTGCCATTCTTCCAGACTTTGTCTGTGCTGCTGTTTTCCACAGTTTTTAGTTTGGGGTTTTTCCGCATATGCATTCAGGCACGTATCCACATTGATGAATCAATTGCCGTGCAACAAGAGAGCCTGATGCAATTTCTGCAAAGCCCCAATGAGGAGAATGAAAGTTTCTCTCTTGGCCAAAATTTCCTTCTGCTTTGCCTCTGCTGAAATTAAAGTTGACAAACAAACAAGATGCAGTATTTATGCATCCATGTTGCTGGAATCTATTTGCCAATAGTAGTGGTAATGATTCATTCATTATCTGTTTGGAGTGTTGTTATTTATGGGAAATAATGGGCACCACCAGATTCTGCAGTAGGCCCAGAGCTCTGTTGGCCTTTGGCATCTCTGGGTAGATTGGGAAACACACATAAATGCTAAAATGCTTGAGAATGTCTAAGAAACACTGAGCCAGGTGGGCTAATGATCCCACTCCAAAACCTACTGCAGTAGTTCCCAAACATTTTAGCATCGGGGCACATGTCTTAAAATGACACTCTGTTGGGATCCTCCTAGCTTTACGAGACTTATTTGAAAAAGTGTTTTAGAAAGAAATAATATTTGTATTTATTTACAATATTTTATTTATTTGCAAACAAATTCAATCCATTTTTCATGAGGCAGCCCTAATGAACAGCTTCAAAGCTTGAGAGGCTTAGTTCCAGGCACTAAAATTGAGTGTTGGGAGGGTTAGAACAGATAAAAGGAATTTTTTTTTTTTACCCAGCAGGTAATTAATCTGTGGAACTCCTTGCCACATGTGATGGCATCTGGTCTAGGTGCCTTTAAAAAGGGGATTGGACAGATTTCTAGAAGAAAAGTCCATTGCAGGCTACAGGCCATGATGTAGGCAGGATACAGCCTCCTTATTGTAGAAGTAGGCTATGCCAGATGCATGGGAGTGGCAATGAGATGCAGGTATCTTGTGTGCTCCCCCTGAGGCAACTGGTGAGCCACTGTGAGATACAGGCAGCTGGAGTAGATGGGCCTTGGCCTGATCCAGCAAGTCTTTCCTTATGTTCTTAAGACCCAGACTAGGTTGCAAGTTATTATAGCTCCCTCCCCACAGAGAGGATAGCAAATTCTCTCATATTTACCTCAGAATGCCAGGTGCAAGAGAGTGGCCACATCTTGTTGTCTCCTGGGCTCCCTGAGGCACATGGTGGGCCACTGAGATACAGGAAGCTGGACTAGATGGGCCTTTGGCCTCATCCAGTGGGGCTGTTCTTATGTTCTTAAGGCCCAGACTGAGTTACAAGTTATTATAGCTAGGGTTACCAGATTCAAACTGGGACAGAGCGCCTGTACGTTTAACCATTGTATAGAAGAGGGAATTTGGGCAAGTGCAGCTTTGAAACCCTTCCCTGATGAGCTGCACCTGCCCAAATTCCCCCTGCTATACAATGGTTAAAGGTATAGGCACTCTGTCCAAGTTGGTATCTAGTAAACTTAATTATCGCTCCCTCCACACAGACAGGATAGCAAATTCTTTTATTTACCTCATATTTACCTCAGAAATTTACCTCAGAATGCCAGACACAAGGGAGTTGTTGCCTTATGTGCTCCCTGAGGCACCTGGTGGGCCACTGTGAGATACAGGAAGCTGAACTAATACCTCATATTTACCTCAGAATTTTACCTCAGAAGCTGGACTAGGTGGGCCTTTGGCCTGATTAGATCCATCCGATGTTCTTAGGACATAGACTAATTCCTACCCTGGTCCTGGCAAGCCAGAAAATTCCTATTTTGGCAAGCCAGCAGCACTCAGCATCCACACTCCTGAGCCAGATGAACCAATGGTGCTTCTTTGCAAAAGGGTCTTCCCTGTCACCACTCAAGACCCATTATTGCTCCATAAGATCATTTCCTGCTGGAACGGCTCTCTCTCCCAAGAACTGATGCCTTCATTCCGCTGAGTTTAGTGCACATCCATACGGCAAAAAGCCTTTCTTTGGGCGAGCCTTTTGTTCTTGAGCTCATCGGTCTCGCGAAAGAGTTTTGCAGCAGGGAGATCACCATAGTAACAGAGAAAGTTCCCCTTGCTCTGTTTCTAAGGGGTGTTCACTTGGGGTGTTTGAAATATTCACACACACAGCGTGAAAAAGCAGCGGAGCGGCTCTTCCACCAGAAAGGGCCGGCATGGCAACACCTTTGACAGTGGCCAAGAGTCGGGGAGTTATTTGGGAGTCAGAAAGATACCCCTCTGTGTTTGCAAGACAGCCTCGCTTGTCCGAAGGTCCAGCACATGCATCTTTCCTCGATAGTGTTTGCACAGAGCAGCAGGGAGAAATTCTCCATTTATGGGGCTGGGGCACCTCCCTTATGAAGAAAGACTGCAGCGTTTGGGGCTCTTCAGCCTAGAAAAAAGGCGCCTGAGGGGGGACGTGATTTAGACATACAAAATTATGCATGGAAGGGATAGAGTCGATAAAGGGATGTTCTTTTCCCTCTCTCAAAACACCAGAACCAGGGGGCATCCGCTAAAACTGAGGGTTGGGAGAGTTAAAAGAGATAAAAGGAAGTACTTTTTTACCCAGCGGGTAGTTAATCTGTGGAACTCTTTGCCACAGGAGGTGGTGATGGCATCTGGTCTTGATGCCTTTAAGAGGGGATTGGACAGATTTCTGGAAGAAAAGTCCATTGTGGGCTATAGGCAATGATGGCTTGTAGCCTCCTTACACTAGTAGTAGGCTACTTCAGAGTACTGGGTGCAAGGGAGTGGCAACAGGATGCAGGCATCTTGTTGTCTCATGCCTCCCTGGGGCAACTGGTGGGCCGCTATGAGATACAGGAAGCTGGACTAGATGGGCCTTTGGCCTGATCCAGCAGGGCTCTTCTTATGTTCTTATGTTCTTAGGATGCAGGCATCCTGTCGCCTTGCATGCTCCCTGAGGCATCTGGTGGGCCACTGTGGGGTACAGGAAACTGGACTCAATGGGCCTTTAGCCTGATCCAGTAGGGCTCTTCTTATGTTCCTACATTTTTATTCTCTCTGGCCTATACAGCTTAAGTGCAATCCAATGTGTATCTACTCAGAAGCAAGAACTATTGCATTCAATGGCACTTAAGCAGTAGAAAACCGGAAGTATTGTTAAATGGCCTTCAGAGGCTTCAGATGGCCTCCGGAGGGCAAGGGATGTCCTACAGACCTGCCCCCCCCCCAGTGGCATTTGTGCCCACTCAGTTCATGTAACTGATCTGAAATTACATATCATTTCCCAGCTTCCCTTCTCCCCTCCCTCTGACAAATTTAGGATTGTAAGCTCCTTGAGGCAGAGACCTGTCTTCTCACATTCTGTAAAGTGCTGGGTACTTTGATGGTACTATAGAAATAATACAGTTGACTAAGGATCCCCTGCGGACAGCATGCTCTCTATTCTTTTACTAAAAGAAGGGTACTGTAACAGAATGTTGCAGGATGCATGCATGGACTGTATTTCTTGGGAGTAAGTCCAATTGGATTCTTTGAGTCTTACTTCAAGTGAGTAATCATACACTTCAAACTGGGATGGCTGTAGTGGTGGTACAGCTCTTCAGCATTGAACATAATGGTTAATTTCCTTCCTTCCTTCCAACCATCCATCCATCCATCTAATCTCCAGCCTTGCCAACTGTTCTTGCTCTCTCTCCTTCCCTCCACACTTCACAAACTCACCTTTCCACAATTCCTTTACACCTTCACGCAATTCAAATAACTTCTTGTAGATACTTGAAATTGAAAGTCCCTTTTCCTCCCCTGACAATTTCAGGGTGGGAAATATGCGCTCTAGTGCATACAAATGCTTCTCTAGAATTCACGGTTCTCTCATTTTAATTCTTTGACTCCTCAGGAAGGAAAACATTGGGGATTCCCCCTCTTTTATTTTTTTCTTTTTGAAAGTTCTGAATCCCTTTGCAAACCACTGGTGTTTGATACATACCAAGAAACCTCCATCTCCTTTGTGAGTGATCCTGGTTTGGTTACAGTCTTATTAGCATGGGACTGGGAACTTCAGACAGAAAGGGATAGATTCTCAGAGCGCAATCCTAACCTGGAGTTAGGCTGGCACAGCTAGGCCAGCAAAGTTTGGCTGGCACAAGGGCCACTGTACAGCGTGCTTGGCACTGGCATGGCTAATGAAAACGTAGCAAAATGATGCCATGGAAGTGATGCCATAACCAGAAGTGACATCACAGTTGTATTTTCATGTACTTGGTTTTTGGGCCGTTAAGTTTGATAGAGTAGTTTGTTTGTTTGTTTTTTTAGATTTTAGAAACCTTTATTGGCATTACACTTACAAACAAAGATAAGTACAAGTGGGAAAAAACAAGTTTCAGCTATGGGGTAAGTGAGATGGTTTAAGCTTTGGGTTTAGATTTGGATACTGCTAATAAAAATTCCGCCACCAAATAAGTAATGTCTGTCGAATAATCACTAAGAAGTATAACAAGAGGGTCAGTAAAGGAAGCAAAGAGGGAAGAGAGAAAGAGTTCAAGTAATTTGGTTCTTAAACTTGTATGGGCAGGACAACGAAGTAAAATATGATCTAAAGTATCTGGCTCAGATACACAAAAGTAGCACAATCTATTATGGCGTGGAATACTGAGGAACCTACCAAAGAGAACAGCAGACAGGAATATGTTCAACCTTGCTAGCATGAAGGCCCTTCTTACACTGAAATTGGTTAACTTAACAAAATAATTCGAGGGTCGACCCAACGAGTAAAGATACTACACTCTGGTTTGTTTCATTGCTTTCTGCATTAAATTCTGCATCAAATGGTATATAACAGGATGGTATTATTCATATAGCACATTTCACAATTTTGGCCACTAGTGTCAAGCTCAGCTTGTTGCCCCCTTAGAGCCTGCTGCCCAGTGCAATTGCATGCCCCTGCACCTCTTTGGCTTTGCCCCTGATGCTTGACCCACTCTCGAAGTCAGGGAGGATGGTGCACATCTGTGTGCTGGCCTCTGACTCATAGAGTGGTCCAAATATACTTTACCGTGGCCCTTGTGCTGGCCAAACCTTGCTGGGCTAACTGTGCCAGCCTAACTCCAGGTTAAGATTGCGCTCTAAATAACGTATAGCAAGCCCAATATAAGAACTCTGAGGTTAAGACTGGTGGTGGTGGGGAAATGACTGGAGTGGAAAGAGCACGTATAATAGGCTAGTTTGTAGTCGGGTTTGTCACAGATTCTATTGGGAAAGAATGGACCCTCCAGGGCTGTTGTTGACAGCAATGTATGCGTTATACTTTCCAGAGATTCAGACTTTCAATTTGTCTTCAGCATCTCTCTCTCTCTCTCTCTCTCTCTCTCTCTGTGTTACTCATTTGTACATCAGCACTGTGGAACAGAGCACGAAGGCGATGGATTTCTGCTCTGCCTTGTTCATCAGCGACACCATTGTCAAACCCGGTTCCATATCTTGAATCTTTATTACCTCTGAGGTTGAAAGAAACAGCCAGGATACAGAAGGATTTTTCATCACTTTGGCTGAAAATGCAGCGCCGGCAGTTTGATGAGTAGTGAGAAAAACCTCTTGTCGTCTGCTGTAATAGGAGTATCATACATTGCCGTGGGGAGGGGGAATGGCTTAGCCCCCAAACGTATTGATGTCTGTAGGCAACCCACTAAGACTTTGTTTCAAAGAATCGCTCCCTTCCCATTTCTGAACTCGCTTAATTTGATCTAGAAAGTTGCAGAGAGCCTTTTCCCCCAGTCATTTTCCTTCCAATCAAGTGTCTCATTTAATTTATAAACTCAGGAACACACCAGCACTATTCTTAGCCTTGATTGTGAAGACACCCTTGTGTGCACTTGTGAATGACTGTAATGTGTACTTGCTGGAGGCGCATTCAAATCTGGCAGAGGGCTCGGCTACAAAAGGATGGGAAGTGGAAATGTTTGTATTTATAGTGTAAGCGGCTTTATTGCAAGCCAGATCATTTGTCCCGTCTAGCTCAGTATTGTCTACAGTGCACTGTCTGGTGGTAGCTCTCCAGCATTTCTGCTGGGGATTTCCCCAAATGTTTCTGGAAATATGGGGGGTTGAACACAGGACCTTCTGCAGCCAAAGCAGGTGCTCACCTGCTGGAAATTTTCTGTATCAGTGTTATTCAAACTGTGGGTCAGGACCCACTTGGTGGGTTGCGACCTGATGTCAGGTGAGTCGCAGAAAGCTTAGAGCAGCCATCTTGGAAGCTGCAGACCTGACTCTTGCTATATTCCTGTTGTGAGCATTCGCCATTTGAATTTTCAAGTGAAGGTTTTTTCTTTAATTTTGTTTTTAGTTCAATGCTGTTACATCCTATTTTGTCCTCATCTTGCTTTCTGTCAGGGGCGTTTCATGGCTGTGCAGTTGCCGCAGTCCAAGAGCGCCAGTTTGCTTTCTGGGAGTGTCATTTGATCGCGTCATTTCCTGTTGGATGATGTCACTCCCGGCTAGGACAGAACTGCTAAGTTAATGACATCACTTTTGCTGGGTCCCAACACAAGTGCCATTCTAAAAAGTAGGTTTCCAGTCTAAATGGTTTGAGAACTACTGCTGTAGGAGGATTTCCTGCTACAGACGGGGGTTGGACTAGATGACCTTGTAGAGTCTGTCCGTGAGTATTTGACTCCCTCCCTTGAATTAGCATTCTCTTGAGGTACATAACGTTTTTTCCAGAGCAAACTCCCTTAGCTGTGAAGGCATCCTTCTCTTGTAGCAGCAAAGAGGCAGAAATGCAGGAATAGCTGGGTAGGGCTTCCACTGTGTCCTTGAGGGTAAGCAAGCTATAGGCTTCATGGGTAATGCGGCCTTTCGGGGTGGGAGAATGTTCCTTGGTGGGGGGAGAGGAGGTGATTCTCACCGCCAGTTCCCAACCTCCAAATAAGGCCACGCGGCCTTTCTTAGAGGCCCTCACTTCTGTGCCAGCTAAATAGCTGTCACAGGAGCAAGGAGACCCGACACCCACCTTATGCCCTTCAGGATGGGGCCGTTCAGGATGGGGCCGCCTGATACCGAGATTATGCTGTGAATGAGAGCTGTCTCATTCACCCCTAATGCCATGGCAGCTCTTACATTCTGCTGGAATCTTGTGTACCTCCTGGAAAAGGATCAGGAAGGCAGGGGGGACGCATTAGTCAAGGCCGAAGGGCCTAGAGGCGTAAGGCAAGCGTGATTTGGGGGGCTGCAGGAATCCTGCACGTGCTCTCAGAGTGCCGAAGGATGCCCCGGCTGCCAGCGTGTGGCCTGTAATCTCCTTTTGCCTCACCTGCTGTGCATTGTCGTGGCTGTGTCGCTCCAGAATGGGCCGAGGCACCGTTTCTATTCTGAATCCCATTTCTCGAGCTTGTCTCTGATAAACAGACTCATTATTCACAGCAGGTTTTTTTTTTTAAGCGAAAACTGAAACGGCTTTTGCAAAGTACATTTCAGTACACGGGGAAAAAATAAGCTAACTTGAACCAGCTGCAATTCAGGCATGGATTGACGTTTCGAGCTACCTGGAGACAGTTAGGAGAGAGGGCTTCACGGCAGACTGACACAGGCCACTGATGGTCTTGTGGTCTGGAGTTTGAAAAGTGCTACGGGGGGAGGAGGGTTTGGCATGGAAAGCATTGCAGGGGGGTGCTTATGCAGCACATTGCCGTGTCTGCAATACAGGTGTGCCCCAATATCCACTGATTTGTAGGGGTGTATTTTTTGGGTGATATTTTTCCCCAAAATTTCTTGAAAATAGTAAATGGCAGTGTTATGTGTTTTTATTCTACATTCTCAGCCCAAGTTCTCATTTTTATTCATTTTGAATGCTTTAAAACATAAGAAGAGCCCCACTGGATCAGGCCAAAGGCCCATCTAGTCCAGCTTCCTGTATCTCACAGTGGCCCCACCAGATGCCTCAGGGAGCACACAAGACAACAGGCTGCCTGCATCTTGTTGCCACTCCCTTGCACCTGGCATTCTGAAGTAGCCTACTACTAATGTAAGGAGCCCTTTCATGGATCACTGCCTTGTCGTGGCGAAGGGGCTTGAGTAGGTCAATGAAGCTGTGAGCTATGCCATGTAGGGCTACCCAAGATGGACAGGTCACAGCAGAGAGTTCTGACTAAACGTGGTCCACTGGAGAAGGAAGTGGCAACCCACTCCAGTACTCTTGCCAAGAAAACCCCATGGATTACAGAACAAAAAGGCTAAACGATATGACACTGGAAGATGAGACCCTCAGGTCGGAAGGTGTCCATTATGCTACTGGGGAAGAGCAGAACACAAGTACTAGTAGCTCCAGAAAGAGTGAAGTAGCTGGGCCAAAACTGAAAGGAAGCTCAGCTGTGGATGTGTCTGGAAGTGAAAGGAAAGTGCGATGCTGCAAAGAACAATACTACATAGGAACCTGGAACGTCAGATCTATGAATCAAGGCAAGCTAGATGTGGTCAAACGTGAGATGTCAAGGCTGAACATCGACATCCTGGGAGTTAGTGAACTAAAGTGGACAGGAATGGGAGAATTTAATTCAGATGACCATTATATTTGCTACTGTGGGCAGGAATCCCTTAGAAGAAATGGAGTAGCCTTCATCGTGAACAAGAGAGTGAGAACAGCAGTACTGGGGTATAACCTCAAAAATGATAGAATGATTTCCATTCGGATCCAAGGCAAACCTTTCAACATCACAGTAATCCAAGTCTACGCCCCAACCACTGGTGCTGATGAGGAAGAAGTTGACCGCTTCTATGAAGACCTAGAACAGCTTCTAGAATTAACACCCAAAAAAGATGTCCTTCTCATCATAGGGGATTGGAATGCTAAAGTAGGCAGTCAAGAGGTAAGAGGAATAACAAGCAAGTTTGGTCTTGGAGTACAAAATGAAGCAGGGCAAAGACTGATAGAGTTCTGTCAGGAGAACACATTAGTCATAGCAAACACCCTTTTCCAGCAACACAAACGGCGACTGTACACATGGACTTCACCAGATGGTCTACATCGAAATCAGATTGATTACATTCTTTGCAGCCAAAGATGGAAAAGTTCCATACAGGCAGTCAAAACAAGACCTGGAGCTGACTGTGGCTCAGATCATCAGCTTCTTCTTGCCAAATTCAGGCTTAAACTGAAAAAAGTAGGGAAAACCGCTAGGCCCTCCATGTATGACCTAAATCAGATCCCCTACGAATATACAGTGGAGGTGACAAATAGACTTAGGGGCTTAGATTTGGTAGACAGAGTGCCTGAAGAACTTTGGACGGAGGTCTGTAACATTGTACAGGAGGCAGCAACTAAAACCATCCCAAAGAGGAAGAAATGCAAGAAGGCAAAGTGGCTGTCTGACGAGGCTTTACAAATAGCTGAGGAAAGGAGAGAAGCCAAAAGAAAGGGAGAAAAGAAAAGATATACCCAACTGAATGCAGATTTCCAGAGAACAGCAAGGAGAGATAGGAAGGCCTTTCTAAATGAGCAATGCAAAGAAATAGAGGAAAACAACAGAATGGGGAGGACTAGAGATCTTTTCAAGAAAATTGGAGATGTCAAAGGACAATTTCATGCTAAGGTAGGCACAATAAAGGACAAAAATGGCAAGGACCTAACAGAAGCAGATGAGATTCAGAAGAGGTGGCAAGAATACACAGAGGAACTCTATAAGGCCGATCTCAATGTTCCTGATAACCACAGTGGTACAGTCACTGAGCTCGAACCTGACATCCTGGAGAGTGAAGTCAAGTGGGCTTTAGAAAGCCTCACTAACAACAAAGCTAGTGGAGGTGACAGCATTCCAGCGGAATTACTCAAAATCTTAAAAGATGATGCTGTCCAAGTGCTGCTCTCCATATGCCAGCAAATTTGGAAAACCCAACAGTGGCCACAAGACTGGAAAAGATCAGTTTACATTCCAATCCCAAAGAAGGGCAATGCCAAAGATTGCTCGAATTACCGCACCATTGCACTCATTTCACATGCTAGCAAGGTCATGCTCAAAATCCTACAAGCTCGGCTTCAGCAGTATGTGAATCGAGAACTACCAGATGTACAAGCTGGTTTCCGAAGAGGCAGAGGAACTAGAGATCAAATTGCCAACCTTCGCTGGATCATGGAGAAAGCAAGAGAGTTCCAGAAAAACATCTACCTCTGCTTCATTGATTATGCTAAAGCCTTTGATTGTGTGGATCACAACAAACTGTGGCAAGTTCTTGAAGAGATGGGAGTTCCAGACCACCTGATCTGCCTTCTGAGAAACCTTTATGCGGGTCAGGAAGCAACAGTTAGAACTGGACATGGAACAACCGACTGGTTTAAAATTGGGAAAGGAGTACGACAAGGCTGTATATTGTCACCCTGCTTATTTAACTTATACGCAGAGTACATCATGAGGAAGGCAGGGCTGGAAGACTCACAAGCTGGAATCAAGATTGCTGGGAGAAACATCAACAACCTCAGATATGCAGACGATACCACTCTACTGGCAGAAAGTGAGGAAGACCTAAAGAACCTTTTGATGAGGGTGAAAGAGGAAAGTGCCAAAATTGGTTTGAAGCTCAACATTAAAAAGACTAAGATCATGGCAACCACTCCCATCACTTCCTGGCAAATAGAAGGGGAAGAAATGGAAGCAGTGACAGACTTTATTTTCCTGGGCTCCAAGATCACCGCAGATGGTGACTGCAGCCATGAAATTAAAAGACGTTTACTTCTTGGGAAGAAAGCTATGGTGAACCTAGATAGCTTAATCAAAAGCCGAGACATCACCCTGCCAACAAAGGTTCGCATAGTCAAAGCGATGGTTTTCCCAGTAGCCATGTATGGCTGTGAGAGCTGGACCATAAGAAAGGCAGAGCGTCGAAGAATCGATGCTTTTGAATTATGGTGTTGGAGAAGACTCTTGAGAGTCCCCTGGACTGCAAAGAGATCCAATCGGTCAATTCTCCAGGAAGTTAAGCCTGATTGCTCCCTGGAAGGACAAATGCTGAAGCTGAAGCTCCAATACTTTGGCCACCTGATGAGAAGAGAGGACTCTTTAGAAAAGACCCTCATGCTGGGAAAGATTGAAGGCAAAAGGAGAAGGGGGCGACAGAGGATGAGATGGTTAGATAGTGTCACCGAAGCAATGAATATGAAATTGGGCGAACTCAGGAAGCTAGTGGAGGACAGGGAGGCCTGGCGTGCTGTGGTCCATGGGGTTGCGAAGAGTCGGACACGACTTAGCGACTGAACAACAACAATGTAAGGAGCTTGCACCACCCATCATGGCCTATAGCCCACAATGGACTTTTCCTCCAAAAGTCTGACCAGTCCCCTTTTCAAGGCACCTAAGCCAGATGCCGCCATCACCACCTCCTGTGGCAAGGAGTTCCACAGGGTAATTACCCACTGGGTAAAAAAAACAGTATTTCCTTTTATCTGTTCTAACTCTTCCAACACTCAAAGTTTTACTAGGTAGATGATACAGGTGATATAGTATCAGTAGATGCAGCCACAGTATTATTTCTAATGGGAAAAGTAGTCTATTTTAAGTGCTGGAAAATATCTGAAACACCAAAATGGTTTGTGTTTTTATTCAGCTATTTTAACCTCCCAAAGGTGGTTGATAATGCCCAAAAAGCTGTTTTCAAAAAAAAACAAACCCAAAAAACAAAAAACCACCCCTACTGATTCGGTATCCATGGTTTCAGTTATCCACGGATACCATGGATATTAGGTCTCCTATTAAAAAGATAGGGGAGCATTAAACAAATCTCTTTTTTACCTTGTTGCTGCCAAACCACTGATGCTCCCCTATCTTTCAAAAGGCATCCCCAGTATCCACAGTTTCAGGTATCCGCAGCAGGGTCAAGAACAGAACCTCTTTGGATACCAGGGTATGCCTGTAATTACTCCCACCCCTTCTGTAGCTAGCAGAATGGAAGTGATTATCTTCAGTGTGCTGAACCACTCTTGGCATGACAGTGTTGTTTGCCGCCCCCAAGGAAGAAATCAGTCAAACTGGTGTCAACAACCCTAGAATCAAAGTCTCAAGATAAATACTTAACAAGGCCGTCTCATTATTCCTATGAGTCCAATCAGGCCATTTGTTGCGAGAGGTCTATTTTGAACCAAACTTAATCGTATGTTCGGGATGGTCTGTACTGTTTACGCACCACTGACAGCCCGAGCATTATGGGCGAAGGGATGAAGCCCTCCTGGGTAACACAGGCCAGGGCAGAAGGAATACAATGAGGGATAATGGCTAATTTATTTCTGATGAGTTTCCTGAACTCAACAGTATAGACAGAAGGAGGGGAAGGGCTTCAAAACAAGTCACACTGGGGCTGTTTTGTCCCACCGCGCCTTCTGCTTCTCTGAGTAGGCAATGCGTTATTTATTTAGGGCACAATCCTAAACAACTTTCCAGCACCAGGGTAAGGGCAATGCAGCTCCAAGATAAGGGAACAAACAACGGCCATCACCACCCAGAAGAAACTGGTGGTGACATGGTGACGTCATCACGTCACCAACAATTACCTCTGTGTCATGGTGTGTGTGTGTGTGTGTGTGTGTGTGTGTGTGTGTGTGTGTGTGTGTGTGATACATCAGGATTCCCACCCCAGGCAGCTGCATGCAGCATGATGTGCCTTGTCAATTGTCCAAAAACTGATGCTGTGTCTTGACCGTTTTATCGCCTTGTCAGTGTGCCAAGAGATGGAAAAGATTGAAAATCGCCCATCTAGGGACGCGTGTAGGGCCCAGTGGCTGTCTGTCTGCCTCCCAGCAACCCAGAGTCTTTGCTGGCTCTGTTGCTATGGGAGGCAGCAGAGACTTGGGCACAAGCCAAGGGACCAGTCCACCGCTGGTTGGACAAGGCCATCCTGGGCCTGATTGCTGGCACCTGCAGTGATTGCTGGCACCTCTCCCTGTTGCTACCTGTGACCATGCTAAATCACCCCGGCAACAGGGTGATTTACTCCCCCACCATTCGTTGAATCTGCACCAGTTATTATTATTATTTATTATTTATTAGATTTCTATCCCGCCTTTTTGCCCGGAGGCACCCAAGGCGGCATTACAACATGAAAATGCAATACAAAAGTTAACATTAAAAAGCAATTTAAAAACAATATTAAAACAATACAATAAAACAAAAATTAAAACAAAACAATACCATTTTAAAACAACAAGCCCAGTGGATCATAAAATAAAATATAAAAATGTAACAAGCCAGCCAGCCAGCCAGCCAGCCAGCCAGCCTGTCAACAGTTAAACGCTTTTTGGAATAAAAAGGTCTTCAGCCCCTGCCGAAATGTTGCCAAAGAGGGAGCAGTTCTCAATTCTAAGGGGAGGGCGTTCCAAAAGTTGGGGGGCCACCACCGAGAAGGCCCTCTTCCTGGCCGCCACCCCTCTCACTTCTCCTGGTGGCGGCACAGTCAAAAAGCCCCCCCCCAGATGATCTAAGAGTACGGGTAGGAGTATATGGAAGAAGGCGGTCCCTCAAATACCCCAGACCCGAGCCGTAAAGGGCTTTAAAAGTCAAAACTAGCACCTTGAATTGGGCCCAGAACAGAACCGGCAGCCAGTGTAGTCGCCGAAGCAATGGCTCGACAGAGTCAAACCGACGTGCTCCAGCAACCACCCGAGCCGCCGCGTTCTGTACTAGTTGTAATTTCCGGACCGTCTTCAAAGGCAACCCCACGTAGAGCGCATTGCAATAATCTAATCTGGATGTCACTAGGGCATGGGTCACTGTGGCCAGGTCCGCACAGCTCAGGTACGGCCGCAGCTGGCGAATCAGCCAAAGCTGAGCAAAGGCTCCCCTGGCCACCGCCGCCACCTGGGACTCCAGGTGTAGCTGTGGATCCAGGAGAACCCCCAAGCTGCAAACCTGCTCCTTCAGAGGAAGTGCAACCCCATTCAGAGCAGGACGATAGTCCAATACCCGAGCTGTGGATTTCCGAACCAAAAGCATCTCTGTCTTATCCGGATTTAATTTCAGCTTTTTCGCCCACATCCAGCCCCCAACCGCCTCCAGACAGCGATCCAGGACCTCAACCGCCTCCTCAGAATCAGGGGGAAAGGAGAGATAGAGTTGGGTGTCATCAGCATATTGATGGCACCCCACTCCAAATCCCTGGATGACTTCTCCCAGCGGTTTCATGTAGATGTTAAATAGCATGGGGAATAAGATGGAACCTTGCGGCACCCCGAACTTAAGAGGTCGGGGTACCGAACAAGCGTCCCCCAGCACCACCTTCTGGGATCTGTCAGCCAGGAAGGAGCGGAACCATTTCAAAACAGTGCCTCCAAGCCCCAACCCGGCCAGCTGACCCAGAAGGACACCATGGTCGATGGTGTCGAAAGCCGCCGAGAGGTCCAGCAGGACTAAAAGGGTCGCACTTCCCCTGTCCATCCCCCGGCGAAGGTCATCCACCAAGGTGACCAAGGCAGTCTCCGTCCCGAACCCCGGCCTGAAGCCAGATTGGAATGGGTCTAGATAATCCGCTTCCTCCAGTACCCTCTGAAGCTGGGACACCACCACCCGCTCAATCACCTTACCCAGAAATGGGATATTGGAGACTGGCCAAAAGTTGTTTAAATTTGTGGGATCCAGGGAGGGCTTCTTCAGGAGGGGGTGAACCATCACCTGCTTCAAAGCAGGCGGGAGCACCCCCTCCCTCAGAGATGAATTCACCACCCTCCCCGTCCACTCGGCCAGCCCTTCCCGGGCAGCTCTAATTAGCCATGCTGGGCAAGGGTCGAGCGGGCAAGCAGCAGGTCTCACACTCCAGAGAATCCTGTCCACATCCTCAGGCTCTACAAGCTGAAAAGAATCCCAAATCGTAGGATAGACAGGTTCCCCGGGGACTAGATATGCCCACAGCGGCGTCCAAGTCATGCCGAATCTGATCGACCTTCTCTGCAAAATGTTTTGCAAACTCGTCACAGCGAGCCTCCGTGTGCTCCTCCCCACCAGTAGGGGGGGGGCGAGATGTAAAAGACTACGGACCACACGGAAGAGCTCAGTTAGGCACCAATGGGAGCCCTTTCCCATATAGCCTGGCACTAACCTCACAGTACCGGCACGCCCCGACCCTCGACCACTTCACGCCGTCCGGCAGCACTCTGTAGTTTCCTTTTGCTTGTCTCACTTTGTCTGTCTTGCAATAAACTGTCTGACCCCTCAGCCTTGGACTGGACTCGCTCCTTCCTCAGCTCACAGAGAACCTCCAGCCTGCTGTGGCAAAGAAGTGTATGTGTATTCCCTCCCCTAGACTGGGAGCACAATCCTATCCTGGAGTTAGGTAGGCACAGTTTGGCCAGCCAGGTTTGGCTGGCACAAGGAACACTGTAAAGTAGGTTTGGACCACTCTCGGAGTCAGAGAGGCCAGCACACAGGCGTGCGCCATCCTCCCTGACTCTGAGAGTGGTCCAAACACACTTTACGGTGTCCCTTGTGCTGGCCAAACTTGGCTGGCCTCACTCCAGGTTAGGATGGCGCTCTGGGGCACAAGCATGCAAACGAAAAATCATGGCAAATAGCCAACAGCATCAACCATTTGACCTCCTTGTTTTTGTTTCCTTGCTCTCTCTCTCTCTCTCTCTCTCTCTCTCTCTCTCTCTCTCTCTCTCTTTCTCCCCCAACTCCTGGTTTCCTTTTCCAAATCATGCTGAAAAAATTGGCTCGTAGTTTGGAGCCTGGCATAAAATACATTTTTAAAAATATCTACATTATTTAAAAGATTTATAGGCCACTTACTCCATCAGGCTTGGGGCATTTTCCGATGACTGCAAAAAGCAATATACAACACTTATCCTTTACTTGTTGGTAATTGATTGTCTCCATTCAATTTTTGTCAGCAGTGCAATATGATTTTTTTTTACAGAACTCCAGCTCGAAGGGCTAGCATTCTTTTTATGCAAGCCCAGCGTCTGTGCATACTTCTGCAGAATAAGTCTTACCGAATTCTCCACCCAGAGGATTTACGATCTCAAAAACCAAACTCATTTGCATACTCCAGCCATATCCCTTCCCTGCGCAGAGTTTTATGGCTGACACCCTGAGCAGGCATCTCACATCTTAGCTATTTGCCAATTGTTTTCAAGATGATGCAAAAAACAAAAAACAACCAAAAAAGAAGTGCCTCAATATTTCAGCCTGATTATGTGTCTGTTGATGTTGCTGCTGCGGTTTGTTATAATTGAGCACTGAGGTGTTTTTTTTGGGGGGGGGAGATGAATAATCTTTCCATAGCAGTGTGTGCTCTCTCTCACTCTCTCTCTGTATCCGTGTTTTGACATTTAGAATCCATCTGTTCTCCATCTGATACGGTAACTCCATCCCTCCTTCCAGGGTAGTATTGTCAGCATTTCTCATCCACTGTAACCTCTCTCTCTCTCCCTCTCCCTCTCCCTCCCTCCCTCCCTCCCTCCCTCTCTCTCTCTCTCTCTCTCTCTCTCTCTCTCTCTCTCTGTGTGTGTGTGTGTGTGTGTGTTGTCTCTTGAAAGGAGTTTATTGCTTCCTTAGTTGCACAGGCGGGCTTCTTCTACTGAGCCTGAAGACCTGGGAGTGATGGGAGAGTTAAAACAGATAAAAGGAAATACTTTTTTACCCATCGGGTAATTAACCTGTGGAACTCCTTGCCCCAGGAGGTGGTGATGGCATCTGGCCTAGATGCCTTTAAAAGGGGACTGGACAGATTTCTGGAGGAAAAGTCCATCACAGGCTATAGGCCATGATGGATTGGGCAACCTCCTTACGTTTGTAGTAGGCTACTTCAGAATGCCAGGTGCAAGGGAGTGGCAACAGGATGCAAGCATCTTGTAGTCTTGTGTGCTCCCTGAGGCACCTGGTGGGCCACTGTGAGATACAGGAAGCTGGACCAGATGGGCCTTTGGCCTGATCCAGTGGGGCTCTTCTTATGTTCTTATGGGGGGTCTGAGAGCTGTTCAAGCATCACCTCGTAGTATGGGTGAGAAAAGACCAGAGGCATTGTGCCCATAGGGGATGGTGTAGCACCTGCCATGGCCGCCAGGGTGCGCAAAAGGAAGTGGTGCAGAGTGGGGCCGCCCCGCCTGCCCTTGCTTCTGTTATGCTCCCAAATGGAGCGATTCTGGAGGAAGGAAGTGTGGCGAGGTCATGTGGTGAGCACGTGTGGTGAGCACAATGGCGTCTTTCGTCACAGCCCTGCCCCAGGCGCAATCAGAGCCTGCTCCGGCTCTTGAAACGACAATTTCTCAGTGGAAGGAGCCTCCTGTGCAGAACAGACAGGTCCCAGGTCATTTGAGCAGAGTCTGCACCAGGGCTGATCAATCCAGCTTGGTGGGGAGGCACCCATCTCTGCTTGTCCGTTTGCCTCCATGCCGTGACAAGGCTAGAACACTTAGGGCGCAATCCTAAACTGAGTTAGGCCAGCATAAGCTAAGCCAGCCAAGTGTGCTTGACACAAGGGACACCCTACAGTACGTTTGGACCGCTCTCGGAGTCAGAGAGGCCTGCACACAGACGTGCGCCATCCGCCCCGACTCCGAGAGTGGTCCAAACGCCACTCCCTTGTATCTGGCATTCTGAGGTAAATTTCTGAGGTAAAATTCTGAGGTAAATATGAGGTAAATAAGGCGAAGTCTGGCCAGCACAAGGGACACCATAAAGTATGTTGGACCACTCTCAGAGAGGCCAGCACACAGACGCGCGCCATCCTCCCTGACTCCGAGAGTGGTCCAAACGCGATTTACTGTGGCCCTTGTGCTGGCCAAATGTGGCTGGCTTAGCTTATGCCGGCCTAACTCCAGTGATGCGCTTGTCAGTCCTCTGTGTCCAAATGCAGCCAGACTGCAACCTCCCTTTGCATCTGGACAACCTGGGCCACCGAATTTCATCCCAAAGGCACATCTCACATTTCAGTAAATAAGTGCCAGGCCCCTGCGAGACATGCTTAAGTTTCCGCTGCTCGATGCTGTGACTATAATTAGGGGACTAAATTTAGAGGAGAATTGTGGCAGGTTTTCTGAGTGCTTCCTCACAAGCTGCCCGGACCGGAGAGTGTCATTCGTGCCCTAGAATTAACGCTGTCTGATGCAAGACCTCAGCACCCCGACCTCTGGATCCTTCCTTAGCAACCAGCAATCTGCTTTGGTGGGATCAGCCAAGTTCACAAGCACAATTCTTTACAGGTCTAAACACCATCAGCCTCCACCCCCGGAGAGATGCTTATCCTATTAAGAGAATCATTTTCCTAATTTATTCTCGGTTACTAAATTCCTAATTGTATAATTATGCCCTAGATTTTGTGTGTCTCTGTGTGTGTGTGTGTGTGTGTTGTTGTTGTTGTTGTTGTTGCTCTATATGGTAACTATAGGCTTACTGAGCTAGCTAGCTGGCTTGCCTTTATCTTGTTTTGCTCCTTCCTCACTTTAAGAAAGATGCAGCCAAATTGGAGCGGTTTGAGAGAAAAGCAACGGGGTTGATCAGAGGGGTGGAGAACTAGTTCTGCCAGGAAAAAACTGCTGTTTTAGCAAACCACAATCTTTACATGACAATGTATTTTCGTTTTCTGGTTTTGTGGCCATAACATTTGATAGGGTAAAGATATTACATTCCAGTTTGTTTCATTGCATTCTGCATTAAATTACCTTTCCAGTGATATATAACATGATGGTATAATTCATACATACCCAGTTTTTCACCATTTTGGCCACTAGCGTCAAGTTCAGCTACTTGCCCCCCTAAAGCTTGTTGCCCGGTGCAGTTGCACCCCCCTGCACTTCTTTAGCTATTCCCCTGGCTGAAGGTATGATAAATGCTCTTCAGCTATCTGGAGAGGTGTCATATGGGAGAAATAACAAATTTGCCCTCAGTTGCCTCTGAGAGTAGAAATAGATTCAATGGGTAACAAATGCAAGAGAGGAGATTCCAGTTGGGCATTGGGAAGAAATTCTTGATTGTCAGGGTGGTTCGACAATGGAACAGATTGCCACTGGAGGGAGGTGGTGGATTCTCCCTCACTGGAGCTCTTCAAGCAGACACTTGACAAACACCTGCTGGAGGTGCTCTAGGAGGATTTCCTGCTACATTCCCTTACCTCGAGGAGGCCTCTGTGACTGCTCCCCCAACTGCAGCACATGCCCCATTGGCACAGTTAAGTCAGTGCTGGAAAGTTAGTTAGATTTTGAGCCATAGGGATGCAGATGAAACCACAGTCATTACCCATGCAAAAAAAAAATCCCTTAAAGAATAAATAATTAAATATAACAATTTATATTGAATGAAATGGGGTGGGTTTTGTTTTGTAGCAGATTTTGGGTTTGTTTGTTTTTTGTCCAAAAATGAGAAGTGCAGAAAGCAGTGTTATATGGTTTTATTTTGTTATCGCCATTTTCTCCCACCTCTACACATTGCAGAAAAGTGAGATGTAATATAAATAAATATTTAGGAAATACTTTTCCTAAGTAAGGATAAAAGGAAATTTTTTTTTACCCAGTGGGTAATTAATCTGTGGAACTCCTTGCCACAGGAGGTGGTGATGGTGGCAGCTGGCCTAGGTGCCTTTAAAAGGGGATTGGACAGATTTCTGGAGGAAAAGTCCATCGTGGGCTATAGGCCATGATGGGAGGTGCAACCTCCTTATGTTACAAGTAGGCTACTTCAGAAAGCCAGGTGCAGGGGAGTGGCAACAGGGTACAAGCATCTTGTTGTCTCGTGTGCTCCTTGAGGCATCCGGTGGGCCACTGTGAGATACAGGAAGCTGGACTAGATGAGTTTTCGGCCTGATCCAGTGGGGCTCTTCTTATGTTCTTATAAACATAAATAAGATGTTTCTTGTAGATAAATATTTCTTGTAAATGCATAGAATCCATTGACATTTATTTATTTATTAAATAAATATATAGCCCATCTCTCCCCTGCTGCATGAGAGCCCAAGGCCATTTCCATAGTTTCTAAAATGCAACTCACCAGGAAATGGGAGAACTCTGGAACGCAGTAACCCCTCAAGTGTTCTCTTGTCCAACGAAGATGGTTAGATTTTTCGTTCAGACACTAAAGATTGTCTCCCTTTTGCTCCTTAATTCCACTTCAAGACAGTCCCAGACATCATAAAAAGAAAATACGCTTCTGCAAGAGATCTAACTTTACTGTAACTGAGATTTACGATAGCCTTGTTGCTCCCCTCTGCTTGAGGAATCAAAACAACTAAATTGTTGGCAGGAAGATTACTGCAGAGTGCTTGAAACTCTTGCCGTTGCAAAATGCCATTCATAATCCGTATTTGGGAAGGAAGCCATAAGTGTTGCGGGATCATCCCTGTCTCTTCGGTGATAAAAGATAGCCTTGCCCTTGGATGGATGGAGAGCATCCATCATGCATAAATGGAGATCCAAACTCTGGTTTGACAAAAAGCATCTTCAGAATACGAGCAAGAAGGGAACAGGAAGGCATGTCAAGTGCAGATTGGTCCTCCGTGTTTGCGTTTTAAAGGCAGAGTTGGCAGGAGTGGCGCCACACACAAGGTCTCGGGAGGTATGGGCATGCAATTGATCTGTGGAACTCCTTGCCACAGGAAGTGGGGATGGCATCTGGCCTGGATGCCTTTAAAACTGGATTGAAAGTTTTCAACCTTGAAAGGTTTCCTTTCTTGAAAGGAAACCCCATCACAGGTTACAAGCCATGTGGCAACCTATATGGCAACCTCCTGGTTTAAAAAGTGGGCTGCCTCCGAATGCCAGGTGTGTCTTAAACAGCTTAGGAAACCGTGCAACTCTCTACCTTTTTCCTAGAGTTCTGATGTCACTTCCAGATTCTCCCTGGAAAAACCTGACATCCTATACAATGTATAGTCATGCCCTTGTATCAGTGATGTCATGCAGGGGGTACGCGGGGGTACGCGAGTACCGGTTTCTAGGATTACAGCTGGCCCCGCCCATTCGCCCGCCCACTCATCGACTCCGCCCTCTGCAACGTTTGAATTTCCTGCATGTTTGAGTTGCCTGCATGTTCTCAGAGCCAGGCAGGCAGCGAGCGGAGCCTTTCCTTTCCTTGCCACTGAGAAATGAGTTGCTCTGGGGTTTGAACATGATGCCAGGCCTCCTTCACATGTTCTGGGGGTGCTGTGGAATACTGTTGCAACTGTTGGGTCAGTTTAAAATCATCTGAGGCCTCAAAAAGGGCTTTTTCATGTCACTTCCTGCCACGACATCACTTCTGGCTTATGACGTCACTTCCAGTGGGCGGGTCCTGACACGTGCCAATCAAAAGTGAGTACCTGTTCTTAAATCATTTAGATGACACCACTGCCTTGTATCCACTGATTTGGTATCCACAAATAACATGGATACTGGGATGCCTATGAAAAAAATGGGGAACGTTAAACAAATCTCTTTTTTTTTACCTTGTTGCAGCCAAACCACTGACGCTCCCCTATCTTTAAAAAGGCGTTCCCGGTATCCGCGGTTTGAGGTATCCGCGGTGGGGTCTGGAATGGTACCCCAGTGAACACTGGGGTATGCCTGTATAGGATTGTAACCCTAATGTAGCCCAATAAGATCAAGTGAGCTGCCAGTCAAAAAGTTTGGGAACGGCTGGCCTGGGGCCTGGAGAATTTGGTCCACGTTGTGTGCGGGGAAGGGGAATTAACTCCTTTCTCACTTGGCTGCAATCCTGACCACAGTCAAGCCCCCAAACTCCTATTGGGCCAAGGAGGAATCTTCCTTTGGCCCCAGGGATGCTATCTTTGTCAGTGCATTAGGAAAGAGTGAATGGTCCCCAGAGGCGTTTCTACAGGGAGGGCAAAGCTCTAAGTTTTGCAAGAAGCCTTACCTTGCTGTGGACATCACTCCTCTCCTGCACCGTTTTAGCCAATCCTCACAGGGAAAAGCAACATCTTGGCGTTGCTTACTGGCTACAGCAGTAAGGGAGAGGTGGGATTTACATGACAGGGTAAGGCTTCTTGCAACACTTAGAGCTTTGCCCTCCCTGTAGAAACGCCACTGATGGTCCCCTCTCCACACACTGTCATCTCTGTTCTGTTAAGCCCATTTGTAGCTTTCATGTAATTAAAAGCCATTTTCTACCAACGATGCATTAGAGCAACGTGGTTACAAATGCAATCTCCAGAGCATCATTGGTAGAAAAATTTAAAAGCACATGCCCAGTGTAGGGCTCAGAAGGACACATGTCATGTCATGTGTGATTTGGCGACTGGAGGTGGGAGTCAGCACAGGGAAAACTTCTTACTTCCTTTTCCCAGGTCCAATCCGAAAACCCGTTTTTCCCATCCTGAAGTCTTGAAGCCATTTTACGCCTGCCACCTTTGCAACGTCTTCATCAAGCCAAGCGCAGAAAGTGCGTCTACTTTGCGGCAAGCTCAGAGAGGGAGCATGTAATCTATTTCCACGGCGGGGAAAAATGGGAGATGTGATCTGAAAGTGTATCAGAAGTGTGGATCGGTCGCTAGCCGTTTTCGTGCCGCAGAACTGAGTTCAAGTGACTGGTGCAGTTCCTTCCGTCTGGCAGGGTTTATATTGAATATGCTCTCTCTCTCTCTCTCTCTCTCTCTCTCTCTCTCTGAAACTGTCCCGACCCACAGTTCACAGTTTGGGAACCACTGTTCTACTGTTCTACTCTATTTGTCTTTACAATAAGCAAAAGCAACTGCTTTAAATTGCAAGTGGTTGTTTTCCTTTCCCCTCTTTGTTGGAGAGCATGCAAAGTGAGGGGCATTTGGAGGACAGGCCCAGAGGCGTGCAGAGTGAATTTGGCTTCATGTGCTGCAGAGGCAAAACCAGAACGTACCTGCAAAAGAACCCTGTGAAAACATCTCCCTGCGGAGGCAGTCACTCCTCATTTCCATCTCCTCTAACGCACAGCGGTCTGTGCCCCCCCCCCCGCCCAGAGTACAGCTTGTGCACCCACAGTGCAGAGGAACAGCTGGGGGGTTGTGTGCGCCTCCGGGTCTCATCTAATTCATTATCTCATTAATAACTTGGATAGTGTTTCTCACTGCAAAATGCAGCCCTGCTACTTGTTGTTGTTGTTGTTGTTTCCAAAGGGAAGGGAAACTCAATCAATCAATCAATCACTAGTATTTATATACCGCTTTTCAACACAAAGTTCACAAAGCGGCTTACAGGCAAATAATAACGTTAAAGTTAAATGGCTCCCTGTCCCAAAAGGGCTCACAATCTAAAAGGATGGAGAACACCACCAGCAACAGCCACGAGAAAGACACTGTGCTGGGGTGAAGAGGGACAGTTGCTCTCCCCCTGCTAAATATAAGAAGACACCACTTGAAAAAGTGCCTCTTGCCCAGTTAGCAGGTTTTCCTTGGAGAATCCAGTCCGGCTTGGAGAGACCAACGTCCTTCAAAGGCTGAATTTAACATTGCCATGTTATGTTCATATGTGGTGAGTTTCATTTGAAAACAAAACTTAAACAAAGGTAAAAATATTCCTTTGCCAAGAGAAGAGTTACATTGTGTAGAGTACACGATGTGCAAAACCTGGGCTATGAGCTCTCCCCATTCATTAGAGTTGGAAGATACTTAAAAGGTCATCTAGTCCACCCCCCTGCCTGTTGCAGGAAATCTTCCTAGCGCAATGGTTCTCAAACCTTTTAGCGCCGGGACCCACTTTTAGAATGAAAATCTTTTCAGGACCCCCTGGGAGTGCTGTCGTTGTGATGCCACAACATCACAATCACAACATTGTGATTGCATGGATGGATGCCACAACCCCATGTAAACTGTTTTGAGTCCCATGATGGAAGCAGGTTGATCTATACGTGAATATTTCACCTCTTTCCTTAAGTACTTAATATTCTATTTGCATAAGAGGGGAAGGAGAGTGAATCTCAATCAACTGCATGCTTCATTTGAATGCTTCTCATTGAGCATCCTGGACCACTTCGAAACAGTACCAGACTGCAGTGTTGTGCATTTTCCATGCTTTTCAGCACTGAAATCATTCTAACTTTAACTTTGCATTTCACGGAGGTTACTTTTTAAACCTTTGAATTTCTGATTACAAGCAGCAGCAGCAATATCATGAGCTGATTTAGCCAGCCCTAACGTATGCACCAAGAGGGACGTGGTGGTGCAGGTGGGTTAATCCGCTGTTGCTGGGCTTTCTGACCAGAAGGTTGGGAGATCAAGACTGCACGACGGAGTGAGCTCCCATTGCTTGTCCCAGCTCCTGCCAACCTAGCAGTTCAAAAGCACCTAAAAATGCAAGTAGATAAATAGGGACCACTTTGGTGGGAAGGGAATGGCATTCCGTGAGTTACGGCGTAGAGTCATGCCGGCCACATGACCATGGAAGCTTGTCCTCGGACAAAACGCCGGCTCTACAGGCTTTGAAACAGAGATGAGCACCGCCCCCTACAGTCGGTCATGACTAGACCATTCGGTCATGGGGAAACCTTTACCTTTACCATATGCACCAAGAGCAAAGGATATGTGGCAAAGAAACTCCTCCCCCGAATGTCAGTGTTTTGTTAAACTTTAAAGGAATAATCTCATGACTTAAGTAAGGTAAGCACTTGGCATCTGTGGGGGTTCCGGGAATGGAATCCCCATGGTGGCTGAAACCCACAGATAACCGAATCCAAAGTTCTGGGCTTTACTTCACCTCTGGACATGATCAGAAAACCTCCCAGAGTGCAATCCTAAATTAGGCTGGCACATTTAGGCCAGCAAAGTTTGGCTGGCACAAGGAATACTGTAAAGCACATTTGGACCATTCTCCAAGTCAGGGAGGCCAGCACACAGATGCTTTACGGTGTCCCTTGTGCCGGCCAAACTGTGCTGGCCTAACTGGGCCAGCCTAACTCCAGGTTAGGATGGCGCCCCCAGTCACATCCAGGAGATCAAGTGGGTCCTCTACTACAAGTCTGAAAACCGTGATGAGTTAAATCTGTGAGTTCTGGACTCACGAATAAAAAGGACCCCCCCCCCCCGTACTGTTATTGAATCTAGTTGAAGGTCAAGACTTGGGGTTAGGGACTTGACTCCATCTCTGGCCTAAACCAATTGCACAAAGGAATGTGCAGGAATCCTCTTAGGGTTCAATCCTAACCTGGAGTTAGGCCAGCACAGTTAGGCCAGCAAAGTTTGGCTGGCACAAGGACCGCCATCAAGTGCGTTTGGACCACTCTCAGAGTCAGGGAGGATTGTGCACATCTGTATGCTGACCTCTCTGATTCTGAGAGTGGTCCAGGTATACTTTACGGTGTCCCTTGTGCTGGCTAAACCTTGCCGGCCAAACTGTGCTGGCCTAACTCCAGGTTAGGATTGCACTCTTAGAAATTTCACTGGTCTGATAGAACCTGCAGTGGGGATTCCACATGGAAGCTACTTCTTGCCTATCATCTGGAAAGGCCTTTGCTTTGGTCCTACATCTTCTGAAGAACCATCTCAACTAAACATCATCTCAAGTAAACAACTGATTTTTGTGTAGGCTGGAATTGGCTTGCTTCCTGAGCAGCTAAACTGCCGTTAAATCATAAACGTGGCATGCTATAGATTTGTCAGTTTCTGGGCTCAGCTTCGTTCTATTCCTTATTTATTAATATTCATCTTAAGGTGCATCAAAGGACTTCTTGAGCTTCTCACAAATGTTAATGGGCACGGTTTCTCATCCATCATTCTGACTGGAGCAATAATCATTTTGTTAAAAAAAAAAAAAAATCCCTTACATTCTGTCTTAATGATGCTCATAAAATCTTTCCAATGTTCTGGAGTCGCGCAATTAGTGGATAAGGGATATTACACTGAAATAGCATTCCTTAAGACGGCCATCGTGTTGGGAGATATAAAAACCAAAGGAGGGATGAGTTAAAAAAATGCTTTAAGAGGATCAGCCAAAATTTGGACTGTGGCCATGGGGGAGAAAGGATATTTCCAATCACAGGACTGGCTTCAGGTCCAAAAGATTCCTTGGTGAACTGCCCTTATGGCTTTCCTGCTACTTGGGTGTTCATGGTGAAGTTTTTGGTGCAAGGACCTCTGGGATCAATCCTCTACTTGAGGGTGGGAAGGATGGGAGGAGGTTGCTATGGAGTGTTTGGAAGCTTGGCTCCATCGCTGCATGAAGGTGAGCACTTCAGTCTTACGTCTGCTACCCTAGAGCACTTCCCTATGAGTGTCGACCCATGTGGACTTTCAGGTCATGTGCCATTGATAGTGCCTACTCAGGAAGCCAATCGGGCAAGATACAGGTGGTCATCCTCTGTGGCATTGCTAGGAGGGTATGGACCACATCAAATTACACACTCAGGGTCTTGGTGACACCACTGTGGAAATGCCCCACATTGGACCCCAGTAGTCCTGGAGCCAGCCCTGGCTCCATAGGCCTTATATTTGACCCCCCTGGGTTTAGGTAAAGGTAAAGGTTTCCCCACGACCGAATGGTCTAGTCATGACTGACTGTAGGGGGTGGTGCTCATCTCTGTTTCAAAGCCTGTAGAGCCAACGTTTTGTCTGAGGACAAGCTTCCGTGGTCATGTGGCCGGCATGACTATACGCCGTAGCACACGGAACGCCGTTACCTTCCCCCCGTAGTGGTCCCTATTTATCTACTTGCAGTTTTAGGTGCTTTTGAACTGCTAGGTTGGCAGGAGCTGGGACAAGCGATGGGAGCTCACTTGGTTGCACAGTCTTGAACTCCCAACCTTCCGGTCGGAAAGCCTAGCAGCAGCGGTTTAACCCGGTGCGCCACCACATCCCCACCTGGGTTTAGAGTCTGGTCCAAAGTGAATCTACTGGGAACTCCCCGAATATGGCTTTAAAACTGAGGCTCCATCTTTACTTACTGTGATCTTGTTGTGCAGGAAGTTCAACGCTGGTAACCTAGTGGAAGACAAATAACTTTTCAATGCAGAGGCAATTAGTAACCAAGTCAAATGATCTCATATTATGTAAATACAAAGCACAGCATCGTTTGAGGTGACACAGGTGACAGATGACTTTTCTCATCTTTTCATCCATCAAGGCCGACTCATACGGCAGTTAACATATTTTACCATAATATTAAAGAGAGTTTAGCATTAAGGAATCATTACATTTCAGGGGGAAAATTATTTCTCAGAGGTATTAATTAGGGGAATGTTGCTTTATGCTTATAAACCCTTTATCCCCCCCCCCCCCACTAAGGAGGTCATTTTCATAAATAATTTGAAATGTTTGCTATTCCAATTGCAAAGAATAGGGAACTTTAATGGCCTGTAGGGAGGGGAAGGACATTTAAAGAATGAACCAGTCGTTTCAACTACTGCACTGGCAGACTCTTTCCTCCCTCCAGAGGCATTTCTACAGGGAGGGCAAAGCTCTAAGTTTTGCAAGAAGCCTTACCCTGTCATGTAAATCCCTCCTCTCCTTTGCTGCTGTAGCCAGTAAGCAATGCCAAGGTGTTGCTGTTCCCTGTGAGGGTTGGCTAAAACGGTGCAGGAGAGGAGTGATTTCCACTGCAAGGTAAGGCTCCTTGCAAAACGTAGAGCTTTGCCCTCCCTGTAGAAATGCCACTGCCCCCCTCCATGAAAGTTTGTGCAGGCTACCCCTCTCCCAGTGCCCCAGAAATAGGCAGCAGACAGACACTGCACCTGCTGCTGTAGTGGTTTCAATGAAGGACCAGTACAGTGGTACCCAGCTGAGAAAGCTAAGCAGGCCGCAGGTTGGTGGCAGTTCAGTGGAGGAAAGCACCTCCAGGACCAGTCAGCAAGCATCCTCATGGGCTCTGACGTCCTGAGCAATGACTGGGAGCAACATCAGCACCAGACCCGTGATGTCTCAAGAGTTGGACAGGGATGGGTGTGGGTCCTTATATGTGCATAGCCACCCCCACCAGCATGCTCCCCCCCCCCGCCTGTGGAGCCACATAAGAAAAGCCTTGCTGGATCAGGCCACAGGCCCATCTAGTCCAGCTTCCTGGATCTCACAGTGGCCCACCAGATGCCTCAGGGAATGCACAAGGCCACAAGATGCCTGCATCCTGTTGCCACTCCCTTGCACCTGCCATTCTGAGGTAAATTTTTGAGATAACATTCTGAGGTAAATATGAGGGAAATAAAACAGAATTTGCTATCCTGTCTGTGGGGAGGGAACTAGAATAACTTGCAGCTCAGTCTGGGCCTTGAGAACATAAGAAGAGCCCCACTGGATCAGGCCACAGGCCCATCTAGTCCACCTTCCTGTATCTCACAGTGGCCCACCAGATGCCTCAGGGAGCATGTAAGACAACCAGATACTTGAATCCCGCTGCCACGCCCCTGCATCTGGCATTCTAAAGTAGCCTATTACCCTTGCACCACCCCCAAGGAAAACACCAGAATGTGGTTGGGGTTTAACTTTATTAAACACAAATGTAAATCATGTAACCTATAACTATAACCTATAGCCTAGCCACTGTTGTACCGCCGCACTGATAAAACTCTGCACAAAAACAATTCTGATGCAGCCATTACTATGACCACATCAACCTTGCCTTTTTTTTCCAAATGGACCTTCTCCCTTCTATGGTTCGACAGTGGAACAGATTGCCACTGGAGGGAGGTGGTGGATTCTCCCTCACTGGAGGCCTTCAAGCAGAGGCTCGACAGGCACCTACTGGAGATGCTTTAGGAGGATTTCCTGCTACAGGCAGGGGGTTGGACTAGATGACCTTGTAGGTACCTTCCAACTCTATGATTCTATGAATCAGAAGAGCAACACTCCCCTGGTCGATCAGACTTGTAATCAAAGCAGGTTGATCTGTGGCAAATCTCAATGGAAATAGTCAGTGAGGTTATTTTCCTTCATCTTCATTTTACATATAATTACTTCTCTGATGCTTAATAATACATGTCCCCATCGCTGGCTGCATCATTTGCTAAACTAACAGGAAATATGCCTGGGTATCATTACCGCAGGACTGCAAATGAAGTGCTGCATGTGAATCTGGAGTCAAAATAATAATAATAAAAAAAAACAAATGAAGTTTTAATGATTCAGTGATGACTTTTTAAAAGTAAGAATCAAAAGTCCTGTGACGCAGCCGGCATGTTTCCACCACAGGGGCATCAGAGGGAGAGAACTGATAGCAAGCAAAGGAGAACATTAGGACTTCGAGGTAAAGGGGGCTGAAGACAGCTGACCACTGCTTCTACTCTTGAAAGAGAGGGATCTCTCGCTCGCTCGCTCGCTCGCTCGCTCGCTCGCTCGGTCTCTCTCTCTCTCTCTCTCTCTCTCTCTCTCTCTCTCTCTCTCTCTCTCTCTCAACATGCACCATTTTATAAATCCCAATCTGGTCTCCTTTCAAGTGCCTTTTTTCCTATGCTTAAACACCCCTAATTAAGAATGTTAACTCTTGGATCCAGGGGTGTAGACACAGTGGTGCAGGGGGGTGCCATTGACCAGGCGACAAGCTTTAGGAGGGCTACAAACTGAGCTTGACACGAGTGGCCAAAATGGTGAACACCTTGGTCATTATGAATAATACTATCATGTTATATATCATTGGAAAGGTAACTTAATGCAGAACGCAATGAAATAAACCGGAGTGTAATACCTTTGTCAAAAGCTATGGCCAAAAAACTAGAAAATGGAAAATGTAACTTGTCATGTAAAAATTGCGGCTTGTTAAAATCACTATTTGTAGGAATAATACTGTCCTATATCAATGGATCTCAAACGTTTTAGTCCTGGGACCCACTTTGTAGAATGACCATCTGTGCAGGACCCATGGCCCTTTCATGGCCAGAAGTGCCGCCATTGTGACGACAGAGCCTGCTGCTTTCCTGAGAGCGCAGCAAGAAGTTGAGTTATTTCTCAAGTCATTTTCCAATAGCAAATGGAATCAGAAAAACGCCCATTTCCAACCTCGACACAAGCAACACAACCACACAGCCCTCCCCATTTCCCAGCATCCCATTTCCCCATATTTTCAATATGGCTGCACTAGATGCTTTGCAACCCCCCAGCATTGCTGCTCCTGCCCCCTCTACCCTCCCCTAGCAGTTTTTAGAAACCTCACATTTTTTCAGATCATGTTGTCCACCCAAAACCAAGCTACAAAGCCTGTGTGTATTCTCCTGAGATGCAAACCATCAACAACAGCAAGGAGTTTACTGTACTCCAGGTTTTTTAAAGAAAAAAAAAATCACAGGAATTCCAGTTATGGCTCTCCCCTGGTCTCATCTAATTCAAATATGCCAGCAGGAACAGTACAGGTAGCAGATGTTCTGTTGAAAAAATGGGATCTGACTGATCTGAAACCTTCTACAAAGTGCCATTCCTTCTCCTTATATAAGAGGGAAATTGTAAAGGTCATTGTGATGCTGAATTATTTACCGTTTTTTTAAAGTTCTGGGTATCCGAAGAAGCTTTGCCTGGACAGCTGGAGATTGTTCTTTCTCTCCTGCCAATGTGGGGTGCCAAATGCACACCCTTACCCAGCAGTGGGTCAGCCACTGTTCTGCTCCTCTTACTACCTGAATTCAAACAGGGTAGAGGAGAAGAGTAACTTCAAGACTGGACTACTGTAATGTGCGCTGCGTGGGGCTGCCCTTGAAGACAGTTCAGAAGCTGCAATTAGGATAGAATTCATCTTGTTGATATCTTGTTGTCTTATGTGCTCCCTGAGGCATCTGGTGGGCCACTGTGAGATCCAGGAAGCTGGACAAGATGGGCCCTTGGCCTGATCCAGCAGGGCTGTTCTTATGTTCTTAACGCCCTGATTGGATTGCAAGTTATTATAGCTCCTTTCCCACAGACAGGATAGTCAATTCTCTTTTATTTACCTCAGAATTTTACCTCAGAATGCCAGATATAAGGGAGTGGCAACAGGATGCAGGCATCTTGTGGTCTCATGTGCTCCCTGAGGCACCTGGTGGGCCACTGTGAGATCTAGGAAGCTGGACAAGATGCACCTTTGGCCTGATCCAACAGGGCTCTTCGTATGTTCTTATGAGCACGTATTATCCTTTGTGAATGCAGAGCTGGCAGTTAATACTATGCATTCAAGGAATATGTGTTTTAGATGCACACATCCCAAATAACACAGCTACTAATCCGTGTGCCTCATTTTCCCCATTTGTCATTGTAAAGGTCAGGTCGTCTCACCATCCCTTCAGCCAACAGGACATGGGCACATTAATGCAAAAGCTACAGAACTGCCCTTTGCGCCTGGGTTTTGCTGCCAACTGAGTAGCTTAGTGAAGTGCATTCTTCATTCCTTCATGAAAGGAATACAAAACAGATGCAGAAAATTATATATACATATATCCCCCTTACAGCGGAATTGCAGAGGCAGGAAGGAGAAAAACCTCTATATTACATGACTGGGTCTTGCCAGAGCTGGATAATCGCCTAATTGGCAATTAAGTTCCCATCTATATGCCTTCTGGGTCATTTCCCCCCCACCTGGAGAATGAAAGATGCTGCAAACTACTTTGCTTAATGCAATAGCTTTGTACCAGGTAGGATGCTTTATTAATGCTCGAGGACAGTGTCTCCTGTGAATCGTGCTGGTGCAATGTGCGAGGCTGGAGAAGAGTCGACTCCCCCTCTTCTCCTGCTCCCAATAAGTGCCTGGACAAGTTTGTACTTTCACACTTCTGACAAAGGCAGGGTCTTGGGCATAGTCGGTGCCATGCGCTGAGCCAAAGAAATTTCTAGAAGCAGACTGCATCTTTCTTTGGCCAGTCTGGCCGGCCAAACATAAAGCCAGGATGATCGTCAAGTACAGGGAGGCTCATTTTATCCTCAGTTTCAGAACCAGCAGAGTTGACTCACTGCAGGTTCCAAACCTGGAGTAGGTGCGTGGAAGTCCCACTCTAGGGCTTGACCGGAAGCACCTTCTGGTTGAGTCCGGGCCTCAGAACACCTCTGGGTGTGACTGCAAGGTGCTTCCGATTGTGTCCAGAGGTCAGGAGAGGACAAGATCTATGCCTTCATCAGGACATAAGAAGAGCCCTACTGGATCAGGCTAAAGGCCCATCTAGTCCAGTTTCCTGTATCTCACAGTGGCCCACCAGATGCCTCAGGGAGCACACAAGACAACAAGGTACAGTATCTGCATCCTGTTGCCACTCCCTTGTATCTGGCATTCTGAGGTAAAATTCTGAGGAAAATAAAACAGAATTTGCTATCCTGTCTGAATAGCAGACAGGAGGGAGCTATAAGAACTTGCAGCCCAACCTGGGCCTTAAGAACATAAGAAAAGCCTTGCTGGATCAGGCCAGAGGCTAACCTAATCCAGCTTCCTGCATCTCACAGTGGCCCAACAGATGCCTCAGGGAGCACATGAGACAACAAGATGCCTGCATCCTGTTGCCACTCCCCTGCACCTGGCATTTTGAAGTAGCCTACTTCTAAAGTATGGAGGTTGCACTACCCATCATGGCCCATAGCCTGCGATGGACGTTTCCTCCAGAAACCTGTCCAGCCCCCTAGGCCAGATTGCCATCACCACCTCCTGTGGCAAGGAGTTCCACAGATTAATTACCTGCTGGGTAAAAAAGTATTTCCTTTTATCTGTTCTCACTCTCCCAACCCTCAGTGTTTGTGTATGCACCCTGGTTCTGGTATTGTGAGAGAGGGAAAAGAGCATCCCTCTATCCACTTCATCCATCCCTTGCTTCAATGATCTGTGGGCTGCCTTTGGCACCCATGGGGAACAGAACTCCCACAAATGCCAAGGACTGACTGTACTACAGTTTGTTACAGTTTTCCCTATTTTATTTTTTCCTGTTTGGTTTTCAGGCTTTGGACCAAAAACAACAAGCTTTGTTTCCCCCCAGGCCTTTGGGATGGGTGGATGGCAAACTGAAGCCACTGAAAATTAATTTGGCAACCCCCTTTCTGCTGCTGTGAACGGACAAAATACTATCCCATTGCTGTCTCTGTTCTTTGCAGCCTTTGTTTGCCGTGAGTCATGCTCCACCTGTGTCTATATAATTGAACAGAGGTTAACTCCGTTGAGATGTGTATATGTGGACCACGGTCTGCTGTTGTTCTTTCCGGTGGGCCATGACCCTGAGCACTGGGGAATACAGCAAATAATTAGTGGCTCTGTGACTAGGTGTGCGGCTTCCTCCTGCTGAATGCCAATTGCATCCCAAAGTGTGCGCTGTTGTTGTATTGCTATTGCAGAAGGAGGAATTCCTTTGCTCACAGAAGCCAGACCCCATGTGGCAACAGACTGCTCCGGATTGCGCGAATGGCAGCTGCCTGCTTCATGCTTTTAATGGTAAATAGCAGGGATAGGGTCTGGATTCGAACCATTTATTTGCAAAATCTCGATCCATTTCTTGTAATGATGCAGCACTAATAAATAGCCTCAAGGCTTGAGAGCAGGGCCGGCTTCAGTAGTGTCATTCATTAACCAGGTGACGGAACGCGAGGCGGGACTTACCGCCTGATTGGCTGCTCGGTTCTGACGCGTCGCTGCCTTGCCGAGCGCCGCGCGGGCACCCCTGGCCTCGGAGGGGGTGCCCGCTTGCCTGGGTGGCGCGCTGGGTGCTCAGGAGAGCCGCGGAGGGGCGCGCCACCCGGAAGGAGTCCCCACGGCGGAACGGCAGGCGGCGATGCGTCACGGGCTCCCTGTCAATCAAGGGGTAAGTCCCGCCTCGCGTTCCGTCTCCTGCTTAATGAATGACACTACTGGCCGGCTTTAAGCCAATGTGACCAAAGTCATCACATCGGGCCCCACGCTTCAGGGGGCCCCGCGCTAGCAGGGTGAGCACATTGCCTGTGGCTGCAGCTGGAATCTCGATGGGCTGTAAGCAGTGGTGTTATCCCACCGGTATGCTGGGCGGGACGTCCGGGTGATCGACAGCCCGCCCGTCGCATACCGCAGCATTACGCCGTTTGCGTAACCAATTATGCGGCTTGCGTACGTTATGCAAACAGCGTAACGCTGCGGTACGCGACAGGCAGGCTGCCGATCACCCGGATGTCCCGCCCAGCGTACCGGTAGGATAACACCACTGGCTGTAAGTCAGTGGGGCGAGCAGAGCAGCTTGACCTCGGTCTCTCCCACCTGCTTCTGCCTCTGAACAGCCCAAGATGGGCCACCTGGAAGCAGTTGGCGGTGATGTGATATCACCACCAACTACTTCCACATGCCATGCTTTGCATGTGGCACAAACAGCGCTCTTCTGGGTGAGTGGGGCCCCCGCAGGGAGGGTTGGGGGCTCTACAGGAATGCCCCTGTTCTGCCAAATTCCCTGCTGGGCCTCCAAGGGCTCCAATGCCCACACTAGGCTGACTAATTTCCCCTCCAGAGCAGCCTCAGAGATAGGCAAGAGGGAGGGGGTTCAGTCACCCACTGGGCCTCCTCTCTTCCAGCAGCTTTGCTTGGGATCGCAGGCTGGCCAGCCTCCTCCAGACTGCCCTCATCGCTGGCTTAGCTCAGGATACCCTAAGACTAACACCAACAAACCCCACCAACAAACAATAGGCAGTCAGCTTGCCTAAGCCAAAACTGCCTCCTCCACTTGGTGGCTCCAGGGGCATGGCAGCCATACAACTGTTCCCCACAGTTATTCCCCACAATGAGCTTTCCTTCTACAGTCCTTTAGCCAGTCAGTCCGTCCGTCCGTCCATCCATCAGTCAGTCAGTCCAGCCAGCACTCCATCCGTCCAGCACCTACCTGGCGCTAATCACCCTTCCTTTAATAATCCAGCTTTGCCAGCACCTACCCAGGTCCTCTACTGCATCTCCTGCCTCCAACTTTATACAGAGGCCAGCCAATCAGTGGGCAGGCTTTAATTCATCAGCCACACCCATCTGCACCTGTGCTGGCCTCTCTTCATAGCCAGGGGCCTCATCAGCCTACAGCTGTGCTCCCGAGGCATGCAAAGCCCTTGGGGGGTTAACCCTGTAATCCCTGGCTAATCTGGGACAAGGGGCCATTGCTGATACCATTCCCTACCTCCTCGGGGTATCTCCTGCCTTTTCCAATACAGCCCCACATTGGGCCCCACCGCTGCTAGAGCCAGCCCTGCTTGAGAGGCTGTGTTATGAGTCCTAGGACATAATCCAAAGTGCGCCCTGGGGCCAAGGCAAGCTGCTGGGTTCAGCTAGTGCAGGAGGAGTTCCAGACGGCACGAGGTAGGGTGGGAGGGTGTTTCTGGGTGGGGGTTGGTGGACTGGGGGGCATGCCAGCCAGGGAGGTAGGAGGGGGAGATCCCATCCCCAGACCCCGATTCTAGCGGCCCCTAAATAGCAGGCATAGATCCGAGATGCCCAGTGGGGCAGCTGGCGCCTACTGAGAGGTAAAGGCATGAATGCGCCCTTGCGCCAGGGAGGCTTGTGCCCGCTCCCAACTTGCTCTGGATATGGTGCAGGCCCACCAGCCGGCCCATTCCAGGGCAAGTCAGGATTGCACCCTCCGCCTTCACCTCCCTGTCATTGACAGACTTGGGAAAATAGACACCAGCCAAAGAGATACTCAGGGCCTGATCCGGAAGGCCCACATCGCCAGCAGTGTATCTGCGAAAATGCCACGAACGTGCCGTGAAGCAACAGGCCCAATGCAGGTGCGCGGCTGGGCAGCGCTTCAGTAGTGCCAACTGCTGGTTGGCCCGTTTGGGGCGGTCACCCTAGGGAGGGAGAATGTGAGTGACAAAAAAAAGGAAGAAAAACAGTGTTCGGAGAAAGGTTGTAAGTGCAGAAAAAGCGATTTTTTAAGAATCAGAGCAGTAAACGAATGAAAAAAAGAGAGTAAAATGAGCCGGGTTTTTGAGTTTCACAGAAGCGCAGAGATGAACATTCTACTCAGTGTGGTGTGTTGTTTTTTTTCCCCTCCCCTTCCTCTGTAGTGCGTTTCCTGCACTCTGTTCCCTGTTTTCTCACTTCCCAGTTGACTTCTGCGTTGCATGTCACCTCCGCACACTGGAAAACAAAAACACATTACCAAGAGGAAGCCAACCTCCGCCAGCAGCAAAGGAGTGTGTGACTAAGATGGGAGAGGATGACTGAAAGGAGCTGCCGGCTCAAAATTGTTGCAGATTCCGATGGAACGTGTGGCTGGCTCAGAGCATGAATGGCCGTGCAGCTTTGCAGAGATGCTGGGGGGGGGGCATAAGCATGTGCTGGACATATGATCAAGGATGGAGGCTGAAAGTCCATGTCATATGGGTTGACCCAAAGAACCAATGCAGGGTTAAAAAGGTAAAGGTATCCCCATGACCGAATGGTCTAGTCGTGACCGACTGTAGGGGGCGGTGCTTATCTCCGTTTCAAAGCCAAAGAGCTGGTGTTGGTCCTAGGACAAGTTTCCGTGGTCATGTGGCCGGCAGGACTATACGCCGTGGCGCGTGGAACGCCGTTACCTTCCCACCAAAGTGGCCCCTATTTATCTACTCGCTTTTTTGTGTGCTTTCGAACTGCTAGGTTGGCAGGAGCTGGGACAAGCGACGAGAGCTCACTCCGTCACGCGGTCTTGAACTCCCAACCTTCCGGTCAACAGCTCGGCAGTTTAACCCGCAGCGCCACTACGTCCCTACAGGGTTAAGGTCTATTAAAATTCAAGTGTCTACAAGGGACAGAAGGGTCCTACCACAATCTTGCTGGGCGTGAATCCCACTGCACTCCATGGGGCCTTCTGTAGAGTAGGAGTCTCCAAACCCCAGCCAAGGGGCAGAGGTGGCGCTCAGAGAGCACCTATCCAGCCCACAGCAAGTCTCTGGTCCCCTATGAGCCTCTGGCCCTCCTGGCCTTGCTGGTTGCATCCTCCAAGCTGTGCTCTGGTTGTGTGTAGAGGGTGTTCTGAGGGCCAGGAATGCCGTGCGAAGCGTCCCCAGGCCTCAGAATGCCTCCGGAAGGCCGAAAATAGTCCTTTCTTGGTTTTCCCAAAGGCCTGGAAGTGATGTTTGTAGGCCCTCTGAAGGCCACGATAGCTTCCTGAGCATCAGGGAGGCCTCCCAGCCCACAGAACATGCTCAGAAAAACTGCTTCCTGTTAACATTTATTTATGGTGCTGTCCTAACCTGGATTTAGGCCGGCACAGTTTGGCCAGCACAAGGGACACCGTAAAGTATGTTTGGACCACTCTCAGAGTCAGAGGCCAGCACACAGATGTGTGCCATCCAGTGATGTCATCTGGTAATGAAGAACAGGAATGCTGGGAAGGACTTACGGGTGATTGGCAGCCCGTCCATTCCATTCCGCGGCTGCCCTGGCCTCGGCGGGCACCTGCTCACCGGGGGGATGGGTGGGGGCACGCTGGGTGCCTGGACGAGCAGCGGTGGGGCGCGCCAACCGGGGGCAGCCCCCCCCCCGAGGCCAGGGCAGCCGTGGAACAGAACAGACGGGCTGCCAATCACACATAAGTCCCACCCAGAGTTCCCGTTCTTCATTACCAGATGACATCACTGGTGCCATCCTCCCTGACTCCAAGAGTGGTCCAAACGCCACTCTCTTGTATCTGGCATTCTGAGGTAAATTTCTGAGGTAAATATGAGGTAAATAAAGCAAAGTCTGGCCAGCACAAGGGACACCATAAAGTACGTTTGGACCACTCTCGGAGTCAAAGAGACCAGACACTGACGTGCGCCGTCCTCCCTGACTCCGAGAGTGATCCAAACGCATGTTATGGTGGCCCTTGTGCCGGCCAAACTTTGCTGGCCTAACTCCAGGTTAGGATTGCGCTTAGTCTCCTCTCTGTTCCCTGCACATTTGGTTCTTCAGTTAAGTACGAACCCATATTCTACCGCTGGTTCACTGGCACACCAGTTTTCAGTTTTACTGGGATTTTAGAAAATTGTCCCTGCTTAAGGACCTGAAATTTGCACTGCGAACAGTGTAAGGATACAGTGTTTACGGCACTTTCATGACACTGCAGGGCTGCCGCATGCATTGGGCGCTTTAAGTTTGTGCCCTAAATGAAAGTTTTAATTCTGGCTTCTTATTTTAGTACAGGTGGCTAGCCTTTGTCAATAATCTAACTGAAAGCTTTCAGGTACAAAGAAACAGTTCTGGGTGTTTTTTTTGAAATTTCTCGTGGGGGGTGGACACCATATTCCTAGTCCTGTCTCAATATATAACAACCCAGGAACTCTGCAAGAGCTGTTGCGGTTGGAGAAAACCTGCAGTCAGGTCTCCAAACTGTGACACTGTACACCGTTTTTTGTTCTTTTTGAAAAGGTTTCATGCTCCATTAATTTTTTTCTTTTTCTTTCATGTACTGGAAAGTACGTTCATTATCATCCTTTTGCTCGTCACCGCCGTACAATGGGGCTTTTGTACCGTCCCGAAATAGAAGTGGGTCAGCTCCACAACAAGCAGCCCGCATTTCGAGAGGGTCCTTTTTTATTGATCGCCAGAGCGCTCCGCAGAACAAGGGGCTTAAAATAACCCCAGATTGAGACACCAGCCAGCTTGACTACCTTGACGTCTGAATCGTAAAAATGGGGTTGCGATTGAAATGGTGACAATTGCTTGCCTTGAGCTTCTCTCGTCTAAAAATTGAAGAAAAGGCCCTTTCCGGTGGCCTCTTTTTCTTCTTTGTGTTTGCAAATGCTCAGCTGCTAACAACTGCAGTTCGGTTTTCACCATGGGAATGAAAAATGTGTCTGGACTTTCCTTCACCTCCTGGCTGCCAAGCTCTCAGTTTTTATTTTCCTAGGTTCCCTTTCTGGTGCAGTTTGCTGTTGTTTTGCTTTGTTTCAGCTTTCCAACGGGCTCATTGAATCACTGCCTGCTCCCTGTCTCCATCTCTCTCCTGTCACCCTCTGTCTCGTTCATTTTTCCTGCAACAGAAAAGGGGAAAACCTTTGCCCGCATGAGCTTTTCAAGCTCCCTCTGAGCCCAGAAGAAATTCAGCAGGCAGTGGGGTAGCTACAAGGATGGGGCTGTGGCGTTTACTGCAGGCCCCACAACACGTCTCTTGTAATATGTAGGTGTTAAGAACAGAAGAAGAGCCACACTGGATCAGGCCAGAGGCCCATCTGGTCCAGCTTCCTGTATCTCACAGTGGCCCACCAGGTGCCTCAGGGAGCTCAGTAGACAACAGGATGCATCCTGTTGCCACTCCCTTGTATCTGGCATTCTGAGGTAAAATTCTGAGGTAAATATGAGGTACTAGTTCAGCTTCCTGTATCTCACAGTGGCCCACCAGATGCCTCAGGGAGCACACAAGGCAACAACTCCCTTGTATCTGGCAGTCTGAGGTAAATATGAGGTAAATAAAAGAGAATTTGCTATCCTGTCTGTGGGGAGGGAGCTATAATAACCTGCCACCCAATCTGGGCCTTAAGAACACAAGAAGAGCCCCATTGGATCAGGCCAAAGGCCCATCTAATTCAGCTTCCTGTATCTCCCAGCAGCCCACCAGATGCCTCAGGGAGTTCAGTAGACAACAAGATGCTTGCATCCTGTGGCCACTCCCTTGCACCTGGCACTCTGAAGTAGCCTACTGTTAATGTAAGGAGGTTGCCCAACCCATCATGGCCTATAGCCCACGATGGACTTTTCCTCCAGAAATCTGTCCAGTCCCCCTTTTGAAGGCATCTAGGCCAGATGCCATCACCACCTCCTGTGGCAAGGAGTTCCACAGCTTAATTGTTGTTGCCGCTGCTGCCACCATGGCTCCAATGGCGAGAGGGAGGGCCTCCTTATGGAAGGTGTGTTGTGGTGCCTGCAGTACTTACCGTGCTGAGATATCTCTATTTGATTGGCGATCCCCAAGCGTGGAGGGCATACTCGCTGGCCAGATTTGAAGGCCTTGGTGATAAGGAAAAGCTTTGTGCATGTAATGGAAAGGATTTTGAGAACTTGCCTCATATATTTTTGCACTGCCCCTGGCATAATGATTTGCAACAATTGTATCTCTGCTCTCATCTGTCTGGTCCCTCAACGGACTCGGATACAGAAACTATTTGTGCCCTGTTGGCAGCCAAGGGCAAGACTCATATGCAATCGGTGGCAGATTGCTTACAGTTGATCATACAGAGGCGGACGTTGATGGTTGAAACCCAGAAAGATGCCACATAGATTGATGGACAACCCATTGGGGGTATTGGTGGGTGGGCCAGTCTGTGGTATGGAGCTTTTCTTTCTTTCTTTCTTTCTTTCTTTCTTTCTTTCTTTCTTTCTTT